>PVHT020000077.1:26069456-26126849 GCA_004024745.2 Catagonus wagneri | reverse complement strand
TGCACACGCATGTTCACTGCAGCACTATTCACAATAGCCAAGACATGGAAACAACCCAAATGTCCATCGACAGATGACTGGATTAGGAAGATGTGGTATATATACACGATGGAATACTATTCAGCCATAAAAAAGGATAAAATAATGTCATTTGCAGCAACATGGATGGAATTAGAGACCCTCATACTGAGTGAAGCAATTCAGAAGGAGAAAGACAGATGTCATATGAAATCGCTTATAACTGGAGTCTAAAACACTGCACAAATGAACATCTCAACAGAAAAGAAAATCACGAACTTGGGGAACAGACTTGTGGTTGCCAAGAGGGCCGGGGAGGGTTGGAGGAGGGGTTGGAGGGAAGGGGATAGCTAGTGCTTTAATGATGGAATAGCAAGGAGCTCCAACTGTATTGCGCAGGGAACTATATCTAATTACATGTGACAAATCCATATATGTACATGTAATTGGGTCACCACATGGTGCAGTTGGAAAATCTGACAGAAATCTGTAAACCAGGTATAATGCAAAAATAAAAAAAAAGAAGGGGGGACACAACATTTGAAAACTACCTTTATCCTTGGAGTTCCCTTCGTGGCTCAGGGGTTAACGAACCCAACGAGGAACTATGAGGATGTGGGTTTGATCCCTGGCCTCTCTCAGCGGTTTAAGGATCCAGCGTTGCCATGAGCTCTGGTCTAGGTTGTAGACACAGCTCGGATCCTGTGTTGCTGTTTCTGTGGTGTAGGCCAGCAGCTGTAGCTCCTATTTGACCCCTAGCCTGGGAACTTCCATATGCCACGAGTATTCCCCTAAAAAGCAAAAAAAAAAAAGAAAAGAAAAAGAAAAAAGAAACAGAAAAATACCTTTATTATTAATTGACAAATTATTACTTATTTAGTACTTACTGAGATATCTTTTCTCTAACATAAACATGTTTCCCTTCTTACTTCCACTGTCCATCATACTCTCATTGCCTATTCAACCCATCATAGATGGTGATTTGTCTCCTTATAGAAGAGGTAAGAGAGGAAGACGGCACGTGGGGAGAATTTCAAATAGCTTGTGTGGCAGTTCTGAGGAGTACAGAGTGACAGGAAACAGCTTGAGAAACAAAGAAACCTACAGAGGGAATGAGAAACTATGGCATATAGGGTTAGGTTTGCTAAGAAGTTGGGTTCTTACCCTTGGAGAATCACTGAAGGATTTTAGCAGGGGAGCGATATGATCAAAGTCGGGCTTTACAAAGATCACTACTTTAATAAACTGTCTTCCAAACACTACCCTTGCCTCTCAGCTTTAATCAGCTAACTAATCCTTAAGACAATACAATATTTTTTTCTGCCTGTTTTGCTCTCAAGTCTGAAGTATTACGCATAGTTTCAGGTTGTTCTCTTATATCTAAATTTGAATCTATGTGTACTTGATTAAATCCATTGCTTTTGAGGCAGGTTTTCATGTGGAACTTTCTGCTGTTTATAAAGTCTCACCTCACTCTCTAGACTGCTCCATTAATGTACTCATGTTTTATGATTAGCAGAGGAGCAGAAGTAGTACTCAGCCTTGTTCATCAGAAACTAGGTCCATTGATATTTGCATTTTAGTAAGTCTTCTGGAAAGAACTTCCTCTGAATCTCACTGGGGTGTCTTAGAATGCCTGATGGATTATGTTGGAAGGAGAAGAAAAGGAAATAGTATGTATCTTGCTGCTTAGCTATCCAATAAGCTTTTACCTGGGGTCTCTTTCTCGTTTGTCAGGGCAGTTCCAGCAGCTCCACAACTTTGGGAGATGCAGAATCAAATGACCTCTACATGAAAAAAAAATTAAAAATATTTTATCCACATATTATCACCTACTATTCTGCTCCACATCACCCCAACACCAAGCAGCTCACATACATCTGGTGGGCCCCTGGTAGCCGCAAACCCCAGTATCCAGTGTTTTGTCCTGACTAGACAGGGTGGTTTAAAGTTGAATTGTAGCTATGTGACTACCCATGGCTGGAATATAAATATGGAAAACCAAATTGTCATATGTTTCCTAATTCCTCCTTAAAGGCTTCTTCTTTTTCTAAGTCAAGGATCTAGGCTAGAAGCTCCTGTAACACATCTGTCCCCATGGGGGGGAGGTATAGGTACAGTGTTAAGAGATGGTGGGTTCAAGTGTCCTTCAGCCTCAAAGTTGAAAGTTAAATAAGTGAAAAGGAAGGAATTATTAAATAAAAAGCCACCTTTCATATCTCTTACCTCTGCTTTACAAAGACATATGTAATACCTTTTGGAATAATTGTTTCTATGAGCAATTGGAAATTACTAGTGGGATAAAAAATACGGAATTCAAAGTTCAAGTGTTTGATAATCTATATAACATTAGGTGTACTTTCAAATGAGTTCCTCTTTTTAAGAAAGAAGTATTTGGAATCATAACTTTTAAAAAAGGTGTTGATCTGTAAAAAAAGATTCCTACATAGAACCATCCAAACTCCTAGAAACATCAAGAAAAAAAGATAATCCGGTACAGAAAGCTGAGTGTACATGATAAGTGATATTCACAACTATCCTGTTTTTCTAAACTTTTATGGGTTTTGTCTCTTAAATTTTAAAAAGTAAATACTACAGGAATATGAAAGAGGAGTGATTTTTTTTTCCCCCTAAGTAAGGATGGTTGTGTGTTTTCTTTAAGATACAAGACATGAGTGGCTGGTATCTGACTGACATCTCTGGCCATATTCGAGTGGCTCCCCAGCTGGATGACGTAGATCCACCTCAGCAGATCAGCATGAGCAGCAGCAAGGCCCGACAAGTCCTGCCCCAGAGCTACTACTGGAGTGCGCCAGCTCCATACCTGGGCAACAAAGTAAGTCCAAGCAGTGCTTGCTTCTTGCTTTATTTGATTAATAAGGAGAGGGGGTTTTATTAAATATTTCTTTGAAGGAGAATAAGATCAAATATATACTGTGTTGGACTGCCAAAACTAGGGAATTCCCGTCATGGTTCAGCGGTTAACAAACCTGAATAGTATCCATGAAGACATGGCTTCAATCCCTGGCCTTGCTCAGTGGGTTAAGGATCTGGCATTGCCATGAGCTGTGATGTAGGTCACAGACGTGGTTCAAATGTGGCATGACTGTGGCTGTGGCCAGCAGCTACATCTCCAATTTAGCCTCTAGCCTGAGAATCTCCATAAGCTGTATGTGTGGCCCTAAAAAAACAAAAAGAGAGAATGAAAGAGTGAGAGAGAGAGAGAGAGAGAGAGAAGAAAGGATTGCCAGAACCAGCTGAATCAGATTTCACATTAAGTTGGACATTCCCCTTCTGCCCCATGGGCCAAAGAAACCTTGCTTGTTAACTCTCCTTAGCTGATATCCGTGTCCAATTTTTGGATGAACAAATAAATTAATGAAGGTTCTAGGATGTTATTTTGCAAAACAAATTATACCTATTGGAAGAAACTGTGTTATGTATACTTGAAATAGCTGATTTTCTAGAGCTGTCTATGGTAGAATATTTACTGAGGTATTTCTCATTTTTTCCTGTTTCATTTCAAAATTGATATTCAAGAGAGCTACTTTTTCTACCTTGTTTGAATGTTAATTAGAAATGAAATTTATTACATAACTAATGTAATGCTTGCCATGAAGCTTATATAAACGCAGTATTTCCTGGAGCTCAGAAAGAGGAATACCCTAAGAGAAGTGCCAGATTGAATGCACATGTTTGTTTTCAAGCCCACTTTCACACCTACAAAAACACACGCAGATAAATAAATATAGCAGTCTCAGAAATGCAGGTGTGTCCTCCCCACCCCCCTGTTGTCGGTTAACTCTGTCGAGGTAGAATCCATAGCTTTTATCATTTTATTTTATTTTGCTTAACAATTTGTTAGAAACAAAATTTGGTAAAGTAATTCTAAATGGGAATACTTTCTTATTCTGTGGGACTTATACCTTGTTAGCTGATAGTTAATTTACCTAATCACACAGAAATTGTCACAGTCCAGAAATATCCCTTAGCCCACTGATGCTATTTAAGTCTGGTTTTCACCTATAAAAATATAATGTAACTTTTGAATAAATCTTCAGTGACTAAACAAATAAAAAATATTAATAGTTAATGGCGTGTGAGAACTGAGATAGAAAAACTTACTAGTTCATATGAATGGAAATCAGTTCAATGTTTAACTGATTGAAAACATTTTAACTTGTGGCTTGTTTCCTATTTTCATGGGCTTCTAAATACCATTATGAAAAATGTGTAAATGAACAAAACACATTTTCAGTGAATATGTATTTTAAAGAGACAGCGTATGTTGCATAAAATTTCCTAGCTATAATAAAAATCTAATTAAATTTTTACATCAGAGCCCTTTCCAATGAGAAGTCAGTCTATCCTATTCTATTTAGGAACTTCCTGAATCTCTGACAAGAATAAAATAGAGCATATGACTTGGATGTCTGCAGCTTAAAACTGCCAAAAAATAAATACATACATAAGCTATCTATTTTTTTAACTGCTTTGAGGAGTTTAGAGAAGAGCCATGGGTCAGAATTGGATGTTTCAGAGGTCTGGTCTTTTCTTACAGTGGTGAAATTTACTTAAAGATAGTTTTTTTTAAATAGCATGTTCTTTGCCATATTTTCCATCATTTCTTCTTTGGTCATATGCTTTTTCTTTCTGTTGGCCGAAAATCAAATTGACAGAAGGAAAGTAAGCAAATGGGATGTGAAATAGCATCAGAGCAAAGAATTTGGACATCCTGATCAGAGTTGTTGGTTCCCAAAGATAATTTCCCTTATCCTGGCTGAACTGCTTCTTACAACCACCTACAATGAAGCACTTCATATCCCCACAGATCATTTTCACATCAAAGGCTGTGCTTGCCTGTGCTTCAGTTTCCATTCAGTGAACAAAATAATGGTAACAGGGTGTGCAAATTGTTTGAATATGGAAGACATTTTTTAATGTAATGTGGAAGCCCTTGGTGGTTTACTGTCAGATATCTCAGTATGAATGAAACAATTTGCCCTAATAACTGAACCATATAAATTTTTGATACTACAGTAATACTGCAAGCTCTCACAAATTACCACTGTACATCTTAAATGCCATGTCATGTCATGTAAATTACAGTCATGATGACATTCTTATCTTGGTTGATTTAATATCTTACTAAGGAAATGGAAAATTGTAGGGCCTTGTTTGTAAATCCAATAAAGCCACTTTTCTAAATAGTTGAGGCTAAATTCTGTACTAGTAATTGCTGTTGAAGTCAGAGCCATTGCCAGAATATGACAGAAATAGTATATCAAAAAACTAGAACATCTGCTTAGATACTGAATTTCATTTACATCCATGACCAGGAGATTGTGGGCATGTAATCCCTCCTCCGCCTTTTTAGTGTTAATTCCTAAGTCCAAAAAGTTATTTATGAGATGCTTTTCCTAAATATTTATGTAACCCATTTTCAAATATTTTCCATTACTTAGTTGTAAGTCCACTTATAACAGAAGGGAGATGTGTTGTGCATATTCTGTTATAATGAAGATGCCACATGCTGATATTCCCTTTTTTGGAGAACATAACCCCAAATAATAAAACTGCTGTCACTTGGGATATACTTTGCTAACATAGAGGCCTGTCTGACTGTAATTAAACTCAGGAGCACTAGCCAATTTAGCAGAGGAATACTTTCTACCCTAAGAAACATTTTTATTGACTATAGTTCCTTTCCTGGAGTAATGAGGAATACAGAAAGTGAATATAGTTATCTGCATGGATAGTGGATGAGGCCTAGAAAAAGCATATTTTTATACTGCACATTTAAAAAATGTCTGTGATCTCATTTGTGTGCACAACACACAGTGAGGCCAGACAAACAGAACTTTCAGAGTTTGGAGTTGACAAAGGTTTATTGCAGGGCTGAGCAAGGAAAATGAGGGAGTTTATGCTCAAGACAACTTAACTCCTCAATGAGTTTCCGGGAAGCATTTTTAAAGCCCAGGTGGGGGAGGGGGGTCATAGGCACAAGTGATAAGCTTGTGCACGATTCTCTGATTTGTTGATGGTGGGATAACAGGGTGGTGTCATGGGGTTAACATTATCAATTCTCAGGTTTCAGTTGGTCTGGGGACTACATGCTCATGGTCATCAGGTAGTTAACTTCTTCCATTTGGTGGCGGTTTTGGCATCTATAAAGCAGCTCAAGAAATGTGTATCAGTTACTGTTATGTAGGTACTTTGGGGACGAACTAAAGATTCTGTGATCGTCATATGGCTAATTTACTGTTTAAAATGTTACCAGTTCTCCTGACTGAAATGCTGTTTTTGTCACTACATGTTCACATCCTTTCTGTCATTAATTCTTGAGCCCGGCTTTTGTGATTTAGAGGAGGCCTGGGGAAGTACAGCTTTTCTACAAACAAGGGGCAGGCAGAGGACATGGGGAGGGGTCTGTTGTGTGAGGGTGCCATAGTTTCCTCCTGGGTTATAGTCTCAACTCTGAGTAAATTCCTCAAGAGCAGGCTTGAAATTTCTTTTCCCATATGTGAGAGTATTTAGTACAGTTGTCACAATCAGGTGTTAATTCTCTGCCCCCCCCATTCTAGATATTTAAAGAGAATTAAGTCAGGCACCCACAGGACTCTGCTAGGTAGCATCTTATTTTCAAAATGGTTTTAGGGCATTTGTTTAAGCATGGGACTAGGCAGCTGGAGGACAGAGTCTTACTGGTTGACTACAGGCTACAGCTATTAAAAAACAGTTTGGGTATTTCAGAGTTGGAATAATTTACTGCTTTAGTAAACTAAGTGCTATTGGAACATTAAAATAGTCATTTACTTAAGGTTACCCTAGTGGTCTGAAATAGATAGTGCAGCTTCTGGAAGCAATTCTCTTCTGTCTTTAAAGTTCCCTGAGAATCTGGCTTAGCCTGTCTACTGTTCCTGCATTACCATTAAGGCTTGCAATTCTGTCTTTGAGCATTAGTAAATTAATCTTGTGTAATTTGGACTTTATAAAGCAATGCTTATTTTCTACAACGTTATACTGACTTTTTCCATTTCTAGTTTAGAGAAGCTTTTAAATTGTTTCGTGTAGTTGCTATAGTTTACCTTAGGATGAACATTATGAGTCTGCTGACAAAATAGCATCTGGTTCTAAAAGTAATCTCTGGTGTTTCTTTGTTGTGCTCGGTTGACTTTTCAGTTCTCTCAGATTCCAAATTAAAGCTGTGCATGTGAAAAAGATTGATGTTTGAGATTTACAGGACAGAGCAGTCCTCGTCACATAAGTGGAGTACCACAATTATTTTGTCGTTAATGCTACATCTTTAACAACAGCAACAAAGTAGTTTTGATTAGATTGCTCAGAAATGACTCCTGAGTTGAATTTTATGTTAGAATTAAGGGACAATTTCAAACTTGTATAAAAAAAATTTTAAACTCACCAATAAGCATGATCCACTTTCCTTTTAGCAGCTTAATTTATATTTGTAATGTTTTTGTTTTTAATTCCTCAAGAGTATTCAAAAGTAAATGTCACAATCTCTCCCTCATCCTTAACATTTTCCAATTTAAATCTTGGATTAAATAGATTAATAATAATGTATTATATATGTGGAGAATGGCATGGTCATAAAAGTAAATAGAATAAATCAACTGTGATTGACTTTTTCCACAAGTCAGATCGTATAAAAAAAGATTTGGTAGTGGAGTAGTATGAGAAAAAGATTTATTGTCAGGAATAAATCAAATTAATTGCTGGGGATAAATGAGGGAACACATGTATTAGAAAAAAAAAGCAAACTGTGGAAAACAGTATGGAGGTACCTCAGAAAACTAAATATAGAACTACCATATTACCCAGAAATCCCACTCTTGGGCATATATCCCAACCAAACTTCTCTTGAAAAAGACACATGCACCTGTAGGTTCACTGCAGCACTATTCACAATAGCCAAGTCATGGAAACAACCTAAATGTCCATTGCCACATGAATGGATTAAGAAGAAGTGGTATATATACACAATGGAATACTACTCAGCCATAAAAAGAACAAAATAATGCCATTTGCAGCTACATGGATGAAACTAGAGACTCATACTAAGTGAAGTAAGTCAGAAAGAGAAAGACAAGGAGTTCCCATCATGGCACAGTGGAACTGAATCTGACTAGGAAACATGAGGTTGTGGGTTCGACCCCTGGTTAAGGATCCAGCATTGCCATGTAGGTTGTAGACATAGCTTGGTGTTGCTGTAGCTGCTGTGTAGGCTGGCAGCTGCAGCTCCAATTAGACCCACTAGCCTAGCAACCTCCATATGCCTCAGGTGTAGCCCTAAAAAGCAAAAAAGAAAGGCAAATACCATATGATATCACATATCTGGAATCTAATATATATCACAAATGAACTTTCCCACAGAAAAGAAAATCATGGGCATGGAGAACAGACTTGTGGTTGCCAAGGAGGAAAGGAAAGGAGTGGGGTGGCCTGGGACTTTGGGGTTAATAGATGCAAACTATTGCCTTTGGAATGGATAAGCAATGAGTTCCTGCTGTATAGCACTGGGAACTATATGTAGTCACTTATGATGGAGTATGATAATGTGAGAAAAAAGAATGTATTTATGTATGTGTGACTGGGTCACCTTGCTGTACAGTAGAAAACTGACAAAACACTGTAAACCAGCTATAATGGAAAAAATAAAGATCATTTAAAATAAAAAGCAAAAAATTAAAAGGAATTAAGGATGAATATCAATGAATTAAAAGTAGATATGAACAGTAATGCAGATTCCTTTAGAAAGGAACTAGAAAATATAAGGAGGAAATAGAAGAATTAGAAAATTCATTTGTAGAGACTTAAGCTGAGCTAAAGGCACTAAAGAGCAGAATGAATAATGTAGAGGAATGAATTAGTTACTTGGAAGATAGAATAATGGAAGTCACTCAGTCAGGACAGTAGATAGAAAACCAAATGAAAAAACACGGAAGCAATGTAAGAGATCTATGAAATAATGTAAAGTGGGCCAATCTATGTATAATAGGAATTCCAGCAGGAGAAGAAAAAAGGGGATTGAAAATGTATTTGAAGAAATTATGTCTGAAAACTTTCCAAATCTAAAGGAAACTGATATCAAGATACAGGAAACACAGAAGGCCCCAAACAAGTTAAACTCAAATAGGCCCACACCAAGACATATTATTATAAAAATGGCAAAAGTTAAAGAGACGATTCTAAAGGCAGCAAGAGAAAAACTAAGTATTAAGTATAACAGAACCCCCATAAGACTATTCAGCTGATTTCTCTGCAGAAACCGTACAGACCAGAAGGAAGTGGCAAGATACGTTTAAAGTTCTGAACGGAAAAAATGTGTGGCCTAGAATACTCTATTCAGCAAGAATATCATTTAAAAATAGAAGGGGAAATAAAGAATTTCTCCAACAAGCAAAAGCTAAAAGATTATAGCAATACTAAACAATTCTAAAAGAAATACTGAAAGGGTTTCTCTAAATAAAAAAGAAGTAAGAAGAAATAAGAAGGAAGAAACCACAATTGGAAAGCAATCACTTAAATAAGTTGGCATATAGATCTAAAAGAGGGAAAAAAAATACTACTGTAGAAGAAATGATAAACACAAGAAACAGCAAAAGGATACACATGAAGATGTTAAAAAAGGACTACAAAATCATAGAATGTGGGGAAGGAAAGTAAGAAAATATAGATTCATTTTTTTTTAATAACGTGTTTGAGCCTATATGACTATCAGGCTACAGCAGCAAGCAGATACCAGAAGGGGTTAACATACTTAAAAAACAGAGCAACCACAAATAAAAACCAAACATTAATCACAAAAACTAAAAAGAAAAGTACAAAAGCTTAAAATAAATGGAAATCATCCAACCAGAAAAAGAAAACGAAGAAAGGAGAAACATAGAATCAGCTGGAAAACAAGGCCTAAAATGGCAATAAATACATATTTATCAGTAATAACCTTAAATGTCAATGGACTGAATGCTCCAATCAAAAGACACAGAGTGACAGATTAGATAAAAGAGCAAAAACCTACAGTCTGCTGCCTACAAGAGACTCATCTTAGGGCAAAGGACACTTACAGATTGAAAATGAGGGGATGGGAAAAGATATTTCATGCCAGTGGACAAGATAGGAAAGCAGGAGTTGCAGTCCTCATGTCAGACAAAATAGACTTTAAAGAAAAAGAACGACACTATTTAATGGTAAAAGGATCCATTCAAGAAGAGGATATTACCATTGTGAATATATATGCCCCTAATATTGGAGCACCCAGATACCTGCGACATATGCTAAGAGACATAAAAGGAGAAATTGATGGGAATACAATCATAGTAGGAGACTTTAACACCGTACTCACACCAGTGGACAGATCCTGTAGACAGAAAATCAGTAAGGCAACAGAGATCCTAAATGACACAATAGAAAAGTTACACTTAGTTGACATTTTCAGGACATTACATCCAAAAAAATCAGAATATACATTCTTCTCAGGTGTACATGGAACATTTTCAAGACTGGTCACATACTGGGGCACAAAGCTAACCTTAACAAATTTAAGAGTATAGAAAATATGTTAAGTATTTTCTTTAACCACAATGGTATGAAACTAGAAATCAACCAGACGAAAAGAAATGAGAAAAAACTAACTACATGGAGACTAAACATCATGCTCCTAAAAAAACAATGTTTCAATGAAGACATCAAGAAGGAAATTAAAAAGTACCTTAAGACAAATGATAATGAAGACACAATCATTCAAAATCTATGGGATGCCACAAAAGCAGTGCTTAGAGGGAAATTCATAGTGATACAGGCCTTCCTCAAAAAAGAAGAAAAATCTCAAATTGACAACTTAACCTACCACCTAAATGAACTAGAAAACGAAGAACAAACAAAACCTAAAGTGAGCAGAAGGAAGGAAATCATGTAGATCAGGGAGGAAATCAATAAAATAGAAATTCAAAAAACAATTGAAAAAAACAATAAAACCAAGAGTTGGTTCTTTGAAAAGGTAAACAAAATTGACAGACCTCTGGCCAGACTCACCAAGAATAGGAGAGAAAAAACCAAAATAAACAAAAAAGAAATGAAAAAGGAGAAATCATAATGGATACTGATGAAATACAAAATAAAAACACATAAACAAATGAAAAACAAACAAAACTCAAGAACTCATTTATTGCCCATAGTTATGGTAATGTCTACCTTGCAAAATTAGCCCACCTATGGGGACTCTAAAATCAGTGTAAAAATCTCTCAATCTTATTAATCCTTATGATAATTCTGCTTCATATTTTTCCTAGTTAAATTTTAAAGATTAATGTTGATATTGTAAATGTGTAAAAATTTTTAATATTCATATGCATTATTCTGGTTACAGTGCCTTATAATGAAATATAATGGGAACAAAGATCAGTTTTTAAAATTTATCAGCTGAACAAGTACTATATAGGGGAACATTCAGTTTAACAGCAATTTGGCGGGAAAAATTAAGGATTTTACTTAAATAGTATTTTCAAACTGAGTTGACTTTGTAAAATAGTTGCAAACAAAATTAACATAATCTAGGGCCACATAGGGGTTTACTGGGCAAGTCAAGGGAGGTAATGGTTATACAGATTCTGCACAAAGCCAGTCACCTAAAATGTTCAACTTCCTTGTGAATTTGTTTTCATCTATGTTAAAATATATGACCAAATTATCAGCTAACAACCAAGATAGACCAACTAGTATAGGTAGAGTGAAGATTGGAATCCAGATGTTTCCAGCACCTTCCAGTTAATCACTTTTTATTTAATTCTGTTTATTCTTGTAAGGCATTTAGCTTTAGATTAGAGATCCATGAGCAATTTATGCAAAAGAAAGCATAAGAAAGGAAATGATGTAATAAAGATATAAACTTATATAAATGTAAATTAATGGAACATAAAACAAATATTGAGAATATAAAATCAAAAACTTGTTTTTAAAAGAATTACAAGGTTCTGACAAGATGAGTAGAGAAAAAAGTAGAGCTACATACAATATTAGAAATGTATGTGGATATAACTAAAAATACTTCAAAAAGCTAAAAGTTAAGAAAAATCATAAAAATTTTATACACAATAAATTTACCATAAAATAAGTAAATTTACAGAATAAAGAAAATTACTTAAACTGACTCAAAGGGAAAAATGTGGAAAGTCCTATGGCTATTAAAGCAGTTGAATCAATAGCTAAAAAATTCTTCCTATAAAGATAATAGGTCTATTTTGTCTACTTTTGTTTATTTTGTTCAAATTTCAAACTTAAAAAAATATTCAGTCTAGCACAAGCTTTCTAGAGAACAGAATAATGGGGACTACTCAGATAATTTTATTAGGCTTAATATGCTTGACATCAGGGAGATATGCCAACGGAAATTCCTGTTCAAACTTACTCATGCAAATAGTTGCAAACATCCTAACCAAAGCACAAACAATCAGAATTCAGTGTATAAAAATGGTAAAACTAAACTGACCAAGGGCTTTTATCATGGGAGTTCAACATTGGTTTAATATCAGAAAATCAGTTTAAGTAATTGACAATATTGACTGATTAAAGGAAGGGGAAAAACTCAATAGAGGCAGAAAAAGAAATAGGTAAAATTAAGTAATGATTTGTGATGTTTAAAAAAAATTGTAAACTAGGATTGGAAAGGCACTTCATCAGATGAAGAGTATCAACACAAAAATGAATAACATCTTATTTAGTATAAAATTCCAAAAGAACTATTTAAGATGACAGTTTTCACTCTGACTACTTTTATTTAATATTGCACTGGACGATATGGACAGTGAAGTAAGATTAAAAAAAATACACAGAGATAGAAAAGGAAGAAATAAAACTGTCCTTTGTAGATTGTCTGATTTGTGAACTCAGAAAATAACTTATTAATGGTGAATCAAGAGAACTATACACAAAATTAATATACAAAATTCAACCATTTCTTTACATCAGCAAAATCAGTTAAAACAATATTTTAAAAATAAGTCCTTTAGGAGTTCCCATCATGTCTCAGAGGAAACAAATCCAAATAGGAACCAAGAGGCTGCAGGTTCAATCCCTGGCCTTGCTCAGTGGGTTAAGAATCTGGCATTGCTGTGAGCTATGGTGTAGGTCACAGACACAGCTTGGATCTGACATAGCTGTGGCTGTGGCCAGCAGCTGTAGCTCTGATTAGACCCCTAGCCTGGGAACCTCCACACGCTGCAGGTGCGGCCCTAAAAACCAAAAAAAAAATAAATAAATAAAAAGCAGTTCTTTATAATAGCAATAAATAATAAAAGTACCAAAGATAGAATCTATATGGAAAATCAAGGGCCAAAAATAGTCAAATAAAATCCTAAAAGAAAGCTGGAGATGGGGTTTTAATAAAAGCTTATGTGATATGATAAGTTAGGACTCATTTTTAAAAAAGAAATAATGATTGAAATAAAGTGCTGTTGCTGTGAAAATAGATTTTAAAACCTCAGTGGCATTTGCAGCAACATGCTTGGAATTAGAGAACCTCATACTGAGTGAAGTAAGTCAGAAGGAGAAAGACAAATACAGTATGATATCACTTATATCTGGAGTCTAATATACTGCACAAATGAACCTTTCTACAGAAAAGAAAATCATGGACTTGGAGAACAGACTTGTGGTTGCCAGGAGGGTGGGGGAGAGAGTGAGCAGTATGGGAGTCTGGGGTTAACAGTTGTAGACTGTTGCCTTTGGGATGGGAAAACAAGGAAATCCTGCTGTATAGTACTGGGGAACTAGATCTAATCACTTATGACGAATCTGTATATGTATGTGTAACCAGGTCACCATGCTCCGCAGCTGGAAAATTGACAGAAATCTGTAAACCAGCTATAAAGGAAAAATTTTTTTAAATTAAAAATAATATTTCAAAAAAAAAAAAAAAAACAATGGGAGTTCCTGTTGATGCTTAGCAGGTTAAGAACGCGACTAGTATCCTTGAGGATGCAGGTTCAATCCCTGGCCTTGCTCAGTTGGTTAAGGATCTGGCATTACCACAAGCTGCAGTGTAGGTCTCAAATCCTGCTTTGCTGTGGCTGTGGTGTAGGCTAGCAGTTGCAGCACCAATTTGACCCCTAGCCTGGGCACTTCCTTATGCCACACGTGCAGTCCTCAAAAGAAAAAACAAAACAATCAAGGGAACTGAAAAAATAGCCCAGAAATATCTCATGAACATATAGATACTTGATTTTTAACAAAATAGATATTGCCTATCAATGATAATAGCCTAAACCATGTAATAAATACTTCTGATACCAGTGGTTATCTAAAGATAGAAAAATAACCATCTTTGCTTGCCTATTTCATATTATACATAAAAATAAATTCTACGAAATTCACCTGTGGCTCAGTGGATTAAGGATCTGGCAATGCTGTAGCTGTGGTGCAGGCAGTACCTGCAGCATGGATTTGATCCCTGGCCGGGAACTTCCACATGCCACAAATGCAGCCTAAATAAGTAAGCAAGTAAGTAAATAAATAGATAAATACTAGTTGAAATAAGGACTACAATTTCAAAAATCATACTAAAAAAGCTTTTCAAAGACAATACCTTGGAATTTTTGCTTCTGACCATGACTGAATAAACCTTTCTTAACAAGGAAACCTGAAAGAAAATGTGAAACAATATTTTTTAGACACTGGACAACAGGTAGTGTAGGACTGTAATCCCTGAGAAAAGAGAAACAGAGGAACTGAGGCTTGATAGCTCCCAATTATTGTCTGGCTGTAGTTTCCAAGGTGAAGTGCACTGAGGGAAGACCGAAACAGCATTTTCTGAAAGATAGAGATTGGAACTCAGGGAGGTCCAGGAAGGTAGAATTTGTGAAACAGAATGCTAAGGAAGAGGAAGCTGAAGAGAGAGAGACAGAGAGAAGAGGGAGAATCGATCCAGATATCTGGAAAGCTGTCAAAGGGAACAACTGTCCTCCTGGTTGAATATTGAGTTGGACGGGAGGAAACTACCTACCTAGTAAGGCTGGTGGAAGAACTACCAAAAAGCAATAAGAGGAACAATTCCTATAGCTAATGCAGAGCTGGTAATAACAAATTTTCCTACCATCTAAGGGGAAACAGCTTCGTAGTAGAGAGGACTTTAGCTAAAGTACTGAGAATAATGTCTCGGTAGAGGTACTAAATTAGCCCCAACCTACAGGCTGCTCTAGATTTGCCTTAAGAGACTTTAAAAGCAAGCCTTAAAATGAATCAGTTTATTAGAAAACTGCACACCAGAATAAAATCCAATACACTTAATTAATTACAAGAAAATCCAGCACCCTACAATGTAAAATCCATCATGTCTGTCATCAAGTAAAAAATGACCAGGCATGTAAACAAGCAGGGGCATAAGAACCATAATCAAGAAGAAAATCAATCAATGGAAACAGACCCCAAAATGACAAGGAAATAATGCCAAGGTTCATCAGAGTCAAATTATTTAACAACAATAACAATGCCAACAAAAACAGTGGTAGAGATAAAGTCCAAAAGCAGCCAAAGGAAAAAAGATACAACCTGTACAGAAAAACAGAGATAAGATAGAAGATTCTTGTTAGACCTCACAGGAGTCAGAATATAGTACAAAAATATTTTAAAGTACTTGGGGGAAAAGAAACAACAACAACAAGCAAAAATTATTAATCTAGAATTTTTATCAGACCAGGATATCTTTGAAAAAGGAAGGTAAAACAAAGAGCTTTTCAGAGAAATAAAGGCTAAGATACATGTTCATCAACACCTCTACACTTAGAGGAAATGTAGAAAGTTCTTCTGGTAAAAGGAATATGATAGCAGATAAAAATTTATCTCTACAAAAAGAATTTAAGAGGAACAAAAAAGGTAAACAATAATGCTTTCTCCATGGATTGCTACCTACCACAGGGCCTCAGTCTGGTCACTTTTTTAGCCTTAGAGCTTAACACAATGGCTAGTGAATGAACAACAAAACGCACGATGTTAAAATGGAAATTTGGGTACTCTGTATAATTTTTTATTTGGAATTGCAAAAAGGAAGACCATGCAACCCCCATTCCTTATCTCAGGTCTAAAGGAAGCAAAACCAGCATCAATATGAGAAAGTTTCAATGAAATCTTAATGTAAAACTTTACATTTTTACTATATCCTTTTCAATAACACCTCACACTCATGTCCCATGTGCAGCTCAGTGGAGACCTAAAAGGAACCAGTGGATTGCTGGTTCTGATGGACTAGCCCAAGTTCTTGTATTTGAACCCCCAATGTGCTAGCTTCTGCCACTCGGAGTAGATCAGACCCACTAACTATGGTTGTTACAGTTTAGTAGGGCAGTATTTTGCCATTTCTGGACCTGTCATGGCAGAACAGTTCTTTATGTACTGGGCTTTTGTATATAACCAAATATATGTGGTTTAATTGTTGTTAATGGTAGGCAGAGAGCAAGATGTTGAGAAAATGAGACATAGGCGCATATGGAAGGAACATAGCCATCTGTGAACCAAGGAGAGAGGCCTGGAACAGATCCTCCTCTCACAGCCCTCAGAGGAGACCAATCCTGCTGACAACTCATTGTGGACTAGCAAAAGAATACATTATTTTCTTTCTTCATTTTCATGAGATGTGTTTGAAAGCCATTATTTATTCAAGAGGAAGATGTGATCAGTTATTTTCAGTGTTTTGATCCTTATGATGATTCAAACGCTGGATCTCTCTTCCTTAGTAGTTTTGTAATCTTGGACACATCCCATAATTTAGTTGAGACTTACTTTCATTATCTGCCATTTAAAAGTTCCAGCACCCCTGCAGAATTGTGCAAAGCCCTCAAAAATGCCCTTAGCACACAGACGCTGTTCAATAAATGTCAGTTGCTTTGTGAATTTCTGTAGCTGTATGCTGCAGTAATTTTATCAGAGGTAATCTTTATATCAATAAAAGACATTTGTTAAAGAACACTTTGTCGCCTGCTTATTATTGCTATCTGATTGAGTGTCTGGTGGTGCTAAAGACAAGAGAGCATTAAAAATAAAAGTGGACAATCATAACAGAAAGTTAATTTTAGCAAGTAAGATTATGTGACTTTAACAACAGTTTTGCAAAAATGCGAAAATCTTGTCAGTAATCTAGCTTTTTGAGAAACCTGCAGAGTGTTTTGCACTATCTTGAAGGTACCAAAGTAAAGTGAACAAGCGTTGCTTCATGTCTTTCCAAGCAATGACATGATAAGTATCTAACTATTACTATTTCACTGAAGACCTAATATTTAAAGGGATTTAAGATTTCTGCCCATCAATAACTGGTTAGAGAAGTAAACTTTATAGGCATATTAAACAGCATCAATACCCTCAGCTATAATGTAGCAAGTTAAAATGAGGTCATTAAGGTGGACCCAAACTTGTTATGACTGATATCCTTATAAAAAGGGAGAATGCCATGTGAATATGAACAGCTATCTACAAGGTAAGAAATGAAGTCTAAAACAGAAACTTTTCTTACAGCCCTAGGAGGAGCCAACCCTGCCATGTATTCTCTAGAACTGTGAGATAATGAATTTCTTTTATTTAAGACACTCAGTTTATGGTATTTTGTTATGGTAGCCTTAGCAAACTAATCAAATAAAATATCAATTATTTTTTGAATTCCTAAATTTTCATTTTTCTTTAATTTGTAGCAAAAGGCTATTCTAATATTTTAAAAAGCCATAGAAATTAATAAGAAATGCCAACATTTCAACAAGGAAATGAGCAACTGATATGAATGGACAGTTCATAGAAAAGGGAATGCAAATAGCTTTTAGGTATTTGAAACAATGTGCAGACTAACATAATACAGCTACACTAGGAATTTGTCATTTATCTTAGGAAAGATAAAATGGCAAAATGGCTAGCACATTCTTTCTAAATTTGAAAAAGATAAAGATCCTTATATATTGGTAGTGGGGATATTTATTGATGCAATCCAAGAAAACCAATTTAGAAATCTTTGCCAGAGTTAAAAATGCACATATGCTTATGTATTTCTCCTTTGGGATTTTTTCCTACAGGTATATATAAACATGTAAAATGCAAAGTTATTCATTTATGAATGTTTGTGATAAACACAAAAATGTCTATCACCAAGAGACTGATTAAATGAATTTTGGTATATACAAACACTATAAATCAATCAAACACTATAAACTATATATAAATAAGGAAAGAAGTTCTGCGTGTAATAGTATAGAATTATTCAAAGCAAATGGTTAAGTAATTAAACCTAAAGGTAGAATAGTGTATATATGACCAACTTTTGTATAAAATATAGTGGAGGATAAGAATATGTTTATAATCATAAGGTAACTTAGCTATTTATAGTCACAACCAGCATTTTATTTGAGGTGGCTTTGCCTCAGAGACTGTCTACTGCCCTACTTATGAACATAATATTGTCAAAGTTGTAAAATAAGATACCTTAAATAGAATAGTCTTTATTTTTATTTTGATCTGTTATAAACTATTAATTTTCAATTCTAGAATTTGTTGTAGAGATTATTGCTTCAACTAGTAAGTATCGAGTGACTCAGTTCTTTTCAATAAGGTAAAAATTGGTTGCCATGCTTAATTAATCACAAGGATTCCAATAACACTTGTATTTTTCCAGATAGTTTCAGGAAATTCTATTATTGTTAGCAGGGTCTCCTGGGAAGCATAACACTTACATTTGTATTTCTGAGGTCATCTCATGACTTCCAACACTAGTAGTTGAGTCAAAATGGACACTCTCTCATCTTACTTTTTCTGAAGATTTCCCTCTGTTACCTGGGTCTGAGATTCAAAGTAGTTAAAATTCGACATTCACCACGTGAAAAAAGGAGCTATGTGATAAGCCTCCAATCTTAAATGTGATGAATTATTAAACAGGTAGTTTGTTGGGTGATTGAAAATTACCTGTGAAAGAGTGCTTATCTCCTTGAGGCACGTCTAAAGCTGATGGAATTGAGCCAATTAGACTGACTGTCTCTCCAATGAGTTGTGACCTCTCAATGGTAATAGCTTATTATGATGATAAATGAACCCATCTCTTCAACTGAAGCCTGAGTACACACTTCAGCAGTTTCCTTGAATCATGAGGCCATTACCTCTCAACTTCAGATCGACAGCGGTGACAGCCACAGAGCAGGGAGCATGCATGACTAGACACAGATGATTGTTTTACTCAGATGAATATATTTACAGCTATTTCCAAAGAAACAGGCTCTCCTTGTGCATTGTGTGTTCACACTTGAAGTACTTCCCATATGAACGTTTCCTTTATCAGGAAGAAGGTTATCTCATTCTGAGATAACCAGGTTTGATTGTTTGGGTGTTTTTGTTTTGTTTTGTTTTAGGTTTTTTGTTGTTGTTTTCAATGTTTAAATTTCCCTTATTGAATAAAATTTCAGAATATAAATATTTTCTTAAATTAAAGATGTTTATAATACACAGTAAAACTTTTTAATTAATTAATTTAATCCTATTTCATCCCACAGTTTATATTTGATGTGAGTTGGGGAAACTACTCAGAGATTTCTTTTTATTTGTAGAGAACGTCTAAAAAGATCCTTTGCTTTAAGAGTTACATGAGAGTAAATATTTTAATGTTTAGACTTGTGTTTTAAGGAAATGTCAAAAATTCTTTAAGTAATTAATTTGATATCAGTTTCCTTATTCTGCCATAGTGATAGCTTTGGTTTGAGGGGAATTAGAGAACAGGTTCCTTATGTTTATAATAAAATGCAGTCTTCAAATTCCTAATAATTATTAGACAGATGTCCTGAAAAGTACATTTGTTAACCAAGCAAAATTAAGTTTATGAAGTTACTGCAGTAAGGAAAAAGTATCAGCTACCTTGATAAAGTCTTAGTACTGTCTCAGAAGGAAAGGAAAGATCAGGAGAGGATACTCATGGATTTTAAGGGGAGGGTTGGGTGATTTCAAGGCAGATATTACATTACAGATAATTGGGCAGAATTTATGATACCATAGCTTTGGATTTGCCACACGAATGTTGAAGTATTGAAGATCATGCTCTTAGTCTATAAGTGAGCTAATTGAAATGGATTACAGTCCAGGAACCAGGTTTTCTTGGAGCTTGTTTGCAGAATTTTTAAAAATAAGGGTTGGAAATTATGCTTACTCCCAGCCTTAATATAGGAATAGGGACTTACGTTGACTTTAGTTATTACAGACAATAGCTGTGGGATCATAGTATAGTTACTTTTTTTTTTTTTGGTACCACTGTTTCCTCATGTATAAAGTGGAAATAATACTAATACTCATTTCAACCATTATTTTGAGGATTTAACACGTATAGCACTTAAAAATACTGTTTGATAAATAATAAGCACCGAATATTAGCTATTACTATTTATTCAAACTGAACATCTTTTGAGGCCAGATATTATTCCATCGAAATTTAAGAAAGACCATCTATAAAGAAAGGAAGGAAAAGAACTGGGGTGGGAGAAAGAAAGAAAGGAAAGAAAGAAAGAAAGAAAAAGAAAGAAGGAAATGAAGGAAGGAAGGAAAGAGGAAGAAAGGAAAAGAAAGAAAGAGGGAGGAAGGAAGAAAGGAAAGAAGGGAAAGGAAAAGAAGGAAGGGAAGGACGGACAGGGAAAAAGAAAAAGGAAAGGAAGAATCTGCCCATATAGATTTCATTTTTGGGGGTATTTTGATTTAGAAAGTAACTATCAGGAGTTCTTTTTGCCCAAAATGTGGTCTCATCTTTGAGTAAATACTTTTTTTCCCAATTTTCTTCTGAGGCTGGGTTTGACATCATTATCAGCCCCAGTGTTCCTGAAATAAGTCCTTTGTAATGAAATGGAATTGAAAATAACCCACAAGCAGAAAGCTTGGCAGGCCATTGAAGGTCCCTGAGGCCATTTACTGCCTTAAGCTTATTTTTAATCATCACAGGGGGGGAAAAAACACACACACACAAAACCTAAGTAGGGTAATTGTTCTTATATCCAGTAGTTTAAAATTAAGATGTTATTTTTTAAATAAAAGTGAAAATGGTTTATTTTTCTTTCAAAACAAGCACAGAGATAATTTGACTTTGTTAATATCTAACCTTAATCATGCTCTTCATCAGAAACTGTTGAAACTTTATACAGCAAACAACAGTTCAGTTTAATGTATCTCAGTATCTAATAGACATTTGGAGGATGAAGGATGAATATGTGTTTCTTGGAACAAGAAGTAACTTTCTGTTGTGCCAAACACACGAACTTTGTGGCTGGTGAAAGGTATTTGGGCTAAAGAAAATGTAAACTATGCTGGTAATGAAACCCGTGACAGCTTGATCCTATAAGACTTAGAGATGGGGTTTGATTCCATGTCCTTGACTAGCATGGTGTGATATTTTTATTTTAAAGAGACAAGTCAGATTAAGGGATTCAGCAAAGCCGTTTAAACCAACCCCTTCTTTGAAAATTCTAGTTAGAGCTCCAGCAGTCTCTCACATGTGGGACTCAGACACACATCACAGTCATCTGCGGTCTTCACTGAAAATAGTTATTACTGATCCTTATCTTGGATTCAGTCAGGAGATCTGGGGGAAAAGAATGGAAATCTACATTTTTAAACAGTCTTCCCAAGTGATTCCTTACCCATAAAATTTTGCGAGCCATTGTTTTATGTTTACTTTTAAAAATTACTGATGATCCATTAAGTATCTGTAGATGATTCAAGACTGAAAGAAATATGAAAAATCCTGCAACATGTTGTAGGCTGAATTCAGAGGTTGACGTTTTTACCCAATAGGAATAATTTACCCTGTGCAAGGGAACGCTAAATATTTTCTTAGCTATCACAAAGTATGCAAATTTAAGTCTATGTATCAATTTTCATTACAAACAGAAACACACATACAACACACATGAACACATATTCACATGGGAAGAAAATGAATCTTAGAATCTGTTTTTCTTTTTTAATAGGAAGTCTAAAATTCATAAGTCTAAAATTATCTGGAATGAGGAGAGTTGGCAAGACCAGAATATGACTTGGGGACTAGGGACAGTTTCAAATTCTAGAAGAGGTTCCAGCTCTTCCTGAATTTGTGTTAACTGTTTTGCTGTTTGCGCTCTGCTGCTACCCACTAGCTAAATATAAACACAAGGAAGACCCTTCACTTCATTGTGTTTGAATGTTTCATTGGTTAAGAAAGAGGGGAAGTTATAATTTTATCAACAGAATCTGTTTTACAAACAAAATCTTAATTAGAACATGCAAAATCAAGAAAAATCACTCACTGGATGACATGGCGGTGCTGGTTACCAGGGGAGACAGGATCAGTGTTAGTTACAATGACTGACAGAACTGGTTCTAGTTATACCGAGGGATAAGGCCAGGAGCTCTGTCTACATTTTATTCCATAGCCGCATCTGTGCTTTCTCCAAAAGAAACCTAGGTTTCAGAGAAACACAGTCTGAAAACAAACAGACCAAATGAATTAGAAAGTCTTACAGATTTAAAATTTTATGATTCTAACACCAAATAGAATCATTCAATCAGCTGACTACTAACAATGAAATAATAACTCTCCAAAGTATGGTGAAGTGACTACTTGATACCAAGTGTTTCTCAGCTGAGCTATTGTCCATATCCAGATGCCTTGATGGTGCATAGAAAAGGTGGGAGGTGTCAGAGCAAAGCAACTAAAATGACTTAAGACGCTGAATAGTTCGTGTTGAGCCTACATCATTTCTTACCTAAATTACAGCAAAAAGTCATTTATGTTTCTTTCTACCTCCAGCCTCCCTATTCTAATACTTTATTCTCATACCTGAATACAGTGAAATCTCTGCACCATTCTGGACTTGTAGCTCGTTGGGGGGGGGGGAGGCGTAGAAGGGACTCTGTAGTCCAGTTGTTAAAATAACCATATGTATCCCATGCTTTCTCAAACTTTCCTACTTCACAGCTTCCTCTTGTCTGAAATTCCCTTGTACCATTTTCCTGTATTCATCCTTCAAAATGCAGTTCAAGCAATGACTTCTGTAGCTTTTCTGACCATCTAACTCCCAGGAGTTAGGCCTTCCTGTGTGCTTATCCCCTGAGACTTCCCACCACCCAGCACACACAAATATTCCTCCCTGAACTGTGAGTTCCTGGATGCAACAGGATTCTGTTTACCTTTGTACTTTAGGACCTAGGAGATTGCTTAATGTTGCTTAGGAGTTTAATTCCCTGTTGAGTGAATAAATAGATACTCTGTGTGAATAGTAATTATATGTTTCCATAGAAAATGAACAAGAGGTAATATAGGTAGAACTATCCTAAATGAATTTTTTTGAAACTGTAGAAAAAGAACTTGGTTAGGATATCTTCAGAAGTGCCTGTCTGGATTTTCTAAATAGTTTTAAAATATAATCCTGGGGTCATTTAAGGCCATGTCCATTCAGAGCCAAGCAGATGACCTAAATAGTTTGCCAAATTCTTTTCTGGCTATCAAATTTTATGAGCCTGAGCAGCATTGTTTGTGTAAAAGTCTTGGTCTCTGTGGAGCAGGAGGAAGTTATCATGTTTTGAATATTTACATAGAAACAAAAGAATTTCAGAACTGGAAATAATTTGAGCCATATTCTATTAAATGATTTTCACACTGTGTTCTGTGTGGTCTTCCCGTGCTGGGACAGGAAGTAGATGGAGCAGGCAGTGAGCAGCTTTCCTTCCTAAGCCATCTGTTTTGCATGTTAAGAGTGCATGAAATGGGATGGGGGAACTGAGACTGTGAGAGGTTGTCACCTCAGTAGCTTCTTCAGAGGCCAAGCTGATGTTAGAGTTGCGACCCTCTGACTTGCCCTTCAGATCTCTTTCCATTTTTCTATGCAACACATGAAAAAGAGTAGGTTATCTATTTTATGGTCAAGGTAACTTAAAATCATGACATTTGCTTTGCAACATCAGTGTAGGGTTCAAGCTGTCAACTAAAGAAGTTTGATAAGTTCAAATTTGCTTTCACTTACGATGCAGCTGCCTTTTAAGCTAATAAAATAAACAGCCACAGTAATATTTGGCCAGCTGTAGCTTTTAATTTAAATGTCTAACTTAGTGCTGTTTAGTCTGCTGGATTCCAAAACATGCTCTGCAAGAGAGGTGTATACATTTTAAAGCATTTTTAGTGTTTATTATGATGTCCTAGGTCTGGCTGTCTTTCTATCGCTCTACATTCCCTCAGCAGACATGACACTGCTTTGGCAGCACATATTTTCCAATATATATGTTACTTTCATAATCTCTATTTTGTTAAAAGAAGTGGCAAAGAGGGAAAGGCTATTTTATTCTTTACTGTCTCCATAGTTTTGTCTTTCAGAATAGTTGAAATCATAAGTATGTAGCCTTTCCTGGTGGATTTCTTTCAATTAATAACATACATTTAGTGGTTTAGATCGCTGCTATGGCACAGGTTTGATCCCTGGCCAGGAAATTTCCACAGGCTCTGGGTGCCAAAAAGGGGGAGTGGGGAGCTTAAAATAAAGATGAAGGAAGCATACCTCCAGAGCAGCAGCAGACAGTGAACGCAAGCTTTGTGATCTATCGTGGGGGGTGGGAGGATGAATTCTGCAACCCCTTGGACAACATGTGCAGGAAACATGCATGGGAGCTTCCTGGCAATTCACTGTCACTCCCACCACTTCAGCTAAAACCAAAGCGGCTTCTTTTGTTGCCCCCCTTTCCTGAGCAAACCATCAGGATAGTGAATATCCGTTTGCCTTCTTTATGTACCATGTGTGGGGAAAAGTGTGTGTACATATGTGTGTCTCTGTATATAACATGCAATTGTGATTAAATTGGTTTAAAACAGGCCAAAAAATGCATTTAAGGTTTCTTCATGTCTTTTGATGAATTGAGAAATCATTGCTTTTAGCACTGAGAAATATTCATTTTTCTGGGTATACCACAGTTTATTTATCCATTCATCCAGTAGAAGGACATCTGGTTGCTTGCAAGTTTTCGCAAAAATGAATAAAGCTGCTACGAACAGCCACAGGTAGATTTTCCTGTAGACATAGAATTTTTCATGCCTTTTATGTTTTCAACCCCTTTAGATTATGGGAAGAGAATGTTTCATTTTCTAAGTAACTGCTGAAGTCTTTCCCAAGTAACTGTATCATTTTGCATTTCCACCAACAATGAATGATAGTTTCTGCTGCTCCACATTATTGCCGGTGTTTGATATTGTCAAACTCTGGGTATAAGATGTTCTAATAGGTATGTAGTGGCATCTTATTTTAATTCATGATTCCCTAATGATATATCAGGCTGAGCATCTTTTCATATGTTGTTTTGCTACCTGTATAAAATCTTTGGTGTTCATCTTTTGTTCCTTTTATATTTTTGCTTACTTTTTAAACTGGGCTATTAAATTTTTTATTGTTGAGATTTAAACATTCTTTTTATGTTTTGTAGATAAGGTCTCTATTGGACACGTCTTTTGAAATTCTTTCTCCCAAATGGTGACTTGTCTTCTCCTTCTCTTGACAGTGTCTTTTGCAGAGCAGATCATTTTAATTTTAATAAAGTCCAACTTATTAATTTTTCTCTCATGCCTTGGGTATTGAATCTAAAAATTCATTACCAAAACTAAAGTCATCTAAATTTTCTCCTATGTTATCTTCTAGAAGCTAAAAGACCAAATAGGCCCCAAGGGATTATTCAGATTAAATTTTTTTATGCCCAATAGATTCATAAAGTGTTATGTACAGTATGTTGGCTGCAATTATAACCCAGTATCAAGGTTTCTGATTTAGACCACTCCCCAATATCATAACTCCTTTTTTTCTCACTAAGAAGTAACCAGAGGAGTCCCCACTGTGGCTTACCAGTTTAAGAAGCCAACTAATACCCATGAGGATGTGGGTTCAATCCCTGACTGGGTTAAGGATCCAGTGTTGCCACAAGCTGTGATGTAGGTTGCAGATGTGGCCGGGATCTGACATTGCTGTGGCTGTGGCTTAGGCTGGCAGCTCTGATTCGACCCCTAGCTTGGGAATTTCCATATTCTTCAGGTGTGGCCCTAAAAAGAAGAAAAAGAAAAAAGGAATAACTAGAGATATTGCTTTGCTACTCCATGCCACAATACTACATTTCTGGAGAATGCTGATACCAGCTCATATATATTTCCCATGGCCGTATAGTATAATAGCAAAAATGATGGAGTCAAATAGACCTGATTTTGTTTTTTGATTATTCTTTTTGGCTGTGCCCAAAGCATGAGAAAGTTCCCAGGCTAGGGATTGAACCCCAGTTACAGCAGTGACAACACCAAATCCTTAACCACTAGGCTTCCAGGGAACTCCCCTGATTTTGTTTTTTAAACCTAACATTTACTAGCTGTGAGATCTTACAGAAATTCTTTCACTTCATATCCTTCATCACTTTAGTTGTAAAATGGAGACTGTAAATGCTGTTTCATAGAATTATCATGATTATTTCATTTAATAATATATAAAACCTGTAGTATGTAATAGGAACTGGATTATTATTTATCCCTTTGTTTTCCCTTGATATTGCCATAAAAAAGTAACTTGACTTAGTATGCAAAATTATAATATGGATTCTAGTTGACTAACCGAATTTGCGGGAAGAGGTTCATTCATTTATTTTTCCCTTTGGTTTTTAAAAATTATCTATAGAAGAAATAGAATCAGTGAGTATAAACAAGTTGCTGCCTACTGATTTCAGTATGAACCAGGACAATAATATTTGTCTATGCCCTACTGTGCAGAGCAAAAATGAGCTCGATATATGACAGAAATCATGAATCAGAAAGCAAAGTCTGCTTTATAAATGAAACAAATTACACACAAATCTGCTAGGAAACGGAATCTCTAGTTATACAACTACAGTAACCTGCAGCTACATTCTATGGAATAAACACCATCATAGAGATAGAAACTTTATTATTTATATTTTATGAAAACTATTTTTCTTTGTTTTCATGTCAATTTGAGAGTAGGAGACTATCCTTTGGGGCAAAACATGCTTTTCATGCATTAGGGCTGCCTAGAGCATATTCTGGCACATTATATAAATTTTAAGTAATCCCTATAATTAAAGTGATGTTCCTTGAAATGAGGATGGAGACACATGGTTATCTGAATAGCCTTGAGGCAGTTTTGCATTAAGTAGATTTTTGCTTTTCTGGAATGTGTAATGAATAATGCTATGTTACAAGAGATATTAATTAATGGTTGAGATACGAAAGACATTTTCTTGGGCTTATGTAATAATCTACATTGTGAGTAGAGATATTTATAATGATAAATGCTAGTCAGCATTGCATCATGGAAGGATATAGGAGGTCCATTTTCATTTTTTTTTTTTTGTCTTTTTGCCTTTTTTATGTAGAGCCGCACCCGTGGCATATGGAGGTTCCAAGGTTAAGGGTCTAACAGGAGCTGTAGCTGCCAGCCTTCGCCACAGCCACAGCAACGCAGGATCCGAGCCACGTCTGCAACCTACACCACAGCTCACGGCAACGACGGATCCTTAACCCACTGAGCAAGGCCAGGGATCGAACCCGCAACCTCATGTTTCCTAGTTGGATTCGTTAACACTGAGCCACGAAGCGAACTCCCTCCATTTTCATTCTTAATGGAAATTATTTAATTTTTTTCAGTAAGTTTTATTATTAACTTAATAGTAAAAGAACATTAATATGAAGTATCAGTCTTAATATTCTATATGATCATTATTTTTGTTGCACAATTATGAAATACTTTGAAGTTATTGAGAATATGTGGAATAGATTATAATTATTGGAAAAACATACTAATGCCAAAACATGAGCTGAGGCTATTTTTTGAAATTAGATTTTGGAGCTGGAAAATAAGTTGTATAATTATATTCTTAAAATGCAAATAAATACAAATAATGTGTTTTGAATACAAATTACATATTTTTAGAATCTTAAACCAGTATATTACTTCTTTTCATATACAGGTTCCAACATCTGATTTCCATAATCAGTTTATGTCTATTAGGTTTGTAATTATTTTAATTATATGAATTATGTGAATACAAAATCTTTTGGTCAGTCCTAGAAATCTTTTTGACAATTTTCTCCTTTCCTTGAGGTTAAATTCAGCCTTCCCTTTAAACTAGAAAAGAATGTCAACAAATTACCTTCAGTAAAACCACCATAGTAGTATGGAGAGCTATGTATTACTTTGCCTCAACAATCTTTCTCCTGTAAACATTTCCATGTGTTTTCCGTAGAGATTATCTGCTCCTATGCTGCAAATAAACTTAAATCTTTCCCTTTTTAAAATGCCCTCTTCATAATAAAACATGGGATGTTTCCTACTTTGAAATAAGATTGTGATCCTAGTTGAGACCCTTTTGAATATTTTTCACAGAGAAAAAAATAAAGACAAGTTTATACAAATGTCATGAGTTTCTGAAGGCTCCAGGGTGTAATCTGTTCTAGACTGTCATTGACAGACAATGCAACTTCCTATTTATGGGCTTAGGCAGTTCAGCCTCTGTAACTTGAAGAGATAGTTCTGAAGTTCAGACACAGAGAGATCTTGTCACATTTTGTAAAATGTTTCTCTAAGTCCCTTGAGAAAAATAAACTTAGGCCAGTAACCAGTAGTTTATGTTCTGAAAGACTCCATTGTAAACTTAGTAAAAGTTGAGAAGTGTCTTCCTCTCTTTACTTCTCAGATATGTACAAAGCAGGTGATTGTCACTTGTATGCCAGTCAGCACAATCTCAGTGCCGAAAGCTCTTGGCTTACATCACCAGAATTCATAGTTGTTGTTTTTCAAGTATTAGAAACATCAAGTTTTCATTGCCATAGGGGTCATGACACAATTTCATGTAAGAGCAGAAACTGTGAGTGATGAATCAAGGCCTAAAGCACTAAAATGTAAAGTGTAAACTAGATTAAGACAAATAATATACCCAAATTCATTACTTTAGATGACATTAAGAACAGCCTCGGTATTGGGACAGATGGCATGACAATGAACACTTCATGTATCAAAACCACAATTATATTGTTGGCAATATAATAATGACAATTCCAGTTGAAATATCTTATTTTATCATGGAAAAGTCTCATTTGTCAACAGTGTTTTCCGTCCTCTAGGCTTTAAACTTCAAGGGAGGAGCAGTGCTTTATTTATCTTGAAGTGACCCTTTCTTTTCATGTGCCCTTAAACATAAAGCTGTTCAACTATATTAACTGCATTCAATTGAATTGTATAAATCTGGGTTAAAATATTTGTTGTACATTCAATATACTGGTACACATTATAAAACCTTTCTTAAAAATTGGCTAAAGGATATTTAGTTGTTAAAATTCTAGGGAGAAAGTGTGATTCTATATGAACTATCTCCATAATATAAAATAACAATAGGACACAAATTAAAATAATGATTTTTTCCATTTTTAAGTAATATTTGTTAAATGCCTGTTATAATTCTGCACTTTCTGAAAATTTACTTTGATGAAGAGATCCTGGCCATTATACAGTTGTCATCTAGTAACAGGTAAAATAAATGAGAGAATTATAGTGATCCAAATATAGATTACATTTAAATTGAAGAAAATATGAATTTATATTTCTAAAACATCTTAGTGTTCATTTTTTTAAAATTTTATCTTAAAGTAATGTGAATAGATATTTTCATTTGTAAATACTTAAATTTAGAAAGGTATTTAAAATTATTTTAATTAAATAGAAGTTATCATTTGTATATATGTATATAAGGCTTCAAAAATATATACTTTAATGGTGACGTAGTTATAAAAGTACTTATGTATAGTAGAGATTTGCCAATATCCCTTCAAGATTTTTTGATAATTTGTTAGTATTTTTGGGTTTGGGTTAAGATAATGCCCTAAATGTAGTGGCTTAAAGCACATATGTTTGTCAAAACATATGAGTGAAAAAGTCACTTTACGTCAGTCTTCAAAACAAAAACTTAGGAGGTATGTGATATAGAGACATGTATGTAGAAGGAACAGTAGGACTTCTATATTCATATTTTATTTAATCTAAAAGATAAGAAAGGGAGTTCCCATCACGGATCAGTGGAAACCAATCTGATTAGTATCCATGAGGACATAGGTTCAATCCCTGGCATCACTCAGTGGGTGAAGGATCAGGCGTTGCCATGAGCTGTGGTGTAGGTCTCAGAAGCAGATCAAATTTGGCATTGTTATGACTGTGACTTAGGCCAGAGGCTACAGCTCCAATTCCACCCCTCACCTGGGAACCTCCATATGTCATGCGTGTGGCCCTAAAGAGACAAAAAAATTAAGAAATAAAAAAAATAAGAAAGAATAAAGGCTTTTCTAATGTTCACTGTATGGATTGACACTCGTTTGTAGCTCACTCGTTTGTTGGGGATCATTCTCAAGATGTTCTGAGGGAAAGATTAGCATTTATGAGGTAGGATTTGTAATGGTAACTCCACTTATTCATTAACTGACATATTATGAAATGTTATATCTTAATTTTGATCAGCTAAATTGTTTTGTGAGTTTTATCACCTAGTTTTTTAATCAATATAGATTCATCAAATAAATACGTAAATTCACTATATACCTTCAGAGGAACTACAGTGAAGATAGTACTGATGAATGCATGTATATACCAAGAATAAGAAAATACCATTACTTCATGTAAGAGCTTTCCTCAGTCACAAAATGAAGTGAAAATAATAAGATAAAATGTGACAGAAAGTTGGTCATTGAATAAGAAATAATTGTCTTGCAAAATCAGCTTTTATTATACAGAAACAGGTTTGAAAGCAATTGTTCAGAAAGTTTCTGTCATTTTATCACTCAAATTAATGTTTGTCTACCAGTCACAAATAATACTCCTATGCACTTTGGAACTAAAAAATAGAATTAACTAACCTACTTTTAAAGTCTTCTGAACACAGCATTTCAGTGAGTTTTGAATCATTGTTTAATATATTAAGATGCCACATTTTCTAAGTAATTTCTAAGTACAACCTGTTTTCATAAGGAAATTTATTAGCCAAATTCAACCATAACCTAAGGTAATTGATAAAGAGGATTGGAAATAAGTATCATAATTTAGTATGATCAGCCAACAATGTAATTCTTATATTGGAAACTGTGTATATTTTGTGTGTGGTATCTCTTTTAATTTGTGAAAATCATTAGACTAAGTATTAACCTGAACCTAGAAACTTTAAAATTTCAATGTGTAGTAATATCACTAATAATAACACAAAATTTTTAAAAATAGAAAAGCATATTTATTTTGCTTTTTCTAAAGAAAAGCACTGTACTACTGAAAAAGAGGAGTTTTATATCAATAATTAAGTATTTAAAAATAATATTTTCTCATACTTTAAAATCTTTTTCTTTGTTATTATGTAAATATATACTATATTAATGTCAGTATATTATATAATATATAAATATATAAAAGGAGAGTATATACATATATGTGTATATATATATATATATAAGTACTTTCATGTATATGTATATATACACTCTAAAAAACATTTTTATTGAAAAAATTGTAAAACCAGTTCTGGAGACCCCTGCTGTAGGTAACTGAGTAGTATAATAAATCCAGCCTAAGTGCAATAATTCCCGTTGTGGGATAGATGAAGCCTGTCTTTCCTGCATAATTAACATCTTTCCAACTGTGGCTCAGATTCTCCTGATGATTATCAAGGATTCTTCTATTCCTCTTGATTATATCATTATTTGTTTTAAGTGCTCAAAGTAGATACTTAAAATAATTTTTATTGCAAACTGTCATTTGATGATGTATGTATTCATTTGTCAGGAACTTTTTAATCTCTGAGCAGTGAATATAGTAAACAAAAATAATACCCTCCTGGAGCTTATTTCTAGTTAGAAAAGAGAAAATGGATTAGCTAAGTACACAGATACAGTATGTTGAGTGGTTAGAAATGCTAAAGAGAAAACAAGATCATGAAAGGGGATAGGAAGAGTGATGGAAGGTAGATGGTGTTATAAGTTTCCATGGATTATTTTCTCAAAGAAATGAAGATGTTATCAGAGCAAATTATATAGATATCTTGAGCAAGAGGGTCATAGGGCAAGAGAAAAGTAACTGCAGATGCCGTAAAACATGAATATGCCTGGTATGTTAAAAAAACATTTGGTATGGGGTAAGTAGAATGAGATGGAGATAGAGATAATATTGTAGACCTTTATGTCATTATAATGTGTTTGGATTTTTCCTCACAATGAAATGGGAAACCATTGAAGTTCTTTGAGCACAAAAGTGTAATTATCTGACATATTTTAACAAGGTCAGTGTGATTGTGACTTTGAGAACAGAATGAAGAGGCCAAGGACGTAAACATGGAGACCAGAGTCTTTGGAATCAATGAGTCAGTAGATAGGATAGCTTGGACCAGAGTGGTAACAGTGGAGGTAGTGAAGAGTGATTTAATTATGGTTGTATGTTGAAGGTAAAGCCGAAAAGACAGATTGGTTGTGGAACATTTTTTTTTCTTTCCTTTTTAGGGCCACACCTACAGCATATGCAAGTTCCCAGGCCAAGGATTGAATTGGATTGGAGCTGCTGGCCTACACCACAGCCACAGCAATGCTGGATCCAAACTGGGTTTGCAAACTGTGTCACAGCTCAGGGCAATGCCAAATCTTTAACCCACTGAGCAAGGCTAGGGATCGAACCCACATCCTCATGGATACTAGTTGAGTTCTTAACCCGGTGAGCCATGCTGAGAACTCCAAGCTGTGGAACACTTTAAAGAAAGTAGAGGGTTGACTTTGAAGTTATGGTCCTGAACAGCTGAAAGAATAGAGTTGCCATTTACTTATGTAAGGAAGTTAGAGAAGAGCATATTTTGGGAGGAAGATGAGCTCAGCCTACCTAGCTCATTCTATTAAGTTAGAAGTGCCTTTTAGATACCCAAGGGGAGATGTTAAGATGGTGATTGTCATGCAAGTCTGAAGTACAGTGGTGGGGGTGGTGGGAACCTGGACTAAATTTTTTTGAAGTTTTAATCTCCAGTACAGATGTCACGTAAGCCAAGAGACTAGATATGATAATCAAAAAAATGAGAAAAAAGAAATAGATCTGAGGATCGAGCCCTGGGTCATTCCATCACTTAAAGGTTAGGAAAGTGAGGAGAACTGGTCATTGGAATTAGCCATGGGTGCTTCTGATGACCTTGGAAAGTGCGCTTTCAGTAGAGTTATGAGTATAAAAAGTTGACTGGAGTGGATTTATGAGAGAATGAGGAGAAACAATTTGGAGAAAGCAAGCACAGACTTTCTAGGAAGAAAATAAAAACATATATCCTTGGAAGTGAATTAAAGTAGTTTCTGAGAAGAGTTGAAGTTTTGTTTTGTTGACTTTTATAGTCTTAGAAAAATAGGAAATAGTTGTGCATAAGGATATGGGAGGAGGATTTCAGAGTTTTGAATTGAGAAGGAAGTATGAAATAGCAACCAAGAACGTAGGAGGGAAAATGGAGTAGGCAGTATTAAGGAGCCATATGAGTTTACTTGAAGGGAGCTCAGTCAACAAGGTGGTATGTGTTTCTTCAGGTATGTCCAACTCAACAGTTTTGGGTACAAAAAAGGTAGAACATTGGATTTAACTGGGGTGTGTTTAGCCTAGGAAGTGGAATGAAACTAGAGAAGGACAAAGGAATTGAGATTGTATTCAAGGGAGAGATTAAAGTTTTTGACCATGAAGTTCAATATGGTGTTGGAAAAGTCTCAGGCCATAACAATTTCTCATGTTTTTTTCCTCCTAAAATACTGTTGTAGTTTAGGTAATACAAGTCTTTGTTTACGGACTATACAAGGTATTATAAAATATTTAGTATCCTTGACCTCCAGACACTAAATATCAGTAGCACTTCATTAAAGTTAAAGGAACAGTAAGTAATCACGAAACATTTTTTTAACTTCATTGCCTTTTCTTCTTCTTTGAAATGGACTTCTACATGGCCTTGAAGCAAAGCTAGTTTATATAACTTAAACTACTTACGTAATTGCAACAACCAAGCCAACTATCTATTTGATATATCCAGTACAAAATATGGCAACAAGGAAAATATAGGTTACTGTTTTGAAATTATGCTTTACTATACAGATAGGAATGTTTACTGATAGTTTAACCACTTGCCTTATTTCATAGATATGTTAATGATAGGAAAAATGAAATTAATTGAGTATTCATATGTATATCTGAAATGTATTGTGTTCACATGTGTATGTGGCACAGTGCCAGTTGTTTTACCTACATTATCTGATTTTATTATTATTCCTGTTATATGGCCAACAGTTTAAAAATGTGCTTATTATTTGGGGAATAAAAATGTTCTTCAGTATTATGTGTAGCTATTGACTTTTCACACATGTGTGTTGACACTGAATAGTTCTAGGCTGTGAAGGCAGCACTGTAGATAGCACCCTTTTTATGCAGGCATTAACACACTTTATTCCTTTGTCCTTTAGTTCCTCAAACTGCTCATGTATGCCCTTCCTCTTTCTTTTTATACTGTTGATCACATGGAGAGCTTACATATTTTTTTTAACAAAAAGCAAGCCAATAGAACATATGCCCTCCAAAATATTGTGTAGTACATTTTAAACATAAAATGATTAAGCTACTTAAAGAAAATGTTCAGCTTTGAAGTGGCATGCCATTGGGTATTAGTGACATTTACTTATAAATGAATAGATGTCCTTGCCTGTGTGTTGTTACCATCACTGTATCAACATAAATACTTACAGACTTCGAAATACATTGCAGAGAAATGATATAGAAATAATAGTGGTCACTAAGATCTCCTTGATTGAAACTTCATTATACAGTCTTCTTTCCCTTTAACTCAATAACCTGAAAAATATGGCTATTTAAAAAAGACATTTTCTTGTTTGGCAGAATACTGTCATCACACAGTTTGTTTACAATATGGTCCTAATTTGTGTCTATTATGTGCTAGGCTTAGAAAAGTCACTTTAACTTATTTTGGAATTTAACTCTTACTTTCCACGTGATTTATATTCTGAGGAGATCTCAGCTTCTCCCTGCTTGAAAATCAGCAAAATGTCATTAGATACATTGGGAAAATATATGCTCTTATTATAGCTGTGTCTGCTGGGGCTGAAGTCCTGTTCTTAGAAACCTGTCAGAATTTTCAGTGTAAGCCTTCCTTTTGTGGGTGTTATGATTTAATCTGTTAACTCCTATTGCTCCCTGAAAATTGTGCAGCCATTCTGTATCTTAGAACAAATCTATAGTTGCAAGACCCTTTTTCTTGCTCCATACTTCCTCTCTGCCATGTTTTATGTCTATTACTTCAATATTATAGTTCTTAATGCCAAATTGGAATTCTGGGTCTCTTTTCAGAGCTAATGACTAGTGACCCTTAAGAATTCCATCGACTGATCTGTGTGGCACTTTGAGTAATGACTTCTCTGGATATGTCTGCATCCTAATCCCCAGAACCTATAAAAATGTTGGTTTATATGACAAAAAGTTCTTTGCAAATGTGATTAAATTTAAGGACCTTGAGATGGGGAAATTATCTTGGATTATCTGGTTGGAGCCAGTCTATCACACAAGGACTTAAAGATAGAAAAGGAAGGCAGTAAAGCAGGTAAGAGTGATGTGACATTAGAGGAAAAGGAGAGACTAAGCATGAAAGAAACCCTGTCCATTATGCTTGGCTTTAAAGATGGACAAGTCCACGGGCCAAGGAATTTGGGTGACCGCTAGAAGCTTAGAATGGGCATTGACGGACAGCCAGTAAAGAAATGAGAACCTTAGTTCTGTAACCACAGGAACTGAATTCTACAAGTACTGTGAATGAGTAAAGAAATGGATTCTCCGCTAGAGCTTTCAGAAATGAATGCAATCCTGCTGACACCGTGATTTATCTGTTTTAACCCAGTGAGACCTGTGTTGCAGTTTTCACTTACAGATCTGTGAGATAATAATATTGTGCTGCTTCCAGTTGCTCAATTTTTTATGACAGCAACTGGAAACTAATATATATGGATTATTGTATCTTTGGACAGAAGGTGAGAGTTATTTTGTGCAAAAGACCAGGAGGGAGTTCCCGTCATGGCTCAGCAGTTAACGAACCCGACTATCATCCGTGAGGATGTGGGTTCAATCCATGGCCTCGTTCAGTGGGTTGGGGACCCTGAGTGGCTGTGAACTATGGTGTAGGTCACAGATGCTACTTGGGTCCTGCATTGCTGTGGCTCTGGTGTAAACTGGCAGCTATAGCTCCGATTGGACCCCTAGCCTGGGAACCTGTATATTCTGAGGGTGCGACCCTAAAAAGACAAAAAAAATGGGATGAAAAAAATCAATGGAGAAGATAAAGTATTTGTCCCCTTCTCTCCTCTCACCTTCTTGGAGGACTGCGAGAAAGTGGTGTTGGAATCCTCATTTCAATAGAAAAAAAAGTTAGAGGACTGAAAATGAGAAGGATATTTTTGTGAAAAAATATTGTGAGGCCAATGAAACAGAACAGAGGAAAAGCCCATTTTCCTCACATCTGACCAAGAGCTGGTTTGATATCCTGAGGGTTAAGAGCAGCTTTGCTAGAAGCTGGTTTCCTGCTGTGGGTACCTAGAGCAGTGTAATGAAGAGGAGTCTTGATGAGGGACCAGAACTGATTTCCTTTGGAGATATAAAGGGACCAAAGACTCTCTTATTAGATACCAGTGTCAGTGAGGCTTCATTTCTACCTGTAGATTTTTGAGGCTTGGGAATATGGCCATTTTGTTAAAAAGACTATGTTTGTCATTAGAAAACCCTGAAGTAATTAATGTCAAAATATCCAGTCATTTTAAATAATGTATAATGTCATAAGTGAAAACCTCCAAAGTAAATCATTCACCATAATAATTCTACCAACCCAGCTGCTTGTTATTATATAGATGCTCTTCAGAGGCCACCTCTTGCTGACTTTTGTTTTTCACTTATAGAATTGGGATGTTCAAAGTATAACAAAAACAGAAGGTAAATTGAAAAAAAGAATGTAATAGTGCTTATTCTCCATACTGCTGTTGTATTGGAGCTATTAATGTAAAAAGAAATCCAATAACATGAATATAGTTTAAACTGAATAAGTAAATGTTATTAAAGCAACAAAAGTTTATTTGGGAGGATACATTTAGGAACAGTTGAGAAATCAAAACTGCATTTTTATTTTTTTAATTGTTTTTAACTTAATGGATTTTATTTCAGTTATAGGTGTACATAAATCATCATAAGTCAATTTGACAGATTTTGTGTTCCAAACCCACAGTGTATCCCCTCACCCAGCAGACTGTCTTATTTGAAAAACCAAGGTTTCCCAAAATCTGTGAGTCATTGTCTGTTCCGCAAAGAGGTTCATTGTGTCTTTTTAGTTTCCACGTATAAGCGGTAGCATTGGGTGTTTCTGTCTAATTGTCTGACTGGTTTCACTTCGCATGATAATTTCTAGGTCCATCCATGTTGCTATGTTGGTAATTTGTTCCTTTTAATGGCTGAGTAATATTCCATTGTGTGTATGTACCATATCTTCCCTATCCACTCCTCTGTCGATAGGCACTTAGGTTGTTTCCATGACCTGGCTATTGCATGGAGTGCTGCAATGAACACTGGAGCACATGTGTCTTCTTGAGTCATGGTTTCCTCTGGATAGAAGCCCAGGAGTGGGATTGCTGGATCAAATGGTAATTCTATTTTGAGTTTTCTGAGGAATCGCCATACTGTTTTCCACAGTGGTTGCACCAATTTGCATTCCCACCAACAGTGTAATAGGGTTCCTTTTTCTCCACACCCTCTCCAGCACTTACTGTTTGGAGACTTTTTGATGATGGCCATTCTGGCCAGTGTAAGGTGGTACCTCATAGTGGTTTTGATTTACATTTCTCTAATGAGCGAAGTTGAACATCTTTTCATGTGTTTATCTGCCATCTGCATGTCTTCTTTGGAGAATTGTCTGCCTAGATCCTCTGCCCATTTTTGGATGGGGTTGTTTGTTTCTTTGGTGTTGAGCTGTAGGAGGTGTTTGTAAATTTTGGAGATTAATCCCTTGTCAGTTGAATCATTTGCAAATATGTTCTCCCATTCTGTGGGCTGTCTTTTCGTTTTGTTTAGGGTTTCCTTAGCTGTGCAGAAACTTTGAAGTTTAATTAAGTCCCATTTGTTTATTTCTCTTTTTATTGTCCTTACTCTGACACATGGGTCTGAGAAGATGTTGCTATCATTTATGTCAGAGAGTGTTTGGCCTATGTTTTCCTCTAAGAGTTTTATAGTTTCTGGTCTTAAATCTAGATCTTTAATCCATTTTGAGTTTATTTTTGTGCATGGTGTTAGGAAGTGTTCTAGTTTCATTTTTTTACATGTAGCTGTCCGGTTTTCCCAGCACCACTTATTGAAGAGGCTGTCTTTGTCCAATGTATATTCTTGGCTCCTTTATAATAGATTAGTTGACTATAGATGTGTGGATTTAATTCTGGGCTTTCTATCCTGTTCCACTGATCTGTATTTATGTCTTTGTGCCAGTACCATACGGTTTTGATGACTGTAGCTTTGTAGTAGAGTCTGAAGTCAGGGAGCCTGATTCCTCCAGCTCCATTTTTCTTTTTCAGGATGTCTTTTGCTATTCTGGGTTTTTTGTGTTTCCAGACAAACTTTAAACTATTTTGTCCTAGTTCTTTGAAAAATGTCATTGGTAATTTGATAGGGATTGCATTGAGTGTGTAGATCGCCTTGGGTAGTATAGTCATTTTGATAATATTGACTCTTCCAATCCAACAGCATGGTATTTTTTTCCACCTGTTCATGTCATCCTTGATTTCTTTCATCAGCGCCTTATAATTTTCAGAGTACAGGTCTTTTATCTCTTTAGGCAGGTTTATTCCTAAGTATTTGATTCTTTTTGATGTAATGGTAAATGGGATTGCTTCCCTAATTTCTCTTTCTGATCTTTCACTGTTGGTATATAGAAATGCAGTTGATTTCTGTGTATTAATTTTGTATCCTGCAACTTTGCCAAATTCATTGATGAGCTCTAACAGTTTTCTGGTAGAGTCTTTAGGATTCTCTAGGTATAGTATCATGTCGTCTGCAAAAAGTGATAGTTTTACTTCTTCCTTTCCAACTAGGATTCCTTTTATTTCTTTTTCTTCTCTGATTGCTGTAGCTAGGACTTCCAGAACTATGTTGAATAGTACTGGTGAGAGTGGACATCCCTGTCTTGTTCCTGATCTCAGCGGGAATTCTTTAAGCCTTTCACCATTGAGAATGATGTTAGCTCTGGGTTTGTCATAGATGGCCTTGATCATGTTGAGGTAGGTTCCCCCTATGCCCACTTTCTGAAGGGTTTTTATCAGAAATGGGTGTTGGATTTTGTCAAAGGCTTTTTCTGCATCTATGGAGAGGATCATATGGTTTTTATTCTTCAGTTTGTTGACGTGGTGTATCATACTCATTGATTTGCAGATATTGAAGAATCCTTGTATCCCTAGGATAAATCCCACTTGATCATGATGTACAATCCTTTTAATGTATTGTTGGATTCGGTTGGCTAGTATTTTGTTGAGAATTTTTGCATCTATGTTCATCAGTGAGACTGGCCTGTAATTTTCTTTTTTTGTGGTATCTTTGTCTGGTTTTGGTATCAGGGTGATGGTTGCCAAATAGAATGAGTTTGGGAGTGTCCCTTCCTCTGCAATTTTTTGGAAGAGATTCAGAAGGATAGGCGTTAGCTCTTCTGTAAATGTTTGATAGAATTCACCTGTGAAACCATCTGGTCCTGGACTTTTGTTTGTTGGAAGTTTTTAAATCACAGTTTCAATTTCAGAACTTGTGATTGGTCTATTCATATTTTCTATTTCATCTTGGGAGATTGTACTTTTCTAAGAATTTGTCCATTTCTTCTGGGTTTCCATTTTATTGCCATAGAGTTGCATATAGTAGTCTCTTATGATCCTTTGTATTTCTGTGATGTCTGTTGTGACTTCTCCTTTTTCCTTCCTTCCTTCCTTCCTTCCTTCCTTCCTTCCTTCCTTCCTTCCTTTCTCTCTCTCTCTCTCTCTCTCTCTCTCTCTCTCTCTCTCTTTCTTTCTTTCTTTCTTTCTTTTTTACATTACCCAGCTGTACAGCCTGGTGACAGGGTTACACATCACAAGTGGTTAGACATAGTTCCCAGTGCTATACAGTGATATCTTCTTGCTTTTCCAGCCCAGAGGCAACAATCTACAGCTATTAACCCCAGACCCCCCTACCATCCCATTCCCACCCCCAACCTTTTGGCAACCACAGGTCTGTTCTCCAAGTCCTTGATTTTCTTTTCTGCATAAAGGTTCATTTGTGCAGTATGTTAGATTCCAGTTATTAGTGATATCATATGGTATCTGTCTTTCTCCTTCTGACTTACTTCACTCAGTATGAGGGTCTCTAATTCCATCCATGTTGCTGAAAATGACATTATTTTATCTTTTTTATGGCTGATTAGTATTCCGTTGTGTATATGTACCACATCTTCCTAATCCAATCATCTGTCGATGGGCATTTGGGTTGTTTCCATGTCTTGGCTATTGCGAATAGTGCTGCAATGAACATGCGTGTGCAGGTGTCTTTTTCAAGGAAAGTTTTGTCCGGGTATATGCCCAAGAGTGGGATTGCTGGGTCATATGGTAGTTCTATGTATAGTTTTCTAAGGTACCTCCATACTGTTTTCCATAGTGGTTGTACCAGCTTACATTCCCACCAAAAGTGCAGGAGAGTTCCCTTTTCTCCACATCCCCTCCAACAATTGTTGTTTGTAGACTTGTTAATGATGGCCCTTCTGACTGGTGTGAGGTGGTATCTCATGGTAGTTTTGATTTGCATTTCTCTAATCATCAGTGATATTGAGCGTTTTTTCATGTGGTTGTTGGCCATCTGCATCTTTTCTTTGGAGAACTGTCTGTTTAGGTCCTTTGCCCATTTTTCAATGGGGTTGTTGTTTTTTTTGCTGTTGAGCTGCATACATTGTTTATATATTTTTGAGATTAGGCCCTTGTCAGTTGCATCATTTGACACTATTTTCTCCCATTCTGTAAGTTGCCTTTTAGTTTTCTTTTTGGTTTCCTTTGCTGTGCAAAAGCTTGTCAGCTTGATTTGGTCCCATTGGTTGATTTTTGCTTTTATTTCTGTGGCTTTGGGAGACTGACCTGAGAAAACATTTGTAAGGTTGATGTCAGAGAATGTTTTACCTATGTTTTCTTCCAGGAGTTTAATGGTATCTTGTCTTATATTTAAGTCTTTAAGCCATTTAGAGTTTATTTTTGTGCATGGTGTGAGAGAGTGTTCTAGTTTCATTGATTTGCATGCAGCTGACCAGGTTTCCCATCAATGCTTACTGAACAGACTGTCTTTTTCCCATTTTATGTTCTTGCCTCCTTTGTCAAAACTCAGTTGACCGTAATTTTATTGATTTGTCCTCCTCTTTTTTTCTTGATAAATCTGACTAAGGGTTTATCAATTTTGTTGATCTTTTCAAGGAACCAGCTTTTAGTTTCATTGATCTTTTCTATGGTTTTCTTTGTTTCTATTTCATTGATTTCTGCTCTGATCTTTATGATTTCTTTTCTTCTACTAACTTTAGGTCTTGTCAGTTCTTCCCTGTCTAGCTGCTTTAGATGTAATGTTAGGTTGTTTATTTGAGCTTTTTCTTGTGTCCTGAGGTAGGCTTTTATTGCTATAAACTTTCCTCTTAGAACTGCTTTTGCTGCATCCCAGAGGTTTTGGGGTGTCCTGTCTTTGTTGTCATTTGCTTCTAGGTATTTTTTAATTTCCTCTTTGATTTCTTCAGTGATCCATTGGTTATTTAGTAATGTGTTGTTTAGTCTCCACGTATTTGTGTTTTTGGCCATTTTTTTCTTGTTGTTGATTTCCAGTCGTATAGCATTGTGGTCAGAGAAGATGCTTAAAATGATTTCAATTTTCTTAAAGTTACTGAGGCTTGATTTGTAGCCCAGGATGTGATCAATCTTAGAGAATGTTCCATGCACACTTGAGAAGAATGTGTATTCTGTTGCTTTTGGATAGAATGTCCTATAAATATCTATTAAGTCCATCTGATCTAATGCTTCCTTCAGGGCCTGTGTTTCCTTATTGATTTTCTGCCTGGATGACCTGTCCATTGCTGTAAGTGGGGTGTTAAAGTCCCCCAATATGATGATGTTATTTTTGATTTCTCCTTTTAAGGTTGTTAGCAGTTGCCTTATATATTGTGGTGATCCTATGTTGGGTGCATAGATAATTTAAAATGGCTATATTTTCTCCCTGGATTGATCCTTTGACTATTATGTAGTGCCCTTCCTTGTCTCTTAAAATGTTCTTCATTTTAAAGTCTATTTTGTCTGATAGGAGTATTGCTATTCCAGCTTTCTTTTGATGCCCGTTTGCATGGAATATTTTCTTCCATCCTCTCACTTTCAATTTGTATGTGTCTTTAGAAGTGAAGTGGGTCTCTTGAAGAAAGCATATATATGGGTATTGTTTTTGTATCCATTCAGCTAGTCTATGTCTTTTGGTTGGGGTATTCAGTCCATTAACATATAAGGTAATTATTGAGATATATGTTCTTAATGCCATTTTATTAACTGTTACGGTTTTTTGTTGCTCTTTTTTTCTTCCCGTATTCTCTTTTTGTCTTCTCTCACAAGATGGCTATCTTTAACGTTGTATTTGTGTTGATTTTTCTTCTTTGTTTGTGTATCTATTGTAGATTTTTGGTTTGCGGTTACCCTGAAGTTTTGATATAGGAGTCTATACAGATGAGATTGTATTAAGTTGTTGGTTTCATAACTGCCCGTGCTTCTCCAGTGAGCTGCATTTGTGCTCTCTTCTGATGATTTCTGATATTGGTAGCATAATTGTGCATGGATGATTGAGCATCTTTGCTGTATATATGCCTTTACTGGTGAGCCTTGTCATTTGTGGTGTTTTTGATTCTGGTTGTGGCCTTTTCTTTTCTGCCTAGAGAAGTTCCTTTAGGATTTGTTGTAAAGCTGGCTTAGTGTTGCAGAAATCTCTTAGCTTTTGCTTATCTGTAAAGGTTTTCATCTGTCCTTCAAATCTGAATGAGAGCCTTGCAGGGTAAAACAATCTTGGTTGGAAGTTTTTCCCTCTCATCACATTTAGTATATCATGCCACTCCCATCTAGCCTGCGGAGTTTCAGATGAAAAATCTGCTGATAATCTTATTGGGGTTCCCTTGTATGTCATTTGTTTCTTTCCCCTAGCTGCTTTCAATATTTTCTGTTTGTCTTTAATTTTGGTCATTTTGATTAATATGTGTCTCGGGGTGTTCCTCCTTGGGTTTATTTTATGTGGTACTCGTTGTGCTTCCTGGATTTGAATGAGTGGTTCCTTTCCCTTATTAGGGAAGTTTTCAGCTATTATCTATTCAAATATTTTTTCTGTCCCCTTCTCTCTCTCTTCTCCCTCTGGCACCCCTATAATACGGATGTTGGTGCCTTTAACATTATCCCAGAGTTCTCTGAGACTCAGCTCAATTCCTTTCAATCTTTTATCTCTTTTCTTTTCTGTGTTAATGATTTCCACTCATCTGTCCTCCACCTCACTGATTCGTTCTTCTGCCTCCTGTATTCTACTGTTGGCTGCTTCTAAGGAATTTTTTATTTCAGTTACTGTATTTTGCATCTCTTCTTTTATAATTTTTACATCTTGTATTTCTTTGCTCAAGTGTTTCCTGTAAATTATCAGTCTTTGCCTCCAGTCTATTTCCAATGCCTTGCATCATCTTCAGCATCAACAGTCTAAAGTCTCTTTCTGGGAGGCTGATAATCTCCTCATCACCGAGCTGTTTTTCTGGGATTTTTCTCTTTCTCCCTTATCTAAGTTACAGTTTTCTGTCTTTTCATTTTTATAGGTTTTTGGTGTGGTGACTTTTGTGTGGACAATAGAGTTGTAGCCTCTCTTAGTTCTGGTGTTTGCCTCCCCTGTGGCTAAAGTTGGTATGGAGGGTGCTTGCTGTAGGCTTCCTGATGGGAGGGAGTGATGCCTGCTCACTGGTAGGTGGGGTTGATTCCTCTCCCTCTGATGGGTGGGGCTTTGTCTCTGGATGAGATTAGAGGCTGGCTGTGTGCCTGAGGGATCTTTAGGCAGCCCATTTACTGATGGGTGGGGTTGAGATCCCACCTGGATTGTTGTTTGGCCTGGGGCTTCTCAGTGCAGATGGGAGGGACCAGATTTTCCCAGAAATGGCCCCTCCAGAGAAATGCAGGCTGATGAATGTTCCCAAGAGCTTCGCCTCCAATGCCCTTCCCCCACAACAAGGCAGTCACCCCTGTTTTCCCAGGAGATCCTCCAGGAATTGCAGTCATGTTCCACCCGGATTCCTCTGGAGACTGCTTTGCCCTGGGACCCAGTGAACGTGAAAGTTTGTGTGTGCCTTTCAAGAGTGGGGTCTCTGTTTCCCCCAGTCCTGTGGAGCTCCTGCACACAAGCCCCGCTGGCCTTCAATGCCAGATGCTCTGGGGGCTCTTTCTCCCTGTGCCAGGTCCCCAGGCATGGGGATTTGACGTGGGGCTCAGAACTCTCAGTCCTGTAGCTGAGTCTGTGATGCAGTTACTTTCCAGTCTGTGGGGCTTCCCACCCGGGAGGTATGGGGTTGCTTCTATCGTGTAATCGCCCCTCCTACCTCTTGATATGGTCTCCTCTTTGTCTTCTGGAGCAGAAAATCTTTCTTGGAAGTTTACAGTTCATTTGGTTGAAGGTTGCTCGGCATTTGGTTGTAGTTTTGCTGTTATTTGGGAGAGAAGTTGAGCTCCAGTCCTTCTATTCTGCCATCTTAATCCAATGTCCCTAAAAGTGCATTTTTAAAATTAAGTCATATTGATGTGACTAAGTCAGAGATAATATGCTCATTATTAATTGCATATGTACTTTTGTGCTATTTAGAGAATTCAGTTACATTAATATGTTTCAAATATTCAAGTGTTAAACCACCCGGGCGTATGGTAGGAGGCATAAAACTGATCATTGACTCTCTGTCTTAATGAAACTGTATAAATGAAAGAAACATTTGTCAATGGACTCAACTGAGTCCATCTTAGTCACTTACTACAAAGTGTGGGCTATATATTTGAGTGAAGGAAATGCAGTAATTTAAGTTAATCTTATCTTATTCTATTTTATTATAGCTATAATAATACAAATTTAAAAGTTTAAAGTATGAAATGTTATAATGATAATTTCATAATTCTAGCCTTTAACTCATCTTAGTATGTTTTGTATTCACTATTAAATGCCCACATTGGTACAGCTGACAAGAAAGAAAAATTCATGGACTGGGAATTTAGAACCAATTAAACTAGAGGAAAATAAGCATTAGGTATTTCAGTGTATAGAGTTTGTGGACTAAAAATAAAATGTATTCTTTTCAATTATTATGCTCCTGGAGTAGCCACAGTTTGACATTGATTTGTTTTGCTTTTATCATGCCATGGGAAGGAACCAGTGAGCTTTAACGAAATGACTCAAAGTCCTTCTAGACTCTTTCTTTCTCCCCTCACTTGCTGTGCATGAGCAGCACCTCTCCAAAAGAGCAAACTTTCCTTAGCATCACTTTTTTCATCTATCAACAAAGCTACCAGGACTTTCTATCTTTCTAACTTGATATCAAAAAAGATTCGTATTTTATAAATTATACCAAAATAGAAATACATGATTCTTTATGTTGTATCCTTAGATTTATACTTAATTTTACATAGGACCAGGATTAACATCAAGCCATATATGTAAAAATATGCTTATTGAATTACCTAATAATAACTAAAATTATAACAGAATTTTATTTGGTCCAGAAAAAAGATCAAATTTTCTTGAATGTCAGATGTATAAAATAAGATAGAAAAAGTTAATAAAATGATGAATGTGCTTGCCTGATGATTATGATACACATTAGCATTTCTTCAGTTCTCATTAGCTAAATATAATGTAACTCTAAATATGTCTATTACATTAATTTGTTAAAAATTTATTATGCAAATTACGCTACATAAAAAATGCTTTGCCTGTTCTTTAATCCCTTATTTTCGAACTTGTTAACACATTTAAAGTATGTTGTCAGATTCAATAACGTTTTTAGAAACAGGGAAATTTCTTGCTTGTTTTATGTTTAATTATTTGATTCTTAATTTACAACTTTAAATAAATAAATTCATGGTCAGTACATTTTCATAGAATTAGTTGCTAGTTGGAAATGCTCCAAATGTCTTAGAACCATGAAATGATATATACCATTACTTTTTCCCAACCTTTCTTTGTTATAATTAAAACTATGCCAATATATCATGAACATCTTCTTGTGTTTGAAGAATGTTCACTGCATATTCCTTAACATTTTTTATTGATACGCAAGCAAACAATTGTAGTAGTGATAGACTTGACTATATGATTCAACCTTTGAAAGGTAAGGAGAGAGGATGTAAACATTTAGCATATAAATCTTACTGAAGATTAAAAATAAATAATAGAACTTTTTAAACTTTATGTTCATAAATAGGACCTATATGGATTGAATATTTTAAAAAATTAGTTTCATGACAGACCACACATGCATACTATGTACACACACACTTTTCAAAAATTCTAAAACCAGAAAATGTTTAGTTTTTAGTCTCTGATCATGGTTGGTCAACTATAAATTTAAAATAATAAGTTAAATAAAATTCCACTTAAAATCTTAAAACGTGCTATAAAATAACTATCCTGGCTACAAGAAATTAAAGTTACAACTATATGTAATTTATAAAACCAAGTATCATAAAGCAAAAATTCAGATGAGACAAAAGCAGTCTCCAGGATAAATCTAAAATCTTAAATGGTTTCATTATAAAATAAGAAGAGGAGGAAGAGGAAAATAAGGAGAAATAAATTAAAACAACAACTTTCTCTCCACACAGGCTCTAGAGGATAATTATTTTGTTCTGTCCCTCTCTATTTATTTGAAATTTATTAATTTTTAAGGATAGATTATACATTCAGGACATGTGTAGTAACTGAAATTTAAAAAGAAATTTAACCAAAAGGAAAAGAAAAAGCTGGAGTGCAAAGAACAAAGTGTGATTCAATGCTCACAAAAATAACATGCAAAAAAATGACAGAATTATAGCTATAAAGCAAGATCATTTAAGAAAAGCAAAGCTATAGACAATATAAGTTTTGACTGGCAAGTAGCTAATCTTATCAAACTGGCTAGTGTACTTAACCCATGTGGGATAAAACTCTTAGATATAAGAGTTTTCCAGGTACATATTGCTGAGTGACAAACCACCTCAAAATTAGTAGTGTAAAACTGCCATTTTAATATGTTCACAGATTTTGCAGGTAAGGAATTTGGACAAAATATTGCAGGAATGGCTACTTTTTGCTCTGATATCTTAAAGCTCATATAAGCAAACCTAAATTGTTTGTGAACTGAACAGCTGGAGGCTTCTTCACTAAACTACATGCTTAGTGCCTGGAATGCCCTAACTAAAATGCTGGACTCACCTGAGGCAGACCGCCAGGCTTTCCACACATGACCAATGTATGTAGTTTCGGCTTCCTCAGGGCATGGTGGCCTCAGGGAAGGAGAGCTTCCTTCATGGTAATTAAGGCTTCCGATGGAATGTGTACCCAGAAAACAAGGCAAAAGCTTAATAACGTTTTATGACCTGACCTCAGCAGTTGCACACAACATTCCATTGGTCACAGCCATCACAAATCCACCTAGAATCAAGAGAGAAGACAAAGAACCCAATGTCTCTCACTGCGATGTGTATGAAAGAGTTTGTGACCATACTTTAAGAACAGCTTAACAAAATAGAACAGAAAACTTGTCCTGCGCAAATAGTGTCTATGAACACATGTAGAGACACGGAACTGAAACCATGACCCAGAATCAGCTATTATTTACAATTTGGCCTTGGGCAGATTACATATCTTCTCTGGCCCCATGTTTTCTTTATGGTAAAAAAACAAGTCCTTGCTTAGGTTAAGAAACAAATGAAGTCAGTAAGATTTTCTCTCACCTTCTTCATACACAATTACTTTCAGAAATACTGACGTATAGTCTAAAGTGATAGAACATTGTTCGTGTTTTCATTGCTTGTTTATCACTGAATAAATGAATACTGAAGACCACACAGTGGAGCATATAGGTTTTCTTATCTACTTCTAGTGAATTTTTTAAGAAATACTTAATATTTTAAAATTAAATCTGTCAGTTCCAAGAATTATATGAGTGTCCTAAATGATTTGATTTAGGAGACAAAGTTCCATATTTTTATGTCTCAGCAGTTAAGATATGGATTAACTTAAAGAGGTGTTTTCCTTCTTCTCCCTCAGTGGGAAGAGAAGTTACTGTTAAATGGACCAGAAAGCTTATGAAGTTTTGCTGTTGCCATTTACAGAGTATATGAGGTACTACACATTTAATTGGAAATGTTTTATATTAGTCATTAGTAGCTGGAGTTTTAACTGATAATACAGGTCCCATGCTTTTCTACATACCAAGGTATAAATGGTAGCTCAATGAGAAAAACTGATGAGGATCCTGAAAATTAATGAGACATAAAAGCTTTTGACTCTGACCTTGAGATGCAATTTGGTATTTTATGATGCTAAATTACTTGCCATCTTTTAAATAGAGAAACAGCTGGTCTGTGTGGGTGGGATGTTCAGTTACGATTGAGGAGAAGGAGAAATAACAGAGATGATAAAACCCTTGGAAATAGTGTATAAAATAAAGAGCGTACTACAAAATTCAGTGCAATATGCTTAAGTTCAAAGAATGCGTAAATGTTGTCCCTCCCCCCAAAAAAAGTATACAGTTTCTTCACTGATGTGAAAGTGTGTGGAGAAGATAAGTGTCCAAAGCTGCATAAATATTTACACCCCTATGAGAGTGTGAGAAAGTGTGTGTTTCATGTTGTGATTGATGGGGCTGCTTTTATGCCCCTCTTTGAACTCTTAGCAGAAACTTTGGAGTGTCCTGAGGGTCTGTCTGCCTTTGTATAGCAGGAACTCTGTTTTCTTAGAAAATAGTAGGGAACACTGTTTGTATTTCCTTTGTAATAAAAGGGTACCTATAGTTTATGGGAATCAGGGAACTTAGCAAAAAAAATCACAAACTTTCTCATATCTTATAAGAAATACTAAGCTTTATTTTGAAAATTTTGGCTGTTGCTTTTCCCTGACTCCTGGGGGGTTTTTTTGTTTGTTTTTGTTTTGAGTTAAGGAGTCCATAGTCTGGCCTACTTTTAATACATGGGGGATAAAATTTGTAGATACGGGTAAGGATATTTTAGTCTAAAGATTGAAAGCCAAAAGAGATGACGGCAAGGCAGATCTAAAATGTTATGTAATATATTTACTTCAATGCAGTCATTTCTGCATATTAGAGTTTCACTATTGAAGTAAGAGGTCTTGAACACTTAATCACATCATATTTCTATTGTCATTTAAGTCAGAGAATTTTATTTTATTTTCTCTTTTTTATAATTAATAAATTGTATTACATTTCTAGTTGTGTGACAATCATCACAACCAAATTTTATAGCATTTCCTATAGAATTTTAGAACCAAAAGTATAAGCTAATAAAAGTGTACCTGTATGTAGTCTCCAAAATATGCTAATAAATATTACCTCATAGAAATTTCATAATAATGCCTTAAAATCACAGGAAAATTTTTGAAATTTATGCAATAAATATGACTTTAAAGCTCTTTCAGGCAAATGTTTGTGAAGTCATACTTGTATGAAATACTCTCAGACATCATGTCAGCTCTTTTTGCTTCCATATTCAGAGTTTGGTTTTAGTTTTGTACTTCAGAAACAGGTATTTTTAATTTTTATTAAAGTATAGTTGATTTACAGTGTTTTGTCATGTTCTGTTGTACAGCAAAGTGACCCAATCACATATATTTTTTTCAATTACACATCTGGCTTGAGCAGAGCCAGCTAACAGTCAAATCTTCTGACTCCCTTTTCTCAATATCACTCTTTGATAGCTCTCTAAATATATTTTGAAAGCATTCTTTTAAAAAAAATTTATTGTAATTGATTTACAATGTTCTGTCAATTTCTGCTGTACCATACAATGACCCAGTTATACATATGTATATACATTTTTTTCTCGCATTATTCTCCATCATGTTGCATCACAAGTGATTAGTTGTATCGTTCCCTGTGCTATACAGCAGGATCCCATTGCCCATCCACTCCAAATGAAACAGTTTTCATCTACTAACCCCAGACTCCCAATCTATCCTACGCCCTCCCCCACGGCAAACGCAAGTCTGTCCTCCATGTCCATGATCTTTTCTGTTTTGTAGATAGATCATTTGTGCCATATTTTAGACTCCACATATAAGTGATCTCATATTGTGTGTCTCTTTCTGACTTACTTTACTAAGTATGAGAGTCTGTAGTTCCATCCATATTGCTGCAAATGGCGTTATTTTGTCCTTTTTATGCCTAAGTAGTATTCCGTTGTATATATGTATCACATTTTCCTAACCCATTCATCTGTTGATGGGCATATAGGTTGTTTCCACATCTTGGCTATTGTGAATAGTGCCGTGATGAACATACGGGTGCATGCATCTTTTTCAATGAAAGTTTTATCTCGATATATGCCCAGGAGTGGGATTGCTGGGTCATGTGGTAGTTCTTTTTTTTTTTTTTTTGTCTTTTTGCCTTTTCTAGGGCCCCACTGGTGGCATATGGAGGTTCCCAGGCTAGGGGTCTAACAGGAGCTGTAGCTGCCGGCCTTCGCCACAGCCATAGCAACGCGGGATCCGAGCCGCGTCTGCGACCTTCACCACAGCTCACGGCAACGCCGGATCTTTAACTCACAGAGCAAGGCCAGGGATCGAACCCGCAACCTCATGGTTCCTAGTAGGATTCAGTTAACCACTGAGGCACGATGGGAACTCCCATATGGTAGTTCTATATTTAGTTTTCTGAGGTGTTTCCATACTGTTTTACATAGTGGCAGTACCAACTTACATTCCCGCCAACAGTTAAGGAGGATCCCTTTTCTCCACATCCTCTCTAGCATTTGTTGTTTGTTGATTTATTAATGATGGCCACTCTAACTGGTGTAAGGTGGTACCTAATTGATGTTTTAATTTGCATTTCTCTAATAATTAGTGATGTTGAGCATTTTAGCATGTGCCTGCTGGACACCTGTATGTCTTCTTTAGAGAAATGTCTGCTTAGGTCTTCTGCCCATTTTTCAATTAGGTTGTTTGTTTTTTTGTTGTTGAGTATGCAATATACATACTATATATATATATAGTGCCATACTGCAGAGTTCTTGCTGTCTTTACTATTATCATTAATAACATGTCTGTTGGGAGTTCCCATTGTGACTCAGTGGAAGTGAATCTGGCTGGCATCCATGAGAACACAGCTTCAGTCCCTGGCCTCACTCAGTGGGTTAAGGATTCAGTGTTACTGTGAGCTGTGGTATAGGTCACAGATGTGGCTTGGATCTAGCGTAGCTGTGGCTGTGGTGTTGCCCAGCATCTACAGCTCTGATTTGACCCCTAGCCTGGGAACCTCCATATGCCATGGGTACGGCCCTAAAAAGACAAAAACAAAAAGTCTGTTAACAATCACTGTTATGGACATAAGTCTATTTTCAATATTTTTCTAGTACAAACTTTGTGGCAATGAGTAATCATATGCTTAGCTATATCTTACATGGGCAAGTATAACTGTCAGATAAATATCCAGAGGTAAAAATTACTGTATCAAAATGTATATATGTTTATACTTTAGGTATTAACAAATTAACCCCAAAGATTTTATACATACACCACTAATATATGAAAGTGCTAAATTTTCCTAAGCCCTTTACTAAGAGTATGTTATCAGACTTTCAGATCTTTCCCAACCCAATGAGTGAAAAATGGTATTTCAGCAAATTTTTACTTTGCTTTCTTCTATTATTAATGAAGATAATATATTTTTATGTTTAAGGAACTAATATTTTCTTTTCTACAAGAGCACTTGTACTCAAATTAACAAATTTATTTTGAACCTGCTCAATTCCCAGGATAATTATAAGAGAAAATGAGTCAGTGTTTAAATAAATTCAATACGCCTGGTATAGAACATGAAGAATAGGTTTTACATTGTTTCTCTCATGAATTCTTTATAAAACCACATCAACGAAGGTATTTTCATTGTCTTTTAGACATAACACTATGTATACTACAAAATTAAATTAATTTGTCCAAAGTTACACAGTAAATATATAGAGTAAGATTGGGAAGTGTGTTAGTCTTATTCTGGGGCACAAGATCTTTGCATTATGGATACCATGCATACTGAATGTGTGTGTGTGTCCGTGTCCGTCCATCCGGGGTGGCGGGAAAAGAGAAGGAGGGAGAGACAGTCTTGAATTTAAAAAGTAAACAGAAATCAAGGCTGGATCTCAGTATCATTAATGAAACAGTGTGAATTTGAACAGTTTACCTCTTGGAGCCTCCACTTCCTCGTTTATATAATAATAATAATAAAACTTATAATTACAAGATTTTTTGAGAGTAAAGAAAATGATGCAAAAAAGTGCTATTGAAATTTTGAAGTTTCATACAAAGATTTGCTTGACTGTATAGGGCTTAGTAATTGTGTCCCTTAATTTCTGAGACCTATCCTGATTTTATGTTATATTGCTTTAAAATGTGTTAGATGTTTTTGTCTTCAAACTTAAAACTATCAAGATCATAGTGATTGGTTGCAATGATGAGGTAGTCAGAGAATCTTGCTCTGGATGGTTACAAACTTTTGGAGATTGTTTTACACAATGATGACAACAACAACAAAAAAGAACAATGACAGCAGCTAACCTTTATTAAACACTTATAAAGTGTCAAACCCTATTCTAGATTATTCAGTTGAATTCTCACAACAACCCTACATGGCATTTGCTGTTGTAGCATCTCCATTTTTCAGATGAAGTTTTGAGACAAAGAGAGATTAAGCAATTGACTTTAGTCACATGCGGTTTTAAGTGTCAGAGCTGCTGTTTCCCCCCAGAAGCCTAGCTCTAGTGCGACTTCTCTTTCCTATTATGCCATTCTGTCTCTCCAATACTGTTTATACCAGGAGTTTTTTCTTAATAAAATATGTTGTTTTTTCCTATAAATTCTTTATCTCTAAAAATCACAGAGTGGAAGCAAGTGTATATAAAGCCAGTTACTACTCTGGTGCTCTACAGTAGAAATTGCAAAGGAGTACCCTGATATTTAATCAACCAAATATTAATAAATCAGTTGGAAAATTTAGCTTGTTGGAATTGCAAGTTGCCCAGTGATTTGAGATCTAGTTTAACCTTTCAGCTGATGTAGACATTCCTCCTCCGCCATCCCCAATGATGGGATGGGCCTTCTATTCCTACATCTTCAGGGCAGTTGATACCCTTCAAAACAGTTTGTTCCATTGTCAGTAGTTCTATATTTTAGAAGTTAATTTTTACACACAATCAAAAAATACTCCTTCCCCCCACTTCCTTGTATAGGCTCAATTTCTGTGCTACAAATAGAGCAAGTTTTCTTCCTATTATTCACACTAGACCTTCAAACATTTGAAGAAAACAGTTGTGTTTTCAGGAAGTCTTTTCTTTTTAAGGTTAAATATCCCCATTACCTTTCCAAACCTTTCACTTAGCTTTTGAAGCCATTGACATCCTGGTCATACCTCTTTGAATGAATTCTAATTTGTCAACTGCTGTCTTAAATGGTGATGTCAAGAATGTGCTCTGACTGGCAATAATCACAGTTGGGTCATTGCTTCCTTTAATCTGTATGCTACATTTCTTCTTAATACAGAGAGTACATTTTTTGCCAGTATATCAGAATGTATTGAAAACGTGTTTATGATTTATAAACTGTGTATTACTGGATGCTGGAAATTGCACTGTTATCCTGGCATATAGAAGCTGGTCAAAAGTAATGGCATATAGTTGCTTCATGTGTGTAAATGTCTAAATCTCTTAAATATTGAATTTTCTCTTCAACTGCAAATCAGACTTCCCAATGCTAAAGGTTCCTTATTTTAAAACAAATGCATTTATAGTTTGCCAGTCAGTAAGGCAGAAAGTTCCTGTTGTAAGCTCAAATCACTGAAAAGCTCAAATAAACATATCTCCTTTGGTTGGTTTTTAGTACTGATAAATACAAGAATAGAAAAACCAATCATATGATATCACTTACATCTGGAATCTAATATGTGGCACAAATGAACCTTTCCACAGAAAAGAAAATCATGGACATGGAGAACAGACTTGTGTTTGCCAAGGGGGAGGGGAAGGAAGTGGGATGGACTGGGACTTTGGGGTTAATAGATGCAAACTATTGCATTTGGAGAGGATAAGCAATGAAATTCTGCTGTATAGCACAGGGAACTATATCTAGTCACTTGTGATGGAACATGATGGAAGATAATGTAAGAAAAAGAATGTGTATATATACGTGTGTGAGTGAGTCACTTTGTTGTACAGTAGAAAACTAACAACACTGTAAACCAACTATAATGGAAAAAATTAAAACCGTTAAAAAAGTAAATAAGTGAAAACCACTGAAGACCTACTTTAATGACAACTGCAAGTAATCTCATGCGGTAGTACAAATTTGTCCAAGTTTTTATGCATTCTCTATCTGTAATATGTTGAAATGATATATGGTGTTGAATTTGATTAAAATTCAGCAGATATGTATGTACCATCTACTATCTGTAAGATACTTATGCAGAGTACCAGAGGGAAACATAGAAATGTGAATAAGATCTGAATCCTGCCGTCACTGTGATGTCTTCCAGAAACCCTAAGATTTTAAAGTGTGTTTAGAATCATGAAATAAATATGTTATGATTAGGTTTTAGTGTATACTATGTATATATTTAATTTTGAAAATATATTACAACAGTATAACATATTTATTAAATATAGACTATGTGCTAGGCACCAGGTGAAGAATTTAATGTGTATTTTCTTATTTCATCCTCAAGACAGAATTCTGAGGTAGATGTAATTTAGCTCATTTTAGTGAAAATTAACTGAGATTCTGAAAGCATAAATAACTTTCCCAAGGGCCATGCAGCAATTTAAAGGCAGAATCAGGATCCAAGTGGAAAATCTCCAGGAATGGGTTTGATCTTCTTTGTGATTTACCACAGATTCCTTTATTAATAGACATGTTAAATAACACAACTCTTTATCTGTTCATTCTGGAAGGAGATACTTGAATGTATTCTGATAGCCTGTTGATTCTCCTCTGGGGTGTGACCTAGTTTCCACTGCACATTTGGGAACTTTTTTTTCTAAAATTCATAACTAGCTTCTACTGCTGTAATAAAGAATCACCTGCAGAGTTCACGAATGAGGAAAGAAAGAAAAGGGAACAGCGGTAGATCAATATAGTATCATATCACTATAGTATTTCAAGACATGTTCTGGCTTATGCTTTTGAGGGAAATAAGTTAAATAAAATAACTTCTATTTAAATAATATAACCTAAAATTAATTGAACTTATTTAAACATATAGCACTTCCAATCATATTTAGTGTTGCTAAAGGTACAAACCATTAGAATTGCCTATGGGAAAGAGGAAAGCTGTTTTTATTACACTCTTGTTGCTACTTTTGTAATAAGAGGGAAGAAGGCTATATAGTAGTCATATGCTATCTAAAGTAATGAATACACTTATAAGACAAAACACTTAAGCAGTAAGACAAAGGTTAACTAAAATTCTCATTCACATAGAAAATAGCAAGCTGTTAACTCTTTTTTTAGTGTTCTCGTAAATTTTTCACTAGGATTATATATTTTCATTCGTCATTTATGGGAAAACAGTAAGCCTGTTTCTCTTTAAGTTAATGGAACTTGGGTTAAAATAGGTTCTGTTATTTTAATCAGTTCAGTGTTGTATATTAGGATGCAGTTTTCTATTTTCTTGGCAGAGAACTTAAAAATAATTAAGCCCCAGTCAATAAGAAACTTATGTATATATAAACCATAATTTATGGTTTATTTGGTTAGATCAATGTTTAATTATGCACTACATGTATTTTTGTGCTGAATATTTACTCATAAATTAATCCAACCCACAGCAAGAGTAAATGGAATCTTCCATCCAAACATAATAAGTAAACAGAAGATAAACAGCTGTTGCAGAGATTCTATTTTTGAGTCTGTGCCTGATAACAAAAAGCAGTTTGGAGAATTTGGCTACTATCATTTGCTCACATCTGTCGAGACTGTACTATTTCAACTCAATACTTGATCAGTGAATGCATGTCACAGGGTAGCAAGTAGTTTTCTAGTCAGAGAACTTAGAGAAAATACTAAATACTAACAAGTGTGGGATGTTGTACTTCTAAGCACTTCATTGTCTTCCACGTAATGTTTAGCAGATCTATTCATAAAGTGTTTATGTTTTTACATGTTCCCAAATGGGTCTAGGTGTTTGTAAAAAATACACAAAATGGGAACAAAAAAATTAATATTTCGTTGTAGTTTTTTAAACTTTTGTCTGTCTACCTTTGGACTTTCTGTTAAATGAGAACCACTTATTGTCTGTTTTTTTGTCACAACCAAAAATATTCTTACCTGATTAAACCCTAATCATTCTGTTTTCTTTGAATCACAATTGAGCGTAAAGAAAGTGTAACTGGACCTTACTTTGTTACACAGGAGGTAGAAAGCTTATGTTGAAGATAGATTGGCATTTAGCCCTTAGCCCTGTCACGTTCATGATTCTCATCAGTACTTTATGAACTTTAGATGATACAAAATTCAAAGGGATGCAGAATTATTTTACCGACTTGAAAATGGGCAAGTCTAAAGGGAAAGGAAAAAAAAAAAGAGGAGGAAATGGGAAGTTGGGGGAGGTGTTAAAGGAAGGAAGAAAAGGCAGGAAAAGCAAGCAGAGAAGAAGAAAAGAGAGAAATAAGGCAGGCAGAAAGTAAAATTCCTTATGAGTTTCTTCTTTATATAGAGCACTCTGTTGCCTTCCAAAGCAATAGTTCTGGAATGTATTGTCTCTGTTCGACACTCACAATTCCTGGTCCATTTTCTATGCATTAAAGATGATGTAGGAGTTCCCGTCGTGGCGCAGTGGTTAACGAATCCGACTAGGAACCATGAGGTTGCGGGTTCGATCCCTGGCCTTGCTCAGTGGGTTAACGATCCGGCGTTGCCGTGAGCTGTGGTGTAGGTCGCAGACGCGGCTCGGATCCTGCGTTGCTGTGGCTCTGGCGTAGGCCGGCGGCTACAGCTCCAATTAGACCCCTAG
>PVHT020000077.1:25960270-26069356 GCA_004024745.2 Catagonus wagneri | reverse complement strand
GATGATGTAACTTTAAGACCTCCCATGAAAATTTTGCCTGTTCTCTAATTCAGCATCGCCTTGCATCTGTTCTAATAATTACCACCCTTTAAAAGTAGAGAAGTATGCTGTTACTTCAGTGTTATAAGCGTATGGAAGAGTGGAATACTCTTCCACCCGAAGTGGAATACTTTTTCTGTTTTAAAAGAGATCTCCGTTAATAGATGAATTAGTAAACACTTAAATGGAAGGGGTACCGTTTCAGAGTTTAAGGCTCTAGGGCGTTGGAATCTCGAAAGGTGAATCACCTGCCCTCTTTGTGATGCTAAATTGAAATTGACAGATAGGTTTCATTTATCCTGCTCAATTGTACAAAGCCTTTTCCTCATTTGATTTTAGAATATTCCTCCTGAAATATTAGCTCTGGTAAGAAGAGCAAATACTAGGTTTTACACCCCATGTCATGGAGCAAGAATGATGATATTCTGACATCAGAGAACCAAATATTCCAGGCTTATTTTTCTGAGAAAAACTTACTTGCAGATATAGTGTTTTCCATAGATCACCCATCCTTCACCCCTGAATTCATATTTCTTGAATTGGGGAGAACAAGAGAGATGCTAACACAACATAGCCTAATACTGAATAACTTTTGTAAAGCTTATTTTTATGAATTACCTTTAGCCTTTTCCACTCGTGAGGGAACTTTCCTGCCTCATTAAATCTTTAATGACATATGCGGCATGAACACTACATTATTATGTGTGACATTAGGTTATATATTGCATAGTAACTATTATGTTACTTGCAAACAAGCTGTTTCTTTCCCCTGAAGGTAGAATTAAAACAGGTACTCATGGGAAACAGCTACCTGTGTTGCTCTTTTCATAATGGGGTGAATTTGAGGATCAGGGGAGTGACTGGCTTAGCACTGAACTAGCTGCAGGAAGTGATGGGTACTGCTCCTTTGCCTTGCAGTGCCTCCACGATTTGATGTCTGAAGCTCCCTAGAAAGAATTTTGCTTGATAAATAAGGGAAAAGGCTAGGTCTTTGGGGACTCTTATGGCATGAAATATTCTCATTAAATTCAATTTCTCTTTGTATAGAGAAGGGATTTAATTTTCATCTCTGGTAAATATAGTCTAATCTATCCAGTAAATATAAGAATTGCCCTAAAGCATACTGGAGTTGCACTTATTTCTACCTGTGGAAAAGTATATTTCTCTAGCCAATAAAAGGATGACAGTTTAGTTCCTGAATAGCAGGAGAAAATGACTGAAAATGTTCTGTTGGCTGTACATGCAATGCTCCATAAATTTACAGAAATCTGTGTTGCCCCTCAAATGGACTAATATGACAATCTCAAATGTAAAATGAATAAATTGAGTCTAAAAAGTCCAAAATTGTGGAAAATTAAAGTTGTACACAGTATTTATAACTTACTAATGTCACAGTACTTATAACTTATTAATGTCACAGTACTTATAACTTACTAATTCTAAGAATAGTTAGAATTCTTCAGTGTTATCCATTAAGTTGGTTTATACAGAACTCTGCATTTTCTCCAATCCTTGCTCTCTCTCGCTGGTCATTGTTGCCACTGACTCCTCAGTAGACTTAAAGAATATCACCAAAAGAAATTTTTTTCTTAGTCTTCTGTCCAGTGGCAAAGAAAGAAACACAGCATTTAAATGGTCAGAGAGCTGGAGGAATGAGCAAAATTACTTCAAGCAAATCTAAGTGGCAGAATGGATAGATACAAAAAGAGGCTGCTACATAGGGAGTTTTTAAAAAGTTTTTTAAGTTGTGGCACTCTTAGTGTCTCCATGTTTTTTTTCACAGTGCTTCCTGGATCAACTGAAATATGCCACAGTTGTTAGGGCTAAACAACTTCGTAACTATTTATAATTTAATGACTCAGCAATCATTAAAAAATGATGCACATAAATTTAGATAATATAATAATTTATTTTCTTTATACATTACCACAATTAATAAAAATGGGCTCTTGCTTGATGGATAATATTCAAGTTGTCAGTATCTAGAATTAGACACTACGGGCTTTTTTTTTTCAGTTTACATTGATTTTTGTACTGTACTTGGTTTTTATCACAGCATCCACAGAGAACCATGCTTAACAAAGATATGACATGGACAAAAATATAAGTAAACAAAATTATAGCCCAAAATTTTGAGAACACTCTGTAAAGGTATATAGCATTATCTAATGTTAAAATTGTGAACTACCCAGATCTGATTGTATGTGTGGCATCCAACAGATACCTAGTATTGCTGTATTTCCTTCAAACATTTACAGCATCCCACAGTGCGTTTGTGAGATTACTGCAGTGCCCTGGGGCATCTCTGCAGAGACTTTGTGAACAGGGGGCTAGATAGATCCTAGAGAGTACTGAAACTGCACAGAAACTTAAATGATGTTACAGATCCCAGGAACACTGGAGGTTCTTCATTAGGGAACTGCCTGAACAGAAGTAATTGTGGATACAACTTTCTCCAAAGAAGACTGAAGTCAGAGAATTGACTTCAAATGCTTGATGTGGACCTAGTGAATATGATGTAATAATAGGACATAGTGGTGTAGACTCAGTGAATGTGATGTAACAATGGGAATAGAAAGTTAGAAAAGAAGCATTTCAAGGTATAGGATTGAGGCATTGATCTTATATAAATCATAAAGTAAAAGCAATATTGTGTGGTACCTATGGTTTCCATTTTAAAATAGAGATGCAAAACAGTTGGCTTGACCCAATCATGGAAGTTGAGAAAATAATTGTTTGTCTCCTGGGAAGACCAGATAATGTGATTGACTTTGGCTATGTTTAGTGTTTGATACCTCATTAAACAGTCATTCAATACCAGACTATCATAGGCTGAATCATTCCCTCAAAGTTCATATGTTGAAGTCCTAATTCCCAGAACCTCAGAATGTGACTGTATTTGGAGAAAGGATCTTTTATTCCAATTATTTAAGTTAAAATGGGGTTCTTAGTGTGGTACCTTTTCCACTATGACTGTTGTCTTTATAAGAAGAGGAAATTAGGACACAGACAAACACAAAAGGGAGACCATGTGAAAATTCAGGGCAAAGATGACCATCTGCAAGCCAAGGTGAAAGGCCTGAGAAGAAACAAACACTGCTAACACCTTGATCTCAGATTTAAGCCACCCCATCACTGGCTCTTTGTCATGGCACATGAGCACACAGGACAGAATGGAAGATACAGACTGAATAACCAGGTATGAATGTAGTTCAAGCCATGAGAGAGGAATGGAAAGTCACTAAGAAAGGATAACCAAAAGAGAGTAAAAATCTTGGAGACTGCCATACACTGAGTTTAGAATAAAAGGTAAATGTATCTGTGAAGGAGACAGAGGTATAACCCCTGTCATACTGCAGGGGAAGAAGTATCAGAAAAGTTTAATGTAGTAGAAGACAAAGGAGTCAAGAATCTTAAGAACTATTGTGTGTCACAGAGAACTGAAAAAAAGCCCATTAGTGGTTGCTAGATAGAGTTTATAAATGACCTATCAAGAAATACTTTTAGTAGAGTACCAAGGATGAAAGACAGGCCGTAGTAGATAAAATAAGAAAGGGTGGATGGGTAGAAGTAAAGAAAATGAATATAATACCCCATATCTCAGAGTTTGACAGTGAAACTAACAAATAACCATAGATAATAGCTAAAAGAGGCAATAAAGTCAATTGATGACTTGCAGCCCTGTGCACACTGATTTGATGGAAAGTGAAGACTGGAGTACTAAAGGAATCATAGGAGAGTAGAGAAGCAAGGGTGTGGATGGCTTTTGCAATATGGAGTGTTACATAGATGGAGAAGAGACAGAGAATTCTTCATCCAAAAGTATATATGACTGGACAATTTATACTCTTGAGTGTTCTCAAAGCTTTTTCCCCCAACACCAATATTCCTCAGAAAAGAAGATGTTATCTTAAAATTGACTCATTTCAAAGACTCTTATACAATGGTATGTATTCTCTGGGGAAGACACATTAGCTGGAAACAACACCAGGAAATGCTCAGTTTTATTGTTTATGAGAGGTTGGCTTATGGAGTTGAAGGAAAAATAGAGGAAAGGAATTTAACAGAGAATAAGTAATTATTCCTAGAAGGTGCAACCTCTGAATTGAAGAATGATACCTTAAATAATCATTTTTAAAAATTACTCAAGTACTTGACTGAGTAGTTATATAGAGGTAATCATAAATTTATACCTTAGTGTGAATGCAAAAGACAATGATTTTAATATGGAAATCAATACTTGTGGCTTGGGGAAAAAAAACATCTGGTAACAGTATCATGAATCTATTTAAAATCGTTTTTCACAACTTAGGTGGAAGTCAAATGAATTCACTCATGAAAACTGTTAGATGATTCAAAAACTGGTTCAAATGATGCCAGGGGTATCAAAGAGGCATGAAAGAGTTTGGAAAACTGTTTTGTGAAATGTGATTGAGAAAGCAATTTTTCATTATTATTGCTATTATTATTATAAGCCCTCAGGAGAATAGATTGAATTAATTCTACTTCTTAGTTCATGTTTCATATTATCACTGACCCACATAAGGCCCTCTCTTTTTCTGTGGAGTCATTTGTTCCTTCTTTCCTTATTTCCACCCTCCTTACTCTCCCATATTATATTATTTCATGTACTATATGACTTCATGATAAGCAGGTATGAAAAATACATTGAAAAATCAAATACTGTAATCAAACATTTTTCTAATTCATCTTAAGTCTTAAAAACTTGGATATTCAAATTACACCCACTTTGGCTCTTTCTGTTGGCAAAGGGGAATAAATTTTAATTCTAGGTTTCCTAAATAAATTGAGAATAAATTTAGGTTGATCCATTTCTCTTTTTTGGAGAAACATATTCCGGAAGAATAACATGTTATCCAAATTTTAAATAATCAAAATACATTTTGAAGCTCCAAAGTTTACATTATAGATCTATGTCCTATTTTCCTACCCAAACTCAATATCTACCTCCTACTAAATATTTTTATTAATTTAGGAAATTCTGAATAGTTGAGTCAAATATGTGAAACTCTTTTCTGCTGCCTTTCTAGATGCATGTCATTAAGAAAATGTCTGGCTGATTTTGAACAAGCATGCTCTGTGAAATTTTGGAAGCTTATCTTAATAGAACTGAAAACTTTTTACAGAGATTCACCCCTCATCACTCACAATAATGCCAAGTGCTATAGTCCAGGCAGATATTTATTGTTTTACATCTGAAAAGACATTAGAGTAGGGCTATCTCTCAGTGAAGCAGGGGAATAAAAGTTTCCTGAATTTTAGTTCCTTATAGAGCTTCATGTAATGAGCTCTTAGAAGACACCGAGGAGCTGCAATTTAAAAACTCTGTTTAATCAGCCATGGCAGGCTATGTTCCATTCCCTATGGAACAACTCTGAGAGAAATCTGGGTTCCGCCTCCTCCATCCAGAGCATCACCACGAATTGCTTTGTGGTCAGGTCTGCCGTGAGAGGCCACAAAGAGCCAGTGGCTGTGAAGCTGGGTCTCTGCTTGTCAGCATGGAGGAAACGGCAGAATACAAATCATTAGCTTTGTTTTATGAATGTCTATTTACAATGGTGGGGTGGAATTTTTTTAAAAAGCGCTGTAGCATTTGCATTGAATCTGTCACTCAAACTCCAACGTTGATTCCTGTCCTGTAAATGATCTTGCTTTCTATTTTTTTTTTATCCCTTCTACAAGGTTACTGTCAATGTCAGAAGATGTAAACCTCAAGCATACATTGTGTGGGGCTCAGCATGCATACTGGAAGGAAAGAAATTTATTTAATGAAAAGGGATAACAGCATTCATTCAAACTAAGCATATTTGATTGCATAAGGGAAAGTCTATCTTCTTTAGGAGTTTTAATTGAATTCTATCATAATGTAAAATTTGCCACTAGGATTTTTTCTTTGACCAAAATATTTTCCCATTTAGCTTGTAGTCTATGTAAATTGCATGTGGAATGGAGTGCGATGGTTGCTGAAAACATTCAGACCCTCAGAAAATGAGTGACCTTAGGGGATGGGTAGAAATCTCCCAATTTTAGCAAAGATCCTTCTCTGTTTGAGAATTGTAATGGTCAATCTATAGACTAGGAAAATGACAGGCGGGGCTGTGTTTGGTTCATGTAGTTTAACCTATTTCAGCAAGGCCGCAATACTGGGGGAAATTATACATGAATTGCTATTTGTGTCAGACTTGGTGGTGGGTAAGGTTCATATAAAGGTTACTCCTAAAGAAATGTCTATTATTCTCACTCTGCACATTCATGATTTCTGCTTCTTCCAAATCTGCCCTCTAGAACAATAACATGATTTTAAAATAATAAGTAAAATATGATGTAATAGCCCATCTCCTGTCCTGTAATGATCACACATCTCCTCTCTTGTAGCTCACAGCAGCTGGAGGAGAGTTGACATTTACCATATCATATGAACTCGAAGAAGAAGACGATGATACAGAACGCATTCTCCAGCTTATGATTATCTTAGAGGTGGAGTATGGAGAGCATCATTTATGTTTAACTGCTTTTCACTCATGTTATTCCTTACCTGGTGGGTTTGACATTGATTTACATACCATTAGAGAAAAATATCATATCTTGGGAATTTTTTATGACAGTCTTATGTTTCATTCTGAGACATATCTAGAAGACTGAATATATTGGGTTCCAATGATAAAGGAGATTTTTTGAGCAGACATGGAATTTAAATTTAAAACTTAATGACCACATTCCCAAGAATATAAGGAGACTGAGAGTGTTTAGGCAAATGGCTGATTTATGTAGTTGTATTTTTTCTATCTCTCCTTGCTTCCAAGTAGATTTTATTGCTTATTGCTTTGTTTATATTAGGTAGAAGTAAATGAAAAAAGAAACATTTATTTAGGTGTAGTTAAATCTTGACTTTAAGACTCCTAATTTAGGTAAGAAAAGTATAGGAAAAAAATGCTTTCAGGATTTGGAGAGTCATAGGCAGTTCCCAAATGCTAGAAGCCTAAAATTATCATAAAGGCTCTCCTATCCTTTCTCATATTTTTCCTTTCATATAATACATGCCCTCCCCTCTACCCACTCAACTCCAAGACATATATCTCATGTACATGCATGATTCCAGATGGGTCTGTGCTGATTTAGCACCAGACTCTTGTTTTCTGTCTTGAAACTTTAATGCAAGTGAATCAATAAAAAAGGAAAAAAATTATTCCCTAAAAATGAATGTTTCCAGTAATAAATTAACTGGGTGATATTATCATTACACATGTGTATATGAAACTGGATGTATGCCATGGCATTCCTTTGAGATAAAAGGGATTTTCTAAATATAAAATGTTGAGAAGTTATATATTATTAATACAAATGAACTAAGAAAATAAAAGTTTGACTTAAATGATAATGATGCCACTATCCTACTGTGAACATTAGACTACAGAGATTTTTTTTGGGTGTTTTTCCCCAGATAAGAGTCCTTAAAAACAATAGCTTAATATACTGTTCTACGTTTTCTTCCCTATTTTCCTATACAACCTATGTTTGCCATAAAATAGTATATTTGAAATACACAATTTTTTGTACAACTGTGAAGTTGAGGTATTTGCAATCACTTATATCTGTGAGTTGCCAGGTATTTATTATTTTAGTTAATGGGGGGAACATAACCAAGAAGCTTATACTTTGTAAAGCATCTGGTTAAGGCCAATATTTAAATTGCTTTCTCTGCCTTTTATACATACTAGAAATATACTGAGTGACGGGGAAACCAAACTGAAATTAAAAACCAAATACATATCCTTTTTACCCCTCCTTCCCCCCCCCACAGTTTTACCTTCTAATACTTTCTTTTTTCCTCTAGGGAAATAGCTTGAAAATCAGCACAGCCCAAGATGAGGTGTATCTGCAACCCTCTGAAGAACATATTAATGTGCTGACACTTAAAGAAGAATTATTTACCATACATGGCACAAATTTCCCAGTCAGTAGAAAAGACTTTATGACAGTACTTGCGAATTTAAAGAGAGTCCTCATACAAATCACACACAGCCTTGGGATGAATGCCATCTTCAGGTAAACACGGGAACTGCATCTCCCACTGTTTACGCATTTACCTTGGGGTGAATGCTCCTGTGCAGTGACTTTGAAGATCAGTAAGATTTGCTGTCTTCAAATAGTACATAAGAATGGATCACAGCTTTTCTGAAAAGTGTTTCTTTTAAGCTTTAAAATTTTATACCCAGAATGAATATGTCTTAGTCCTTTTTTTTAGTGTTGACAATTCTTTCATAATTCTGCCAAAACATGCAATAAAAATGATCCTCATACTGAGAGATGCTGTACTGGAAAATAAAGTCTCCTCTATGATGACTCAGATGGGGGAAACTAAAATGATACAGTTCCAGGGTACTCATATTCAGAAAGTGCTTTGTAAAATATTTTCTTTCATGAATTAATAGTATAATAGTTTCTGACTTACTTAATAGTATATAGTCTGTAATACGAAATGTAAGTACCTTCATTTAAATCACCACAAGTCAAACACTGTAATACTGTAATGGCAGCATGATATAAAGGAAAGTATGAGCCTTGGAGGCAACCTGACCAGGAATTCAATTAGCTCTATTGCTTATTATATATGTATGACCTTTGGCAAGTGGTTGGTCTTTGTAGAAACTTGATTTCTTCAAATGTGAAGTGGAGATAATAGTGCCTGCCTTTCAGGATCATTGTGACAATAACGTGATAATTATGTAAAATACTCATTGCCTAGAACATTTTCAAAGGTTTGTTCCTTTTTGTTCTCCATTTTTTTTGCTTTGAGAACTCCCTGACTTGAATCAAGCATGCCCCATATGAGGCTGATCGTAGGCGGCTGTGCTTTTCATTTTTAAAACAATGACGTATTTGAGAAAATTTTCATTTCAGCTGTGGTTGAATGCATTCTTTTCCTTTCTCCTTTTCTGCTCTAACAGTAAATAGCACAGTTATCATGGCAATGTTGTCCTAAATCAGATTAAGTTAGATGACCCCAAACTGACAGCTTAGCATACCCATATACAAAGGAATGTCTTTAATACTGGTTTATCTGCAAAAAAGTTTTTTTTTTTAATTGCTGTTGCCCCCCCTACCTCCTTCATTTGCTTGTGCTGCCTAGTTTGTCTTTCACTTGTAATATTTCACTTAAGTGTAATCATCATTACCACCCCAGAAGGAGGGAATTGCAGATTCATAAACAGATCTACTGCCAAACAATATTACCTCTTTTGCATAGTCAGTTCTGCTAGAAGCGGGGTTAAAATGCTGTGAAGATGAGAAGCAGCACTTAGAAATTGATTATGTGTTTTCACATTTAGTAAATAGAGATTGTAAAGAGTACAAAGAGATGAATCCTCTGGATTTCAAAATAAATGACAAACTGGCAAAAAGTGGCTGGGGGGCTTATTTTTTGTCAGCCGTGCTTCTCAGACAGGTTAATCCAAAGGCATTCATGTCAGGTAATTTCAGTGTCTACCCAGCTTAAAATCATTAGTTTCATTTGAGCCTTCTGAAGTTTTCCCGTACGTGAGTGACATGTTCACAGAGCATGGCTGTGGGATCCGACACAGAAATTAATCCAAGTGGGTAATGCTTTCTTCAGCCTACGTTACATGAGGCACTGTGGCTCAAGAAGTAAAAGCCATGTCAGATTTGAAACTACTACCCACTTCAGGTGAGTGGAAAGTCAGCATGAATCCCAAGTCAGTAGCTTGTTATATTTTATCTCTGATCTACTAGTGGATTGAGTCATATTTGTAAAACATCACTTGAATTGATTTCAACTTGTCTTGCACAGTAGGCTTCCAACTTGGTATACAGCTTGTGTGCAAGCACAAGTAAATTGAAGCTATCTCAAGAGAAATTCATGTTTAGAATTCTTTAAGGAGGATTTACTTCCATGGTAGTTCTCCCATTTGCTGGGAGTTCCACCCAGTTGTGAAGGGAGTGGAATTGAATAGTGGAAGGAGAACTGGGCTGCCAGTCCGGATTTTAACTTCTGTTTTCAACTCTGCTGTTTAATAGTTGTAAACATAAATGTAATTTTGTCCTATTTGGATTTCTGTCACCTCATCTGTAAAATAAAGAGGAGGGCAGTTGCTTGCCAGGTTTAAAATACCACTATGAGAATGGAATTAGAGGACTAACAAAGCCCTTTGCTAATAGCAAATCAGTGTACAAATTCAAAGTATTTCTGAACTTCATCATTCCAATACCATTTTCTCCAACTACCATTAAGACCTGGAGCCATCTAGAGTAACGCACTGCTGATGTTCCTCAAATTGTGACAGTTCTTTGTTATTCTTTTCCAGAATTCTAAAAGGCCCTACAAAAAATTAATTGATTTCCTTCTGTTGTCCTCTTAGATAAGATGAAGATAAAAATGAAAAACTTTTCATTCTTCTTTTAAGAATGTAAAAGAAATCAGTGTAACCTAACTGTGCAGCTTTCTCCTTTAAATCTTGCAAACATTAGATTTAGTAGCATCCTTGATATTTAACTCAAGCAAGAAGTGTATTCAGCTTTCTCAAATACCTACTAGATATAGGCTTTACAAAAACAATTTTTTCTTCTACCCTATAATAGGCATTAGTACTTGATCAAATTTTCAGTCTCCTCCTTTTGGAATACTGTATTTCCCTGTGCATAGGACTTCGTTCAGCTAATGAAATCTGAGCTAAAATGACATATTACTCTTCGCCCCTTTCTACCAATTCCCTGGAAAACCACTGAATTACCAGTATGTGACTCTTTGGAACTTACTTAGCTACCAGAAGATCAAAGCAGCCTGAGATATTGACAGCACATAGAGGTCACTGCCCTAACAGTTGCCCAGACCTGGAGAGGATTTTACATGAGTGAAATTTTGTTTTCTGTTAAGCCCCTGAGAATTTGGAGTTATTTGTTACCATAGCATAACTGAGCCCATCATGCTCTTGTTGTTATACACCCATGTGTCTTTATTGCTTGAAAAGAAATACAGAATTTCTTCAAGGCAAGATGTTTTAACATGACCTTTTTTTTTTTTTGGCCTTGCCCATAACATGCAGAAGTTCACAGGCTAGGGGATCAAACCTGCACTAGAGCAGAGACAATACCAAATCCTTAACCCACCGTGCCACCTAGGAATTCCCTCACATGACTTTTAAGAGCATTTTTTTTTTTTTTTTTGGTACCACAAATACCACACAGAATTCAGAGTTCCCACTATTGCATGGTGGGTCCAGAATCCAACTGCAGTGGCTCAAGTTGATATGGAGGTGAGAGTTTGATCCCCAACCTGGCACAGTGGTTTAAAGGAGCTGCCACTGCTGCAGCATAGGTCACAACTGCAACTCAGCTTCAGTCCCTGACCTGGGAACTTCCATATGCTACAGGTGTGGCATAAAATACACAGACACACACACACACACACACACACACACACGTATGTGTGTATGTACCTATATATGTCTGTATTACACAGAACTTGTATAATAATCTAGAAAATTCCTAGTAAACAGAGGAGTGTTTTGGAGTTCCCATTGTGGCTCAGTGTTAACAAATCTGACTAGTATCCACGAGGACGCAGGTTCTATCCCTGGCCTTGCTCAGTGGGTTAGGGATTCCGTGTTGCCGTGAGCTGTGGTATAGGTCTCAGATCAACTTGGATTTGGCGTTGCTGTGGCTGTGATGTAGGCTGGCAGCTAAAGCTCCAATTGAACCACTAGCCTGGGAATTTCCATGTGCTGCAGGTGTAGCCCTAAAAACAAAAAGACAAAAAAAAAGGAAAACCCAAAAAACAAAAGAGTGTTTTGATGATGGTACAAACAGTGTTACTAGTATTCTTCTAACTTTTGAAGTTAATTATGCAGGTAATCATGCTTTTTGAAGAAATTATAATGAGAACTCGAGGGCTCTTAAGATTTATGCAACTTGTTATTGGTGAGAAGTTCAGCCAGGATTTATACCCACAAGGTTTTCTTCCCATTAACTTTGACTACCTCCCAGATCTGTTTTGTAGTATTGGATCCATTCAGTCTGCCAGTATTTACTGAATGCCTTCCCTATGTATCTAAGTCTCAGCTCCCTCTTCTATAAAATGGCAGAAACAATATCTAACTTTCAAGATTGAATGCTCAGTGAGAAAATGATGTATATAAAACACCTGACCTACTATTTAGCATATGTTGGGAAGCAGTCAGGTAGCAAGCTAACTGTTTTGAGTTTACATCTGTGCTGTGCCATTTGTTGATGGTATTATATAGACAAGGCACGTTACTTCAGGTTCTTCTTTTGTGAATGTAGACAAAAACTTGATTACTACGTTCATTTCATTGATATTTAAAAGAGGTATTTCTCAAGTTCCCATTAGAGAAGACATTCAGTATGTAGTAATTATTAATTATCTAGGCTAAGGAAAGAGGCTACAAAGATGGATAAATGAACATTGAATTCAAAAAAGGTATAGTTCAGTGTGAAAAGCAGACGTGTGTTTGTGATAGTCTTATAAAGAATGCAGTGGCAGTGTGTACATTGCACACCAGTAGGACTAAGGAGGAAGAGATGAATTCTCATATTAGCATTTAATATAAATGTCTGCAACAGTTGCAGATTCTGTCAGTTATTTCCCTTACTTGATGTGGACTGAAAATATTTGGAGATGGGAGTTCCTTTCCTGGCTCAGTGGAAACAGATCTGACTAGTATCCATGAGGACTCAGGTTGGATCCCGGGCCTCATGCAGTGGGTTAAGGATCCAGTGTTGCTCTGAGCTGTGGTGTAGGTCACAGACGAGACTTGGATCCTGTGTTGCTGTGGCTGTGGCGTGGGCTGGCGGCTACAGCTCCAATTCAACACCTAGTCTGAGAACCTGCATATGCCATGGGTGTGGCCCTAAAAAGACAAAAAAAAAAAAAAAAGGGAGAATATTTGAAGCAAACGCCTAGCTCGTTCCCAGTGGCCCACTCCGACATTGTCTGAGCCAGTGATTGATTCTGTCGCCTTTTTAGAAATGGAATAAAAAACTAATCAGACCTCACTAATGGAGCACTGCTTTGTGGAACTTCCTTAAAAGATAGGCTAAAGGAAGTTCCAAATCATCACCTTATGTTTTATTAAAAATGAAATACAACATAGCACCTGAATAGCAATAAATCTTTCTATGGGTGACTAACCTAAGGTAACATTTGTTTAAGTAGAATTAAATGGAGGTCTTCCATATAAAAGAAGGTGAATTAGAAAAAAATTATTTAAGAGTTTTAAGATCAAATATCTTGTTGTTTAAAGAATTTTTTTTTCTATTTTGTGAAGCTTGACTTCTAATTCTGATAGAAATATAGTTAAACAAAACTATTAAGAACAATCTTTAAGTCAGTGCCAGGACAATGTTTCTAATATGATTCTAATATGATTAGTGTTTCTAATATTTTCAATACTAGTTTATATAATTATGTCTTTTCGTTCATCATCTTATCTGTATTTCTCACTCATATTTCTGAGGAAAAATAGCCAGCTAAAATGTTTGACTTAAAGAGTTCCCTGGTGGCTCAAGACTTAGCATTGTCACTACTGTGGCTCAGGTTCCTGCTGTGGCACAGGTTCAGTCCCTGACCTGAGAACTTCTGCATGCCACAGGTGCAGCCCCAAAATTTTTTTGACTTAGTTGACAAATTTTTGAGGGTTCATGCATCTCCAAACTTCAGTACTTCATTACTACCAGCATTATATATTTAAATGAATGCAGCCTGTATCAAGAAAAGAAAATGACCATATTGAAGAGAAAAAAAGAATAAACCACAGCCTTCTTCATGAATAACACTTAAAACTGTTAAATGCATTAAAATCTCATTTAACGAACAGCAGAGCCTAATGAGCGTTGGGACTGCTCGGTGAATACTAATGTGGAATATTGCTGGGAAAGATGTTTGAGTGTTGAAATTTCCTATAGCTCAAAAGGATTACATAGATTAAGGAGAGAAACATCTGTGGTTTCAAAAGACAAATGAAAGTTGGCAGTTTATTGAAAATATTTTTGTTTCTGTTTTGTTATATTTTAAATTGTTTCTTAAAGTAGTCAATTTATTTTTCTTTCTTTCTTTTTTTTTTTTTAGGTCTTCACCTGTGGCATATGGAAATTCCCAGGCTAGGGGTAGAATCAGAGCTACAGCTGCCAGCCTACACCACAGTCATAGCAATGCCAGATCCAAGCCACATCTGTGACCTACATGGCAGCTTACAGCAATGCCAGATTCTTAACCCAATTAGCAAGGCCAGGGATCGAACCCACATCCTTATGGTTACTAGTCTGGTTTGTTACTGCTGCACCACAATGGGAATTCCTCATTTTTCTATTTTAAATCATTCCAATACTCTTTCCTTATGTTTTTCTCATTAATTTTATATTGAAAATTCTGGGACTATATAAGCAATTGACCTGGCTGCTATTTATTAAATTGTAATAGTCATTTGTATGAAAATCAACTGATATAGTAATCATGAAATCATTTAATTCTGAAATGAAAGTGATAAGGAATACAGGTTTATCATGTGACAGTCCATTAATTGCAGGCAATTAGATGTCACAATAATTCAGATGAGTTCTGGCCTTTGGCCTTAGGTCCTAAGGCTAACAGTTTTCATTTATTTTCTTTGTTAGATCAAACAAGCAATTTTTTTCTTCTACTTATTTTATTCATCTGAAATGTTAATACTAAGCTTTAGTGTATCATTTGTTATGGAGTATGTTACTCAAGTTTGTAATATAACTGCATTCCATTAACCTGTGCATTTATTTATTCATTTATGTATGTGCTTAGTCTTGTATCCATCCATTTATCTATCTATCTATTCACATATTCATTATCCATCTGTCCTTTTATCCATCCGTAAATCCATGCATCCAACAGAAATGTATTGAGTATGCATTGAAGTGATCAGGATAGGTATATAGATGACAGAACAGGGCCTCTGTTCTTAAGGAGTAGCTCGTAAGTTCATGTTAACATAAGCAAACATTATCCTTATTTTAATAACCCTCCAAACCTTATGTTGTGTTAAGAATTGATGGATCTAGAGATCCCCTCCCTAGTTATATACCCCAAATAATTAAAAATAGGTACTTAATAATTCTTGTACACGAATGTTTATAGCAGTGTGTTTACTATAGCCAAAAAGTGGAAATAGCCAAACATCCATCAATAGATGGATAGATAAAGAAAGTATGGTATATCGAACAATAAAATATTACTCAGCAATAAAAAAATGAATGAAATATTGATATTTGCTACAGCACCGATGAACCTTGGGAACACTGTGCTAACCAATAGAAGCCAGGCACAAAAACTCATGTATTATATATGTCCATTTGTATGAAAGATCTAGAATAGATAAATCCTTGGAGACAGAAAGCAGATTTGTAGTTGGCAGGGATTGGGGAACAGAGAATGATTGCTTGATAAGGGCAGGGTTATTATCACAACATTGTGAGTGTACTACATGACACTTTAAAGCGGCTAATGTTATATCAGTTTCACCTCAGTTTTAAAAAAAAATGCTAGTTTTTTTTAACTTCATAGACAAGTTTATTTGGTGGGTACAAAAATGACAATTTGGAATTTGTAAAAAAATCTCTATGTGACCTATAAAAGAGTGATTTTTAATGCTTACCAGTTTAGGACCTTCTGCCAGGTTGTCTAAACAGTGCCCCCAGAAGAGAAAGCATTCAAGAAATAGTGTTGGATGAGTTAATCTATAAAGATAATTCACTTGTCCTAGAGAATGCCAGCTAGCACTCAGCACCTTGGGCCGTCCCACCCAAATGCCTGTTTTCTAAGATTTCAAGTTGATTTTCCTTTTCTTCTTCTTGATTATGTGTGAACTTATGTATGTTTCAAGGTACTATCAAGAGTCTATGATCAGAAAAATCAGGGTAAAAACAATAAAGATTTTTAAAACGTGTTAACGAAAAGCTTACAGCTTGGTTAAAAGTTGTCACTTTTGAAGATAACATTTAATGAGCCCGTTAAGTTTGTTCTCTGGCTTGATTACAACATATGTTCTCAAATTGGCACACTCTTTAATAACCATGAATTGCCAATCAATTAAAATCTACTACCACTCTTTAGAAACCAACTAAAAATGCATGCCCTAAAAAGGGTCAGTTTCATCTTTTTTATGGTTAAAAAATGGCGTTATATATTTCAGAGACCTGTCAATCATTTAAAAACAATAATAATCCTTATGAATCAAAAGCAGTCATTTAATTTTGTGCTTTTATTTAATATCTGTCTTAATACATTAAAATTATAAAAATCTAGTTTCAGGGATACAAATAGTATTTCTTGTTTGTTGTAGTATTTCTTATTGTCATTTTTATCCTATTTCTACAGTAAATGTATGCTAATAAAATGCCTAGCATTTTATAAGCATAATATATGTTATGTATTATATCAAGAACTTTGTAGTCATTAGTTTGTTTAATCCTTTTATCAAGCTTATGATATATGGACTCTTATATTATCTCCATTAGACAAATGACAATATTGAAGCTTAGAGATGTTAAGTAATTTCTCCTATGCTATGGGACTGGTAAATGTCAGAGATATGATGTAAATCTTGGTCTCTGACTCCTGAGTTTGTGTTCTTAACTGTGAAGATTTAAAATTTTCTTTTATTAAAAAATGGGAAAAAGTCATCAAGAGTAACATTCATTTAAATTGTGCATGTGTATTGTTTGCAGAATTTTTGGAATGAAATACACACCTACAACATACAGGTATACCACTTATGTAAAAGTACTTTTCAATTTGGTCAGACTAGCTTTTCCCAGAAATAATGAATGATATCAAATCCCTCTGCTAAAATCATCAGATTTACAGAAATACCAATAAAATGACACCTATAAATATGGAAAACAATAAATTTAATTTAGGCCCAAGACAATTTAAGAAACAATTTAAGAAAATAGTTCTAATTCAACAGAGCATTTGACAAAGTTTCACTTTTATGTACTAATATGCAGATTGGTTTCTGAGAAAAATCAATCAAAATAACTTCCATCTTTTTTTTTGTTTCCATCTTTTCTTTAAATTTAAAAACTCAGACTGAATATTAATGTTGTATCTTTCTGCTTTTCTAGTTTAAATGTTAAAACCAAAGCCATATGAATGTCTTGTTTTAAAAGTTCCTTCAATGATACAATTTTAAACTTGAAAAAAAAAAAAAAACCCCAAACAGGAGTTCCTGTTATGGCGCAGTGGAAACGAATCTGACTAGTGACCGTGAGTTTGTGGGTCTGATCCCTGGCCTCGCTCAGTGGGTTAAGGATCTGGCGTTCCCACGAACTATGGTGTAGGTTGCAGACGTGGCTCCAATCCTGCATTGCTTTGGTTGTGGTATAGGCCCATAGCTATAGCCCCGATTCATCCCTTAGCCTGGAACCTCTGTGTGCCGTGGGTGTGGTCCTAAAAAGTTAAAAAAAGAAAATGGAAATCAAAACATAGAGCCAAAAACCAAAAATGAGCAAGAATGTTCTCATCTTTTTAGCATTTGATGGTGGTATGGTTTGTGGGCGGGCATGTTTAACTGGACTGATTTTTCCTAATGTGATCAATGGCTAGAGCTTCAAGTTATGGATATTCATTAACCCTGTTTATCAACATAGACTGTTTGCTCATGTTTACATTGTTGTTGCTATATCATTCCAAAAGAGTTGTAACACCTAAAAGTGTGTTTACTTATTTACCATCTCTTTTTCCTTCTGCTCCAGGTTAAGCTCTGTTGGCCTTGAATCTGCTATCCCCTATCCTACTGACAGAAGTTTTGCGGCATCTGTGGAAGTTTGTCAGTGTCCACCAGGGTATACTGGCTCCTCCTGTGAAGTAAGTTTGCAGGAACATAGCTTCAGTGCATTCTGAGTTCCTTCAACATTACTTTCAATGAATTAGTCTAAAATAAGTTTAGTTTTTTCATCAGTGATTGCGCAAATGATAGTGTATTATTTAAAGAAGAAACTTCCGTGTCTGCCAAAAAGTCATGGCTCTCAAATAGAGTAATGCTCATATAATGTCATCTTGAAATCATATTTCTTTTTTTCCATTTTTCTTTATTTTATTAAAATATATTTGATTTACACTGTTGTGCTGTACAGCATAGTGACCCAGTCATACATATGTGTACATTCTTTTTCTATTATCGTCCATTATGTTCTGTCCCAAGAGACTGGATATAGTTCCCTGTGCTGTACAGTAGGATCTCATTGCTCATCCATTGAAATATAATAATTTCATATTTCTTTTTGAGATATTTTGCCTTATAACATATAGCTAAAATCAGATGTTTTTTAAGTGTTTGTTTTCTGTTTAATCTATCGATAAAAATAGGATGAATGACGGTAGAAAAATATTTCAATATATTTTTCCTTCACTTCCAACTTAGTACTTAACCAGGAATTTAGCGCTATTTCTTTTCTTCTCTCTTTCCTTTTTTAATCTTATGTACTGCATTCTTTCTCTACTTTATTCCTAAGAACACAACCAAATCACAATCATCAGAAGGACTCAGTCTTTAAAAATATCAAGAACACAATATACAGAAGAAATATCTTCATCTAGAAAATTTCTTGCAGACCTTTGATTTGTTTAGCACTAAAAGTTTGAGATAACTATTGTTGTCTCAATAGTCTAGGTTTGTAATAAAATTAATGTTTCTTACTTAATACCACAGTGTGTTATTTTAAGATAATAATTTTTATTTACTTTTCTGTATTTTCTTTAGGTAATTTGAAAGTTGATTTCATCTGAAATCTAGTCAAAATGTAAACACTGTTTCCGTGATAGAGGGCATGGCTTGCAGATAAATAGGAGCTTAAATTCTTTAAAAATGGTGCCTTGAAGGAATCGTTTGAGTGTACCAAGATGTTCCACTTCAGCACACTACCCCATTATGCCATTTTCAGAAATACTGTAGGCATTGCTTTGTCAGTTCTCTTGTGCTTTAAAATAATGCATGCATCTATAGAATACACAGGGCTTAGAGTCATATTTGTAACAAATGTGTTTTCTTTAACTGGGCTCAGATTCACCTATCTAAAAATAAGACTAAATGTAATTCATCAAAGTACTCACTTTTGCAAAATTCATATAGGGAAGAGAAAAATAATCATGGAAATGAATTAGTTCTCTCAGCCCAAATTCGTTTTACATGTAAAATAGTTGCTGTATTTGATGAAACATATTCTTTTTTTAAGAGCCTAGCAAGTTTTACTTCAAATTAGAAAGCTTCCTTTGAACCTTTCTGTTCCTATATTATTTGGAATAATAAATACCTTGACACCCTTCCTGCTGTAATACCTATTCCCACATTGGTAATTCTCAGTACTCTTCTATATATATATAGTCCCAGGTCAGGGACTGAATCCGAGCCACAGCTGTGACCTGTGCTGCAGCTGCAGCAACTCAGGATCCTTTAACCCACTGCACTAAGCCTGGAACCAAACCCATGAATACAGAGGGTCCCAAGCCACTGCAGTCAGATTCTTAACCCATTGTGCCACAGAGGGAACTCGTCATCTTTTATATAAATTTCAAATGCTCATTGAATATAGAATTGTCTGAATATGAAAATTATTTAATTGGCTATGCATTTTGTTTCTTTTCTTTTTTTCAAAAATATTTATTGAGAATCTTTGGTAAATTCTGCCGTAGATGCTGAGGGGATTACCGAGAAGTCTACATCATAATCCCTGTTCTTACAGAGCTAACAATCTGTTTAGGGAAACAACAAATACCTGTAAAAAATTGGATCACAGCACTGTATAATTAAGGCAGCAGTAAATGGTACAGAACATAGGTGCAATAATCTTTCAAAGAGGTGAGCAATTCCAGTGGAGTGATATGTCACAGAAAGTGTCCTGGAGTAGAAAAACCTAAAATTGGCTGCTAAATAATGGTAACAATAGATAAGAATAGAGAAGCAAACAAGTGTGGAAGAATCAAAGCAGAGAAGCAGAGGAGGGTTAAGAAAATCTTCTACTGCTTTTCACACAATAATTGTTTGATAAATAAAGTTACTTTGGGGTCCATAAAAGAATTTAGTTGAATCAGAAGACAATTAATTCTGAAACTCTGGAATTTCTCTCTGGTTTCTTCATTTATTCTACTCTCTAATAAAAGTTCCTTCCTTTCATTACTGAAACTTCCTATCCCTAACTTACTATTATATGTTCCTACTTTTTCCTAATTTTGTTTGCTTTTTTATTGAGTTCCTGAGGCCAGTTTTGTTATCACTAATGTCCTTGAACCCTTTAAAAGATGAGTAAACTCCAAAGACCATTAACCTGTCTTAATTCTAACTTGTGAAAAACAGATCATACAACTCCATTATAAAAATCACTCTGACTTTGTTTTATTTGGGGCCACAATGTCGATGAAGAATGTTTTTCTCATTTCTACTTATAAATCCCACCAAAGTTCATCTTTGGAATATTTTCATACTTTCCAAGTACCGTCATAATTCATTTCAGATGATAAGTAGGACAGTTGAAGTGAAAGCAAAGTTGGGTACTGAAAAAAAGTGTTTTGATTCAAATCTCAGTTTCCTCTTCTATATCATGGAAATATTAACCATTTCATGGAAGTGTTCTTACTTTAATTTTGGCTAGCAGATGTTGATAACCATGCATTTTTAGACAATCAAGAAAATTGACATGGATGATATGGTCTTTGTCTTCAAGTACATTCCATTTAATGGTAGGCTAGACAATATACCGGAAAGAAAATTTAGACAAATATGATAAATTCCATGAAGAAAATAAACAGGGTACCCTGATAGAGGAAGACTAGATGGAGAGAATCTTTATGAAAGGTGTCGGGAAGGCCTTCTGAGGTGGTAGCATACACTGAGTTTAGGGTCAGCCACTTAAAAGGAGGCAATGAGGGAATGAAAAAGAGTTTGGAGTCTGCAGGGACTTGGATGAAGGCAGATATGGCTGGAACTTAGTGAGCAAAGGAGAGAGTAGCACAAGATGGGATTGGAGGAGCCAGGCCATTTAGAGCTTTGCATGCATGAGAAGAACTTATGGTTTTATCTAAAGGTAGTGGGAGGAAGGCTCTAAGCTGTGCAGTGCCATGATCTGAACTATATTTTTTAAAGAGTCATTATAACTACAGTATGTAGAACATATTGTACATGGCATGAATGGTAGAATGGAAAATGTTTCGTATGCTATTGTGGTAGAATGTAATGATGGATAATGGTTTGTTAGGATAATGGCAGAGGATGTAGAAAGACATGTTTATTCTAAATAACATTTTAGTAGTAGAACAAATAGGACTTGCTGATAGACATGCCATGAAGAGTTGAAAGAAAAGTTTTAAGAGTGAGTCAAATAACAAGCTTGAGCAGCTGGATATGGTACCATTTAGTGAGCTGAGGAAACCTGAGAGAGGAAAGGCTGCGGTGGAGAGGATCGGATCAACAGTTCATTTTAGAAATACTAGGTTTGAAAAGCATACAGAGTGTATTGTCCATGTCCCTTAGAATATATAGTTCTTCAACTCAGAATATCTATCTGGTCTAAAGATACGTATTTGGAAGGAACCATCAAATAGGGGGCTGAGTAAAATTACCTACGTGGAGGTTCAGGCTTGGGGAGGAAAGTGACTAGCCACTGGGATTTCCTGGCAATGAGAATTGAATTGAAGCAGAGGAGACAGCAAAGAGGCAAGGTAAAAACTTGGGAACTATAGTATCGTGTGAATGGTGAGAAGAGGGCTTTTGAGGGACATGGGAATCAGCTGAATCATGTCTTGATGAGAGGTCAAATAAAATGTTAGTTGTAGAGTTGTCCATTGGATGTGGGGACCTGGAATTTGGTGACATGGACAAGAGAACTTTAAATCAAGTGGTGATGGCACAAGATGCAATGAGGCATGAAAGGGAAAGTAAGGAAAAAAGACATTTTAGAGTAGTCTCACTGAAAAGAAAAGTAGGTAACTGGAAGTTATGGGATATTAAGGAACTCATTTTGTCTTTTTTATCTTAGCTAATTTTTGATGGAGATAACAAGATCATATTTTTGAGTCAGTAGTAATGATCCAACAGAAAGGAGAGCTATTACTGATGCAGCTCAAAGGGGAAATATTGGAAAGACAAGAGATAATGGGACAAAGTTTAGAAGTAGAATATTCCTTTGAGAGAATAAGGAATCCTGCATACCTCATCCCCATTGCTGTAAATGGGAATATGACAAATGGAGATTTACACTTATGCTTGTGGACTTGATAGTGGAAAGATGGTTTCCAGTGATTCCAGTTTTGTCTGTGACTATTGAGATGAAATCACGGGCTAAGAGAGAGGTTTAAAGAGTCGGGAAATCTGAAGAAAGAAGATGTGGTATGAGTAGTACATTACTCATTACATGAGTATATATTACATAACTATATATTACATGAATAATATATTACATGAGTATATATATTACATAACGTATATATTGTTATTGATGAAAATTCCAAGAATATTTCCTGAAAACAGTAAATTGGTTCTCTGTTCTCTACTGGTTTTCAACACCCTTAATTTCTATCTCTTTCTCAATATGTAAGTAGCTTCACTAGTTTTTGGAAATTTATATTACAAAATCTCTCCTATAATGAGTCTAGGCTGAGATGAGAAATTTTTAGAAGGGGTTAGAAAATTGACTCCTTCTTTTCTGTACTGCCCAACTTAAAAGGAAAGTTGCTTTTGTTTTCCTTTCAGTTATGAAGTATCAGCTCATCCTTTTTTTAATGTGTTTGCTATCGATGTTGAAATTTGAGTCCTCATATCCTGAGGCAGAAGGAACATTTCCAACAATACACAGCACAATTCTATATAGTTTATTACTGCAGTGGTTTCTCTCGTTTCCACTTTCAACTGTAAAAAAAAAGACTTTTTCATGCTATATTATGTTGTAGTTAACCATTCAGAAATATAATAAATAACCCACAAAATTAATTTTTAATTTGATGAAGATCATAAGCTCCCATAGAGCAGCAATGTTTGCCCCCTTTATTTTGCATTTTTTCCAGTTTGTGGTGACCCCCACAGAGGGAAAGCTTAAACATGACAGTGAATGGAAAGCCAGCACCAACACACAGGTACTCTAAGACCCAAATATCCTTTTTCTAGTCAGAATTCTATTTTTATAGGATAAAGTGTTTCACCCTTAAAAAGGAATAATAGCTTTAAGTAGCATTCTAGTAAGATGATGCCATAAAATACAATATCAAGGGAATATATGATAAGTAAATCATAAACTATTTTGTGTGAATTTGAGAAAGCATGATAGGAGGAGAAAGTTGAGAATGAGAGATATAAATTATGTATGTGTAGAAGCCAGCCGTGTATTTGGTCAAATATAAGAGCAGGTTGCTACCTTTCTTCCAAATGACTGCAAAGATTTTCTGAAAGTGACAGGGTTAAGGGCAATTTGTATGTGGGAAGGGGAGAACATTCCAGAGAATCTACATTCCATGGGATGACATTGGGTTCTCTCTTAGTTTCTGAAGAGTTCATTTAAGTCAGCAGACTTTTTTTAGTACTTTTCCTTCCATCTTCTCGCCTGTACTTTTTACTTTGAGACTGTCATGTTTCACTTCTTTATATCTCTGCTCTATTTTGCTATTCCAGAAGAGACATCAAGCTAATGCTTCCTCTAATCTCATACCTGCAAATAACACTAAGGTCAGTACGAAGCCCCCATGTCAGGAGGAATACCTCTGTAACAATATTTTCATAATGACAACTCTGACAAGCACATTGGCTGGGTTTGTTCCCTAAATATTTCCTTTATCAAAAAAAAATCAACAAAAAAAAAGCACACAAGGTTTTATAAAAATCCTTGAGACTAACTTGAAACCTTATCTTCCTTTCAGTCCTGTTGGCCTAGGCACAGACGGGTTAATGGGACGATTTTTGGTGGCATCTGTGAACCCTGTCAATGCTTTGGTCACGCGGAATCCTGTGATGATATTACAGGAGAATGCCTGGTAAGTGCCTTCTCCTCTGGGAATGCTGGTTGACAGGACTGATACCAGCTCAATAGGCTCTGCAATTCAATTACTGCCTTTGGGACCTTAAACACTTGAGTCAAGAAGTGGTTTGACATAGATCTTTACATTGAACTGAGTTGGAAGCTGGGAACGTTCTTTCATATGTGGCCTCCCTAACTAATAAGTATTAGAAAGTGTTTATTCATATTAGTTTAAGAAATGAATTAGGATCAGATATATCATAATGAAATATAACTAATGACGGGGGTACATATCTTCTATGGATATATATGGTTTGAATCCCTTCCATAAATCTACCGAAAATAGACTGTATTTCTGTTACAGGAAATGATTTTTATCCCCATTATATGAAAAGTGTAAAATATAACCTCTGTAATAGGCATAATTCAGTTTTTTTCACTTGGAAAATGAGGGCACACTACATGTTTTTTATTTTAAACTTTCAACATTTAACTAAATACAAAGCATCATAAGTACATTAAGAAATAATAAATATATGCAATACATATTCACCAGAGCTGCTTACTCCTTCTATAATTTAAGCCTATATTTTAACCAGAAAAAAAAAGCTCTGCAAGGGGCCAAGCACTTTCCATCCTGCTAAGAAGCCTTTGGATTGGAGAATTACACTGCGTCGACCATTCTCATTAACTCAGGGGCATGTTAGTTTTATATCATCTGACATGGCATGGAGCTTGAAACAACACTTCTCATTTCATTAGTCTTGCAGAAACACAATTTGAAATGGTGCCAATTTAGGAAGTTATCATACTCTCATTTCCCTGTAGAATTTAAGCCAGACTATGTTATCAGTATTTCTTAATGTTCTCTCTTTCTCTTGTTCATTCTCTCTCCTCCTTTTTCTTCTACTTAAAAGTTTCTGGGAAAAATCCAAAATGAAAATTCAGGGCTTTTGTTTCAGTGTGATTTGGCATTTAGGTTTATTGATGCTCTTTCTGTTTGCTCTATAGAAGATTTTGTTTAATTGCATTGCAGTATAAACCATGATAGCCTTAATTTGTGAATCAGTAGATTTTTCAGACGGCATTGTTATAAACAGAAAGACTAAGTCATTTTAATTTTAATTATAAAATAAGTCTTTTAAAATCTACCTTAGGAAAAATATTGAGTTACCTTTAAACACCTTACTAACATGTGATAGGAAATATTCGGCCCAAAACAGACATAGATTTGCTTTACTTAAACCTAAAGAGGCAAAAATACATCGCAATACCAGACTTACAACGTTCCCAATAGTAATGTTTCATGTTGAATTAATTAAGTCTAAAATCATGCTGTTAGTCCATTTGGTTATGTGATATTTCTTAAGAATGAATCCCATTGTTTTATAATAAAATAGCTTTATTCAGCATAATTTTGGGAGGAAGAAGGGGGAGGACCAATGATTATCTGAAGACTTCCACTAATGAAATCTAGTTTATTGACTTTGTTTCATGGATAGGTAGGTAAGAGGGCACTTTAAATAACAACAGGAATCTTAGGGAAACAATAGAGATCTTGTTGAGAAAGATAGAATCTGGACTGTTTTCTCAGTTTTCTATTGTTACTGGTAAATAGGTGATAATGTAAAGTATTTTCTGGAGACTTTCAAATGTTCTTTATCTGAAATGGTATTAATAACTAAGTGCTGATGTCTCATTTTGAGCATATTCATTCTAATGTGATCCGCAAAGAAAAGATTGTTTAAAATCTTGTACATCAAAGGCATTCTGACTGTTCAGTTGACCCTCAAATTTTAGCTTTTTTTATTATTTCTGCCTTTTCCCCCAGCATTAAACAGGAAATTTGTGAAATTTACAGACAAACTGCTTTTTAGTTAATTAGGCTTTGAAATCTAATTATAAGTTTACTGAAATACTTTTTGATATCAGATCAACATCCAGACCTATGTTGTGGTGTGGATCTATATTAAAAGGTCATTTTAACTCAAAGTACTAATGAAGTGACCTAGGAAACATTCAAAGCCACTTGGGAAGATTGCATACTTGTTCCTTGTCATTGTTCTCACGCTAAGTGATGTGAACAGACATTTGAAAAGCACTTTTGTAGCAGGACCCCTGTGAAAATAACCAACCCATGAGAGTGAACCTTCCATCCTTTTCAGTTTGGGTTTCCATTGTATTGTCAAATGTGGTTTTATGGTTTTTCCTTGCAAAAACACCTGAGTTTTACGATTAATTTTATTTTGACTAAGTGAAATGTGACATTAGGAAATATAAGAAACTTCTACACTTTATTTTTCTTTTAAATCAGTAAAGAAAAGCAAGGTGTCTGGATTGTACAAGATTTTCAGCTGAGTTTTAGAAATTGCATTTTCAACATGATTAAAATATGATCAGTTTTATGCTCTTATGTTTTTTAAGCCCCTAAATCTTTGAAGATATAATTTTGATTATGTCAGTATGACAATATGCAAAGAATGTTGCAAGACACATACTTTTTTAGTAATAGCCAACTTTAGGTAAACTTGAAAACCAAAAGGAAGTAATATGAAGATGAAATCAAAGAAGAAAGCCTTTTATCAAATTGATCCATGCTTTGCACATTCCATCCCAATATATTGTTATTTAGACAAGTGTTGATGGTGAGGTTAACGTCTTTGCCACTTTGATAGAAGGTTGCTAAATAAATTTGAGAGATCATTTTAAATACCTTAAAGGAAAACCTATTTTCAAGTATCACCATGTACTAAAGAATCACCTATTCTTGTAGTTGATGAAACTGTCATGGGTTTTTAGATTTTGAAAACTTCATATATTATGGGCTTTAGCTCCTATGTTTTACATAATGTAAGCAAGTGGTTCAGAGTTAAATTACTGAATTTTAATTTAATAGCTTACACTAAATACATAATCTTTTCCTCTCCTGAAGGAATTTAACAAGCTATGTTCAAAAAGTGTTTATTTATGTGGTTTTTAATTAAATCCATTTACAAAATGTAATTAAAATGAGCTTCTTAAAAGTATACAGAAATGAATAATAATTCAGAGCTTTCATGTAATCAAGCTGGTTATCCCACTGGTCATCCAGACTAATAAATTTTTACTTTATGCTTAAAATGAATTTGTATTTTAGCTAATAGCTCTTTCCTCTATATACTTGGTTGTTTATGATATTAAAGGTTTTTTTGAACCCTAAGCTGTGATAAACTCTAAAAATGAGAAAAAAATATGCTTGTAAAATTAAAAATATATTTCAGTCATAATGAATCCATATTATATGATATTTAATAGACATTAGATACATTTTACTGTGATATTGGAGATTCAAGAAGTTATGCCTGCATGATGCCAAAACATCATAAAAATTGATCAAATCGTACTGTTAGAAGTCTTGAAGACAGTTTCAGTGGTTGATTTTGTTATTCACCTTTACTAGTCTTAATGAATTTTGTGAATACAAAATGGGTGGATGAATATAGTTTATTTATTTATTTATCTATCTATTTATTTGTTTATCTTTTTAGGGCCACATCCACGGCATATGGAGGTTCCCAGGCTAGGGGTCGAATTGGAGCTGTAGCCACCAGCCTATACCACAGCCACAGCAACATCAGATCCGAGCCACATCTGCAATCTATACCACAGCTCACGGCAACGCCGTATCCTTAACCTGCTAAGTGAGGCCAGGGACTGAACCCGTGTCCTCATGGATACTAGGCAGGTTCGTTACCATTGAGCCACGAGAAGAACTCTGAATGTAGTTTAATTAATATGAAGAAATCAAGATATAAATTCTTTTATTTTGATCTTTTTTTTTTGAAAAGGACATGTTTCCAAACAATACTAATTGACAGAAAAATGCAATTTCAATTTTAAAAAACAAACATGTTTCCAAACAATACTAATTGACAGAAAAATGCAATTTCAATTTTAAAAAACAATGTCTGAGGGAAATTGTTATGTGCCCTGTGATTTTATTATATATTGGTGTAGATCTTAAATTTTTTTCAATATTTCCATTTTCTAATTATAGGTCAAGCAAGCCCCTCACCAGTGTGATACATTAGTGCATTGTCCACATCATCAGATCCTACTAAGGTCTAAATTAAACTCTGATATAAGAGGGCCATAGTCTCAGAAGATTTGTATGATTAGCCATGGTTCTCATTAAATCAGCAGTTTTAAGCCGAACAATTGATTTTGACCTAAATCAGTTACAATTTCCATTAAACATGTATTATTAAGTCTCTATGACTATACACACATACAATCACATGTATTTCCTTAAGAAAATTTTTAAAAAGGAAGGAAAAAAAGGAAATAAGATTTGCATAATGAAAAAATTTATAATGAATGTCAGTCATCTTTTTGTAAGTATGCATATGCTAAAACTAGCGTGTACTTTATAAGCTAGATATTAAATTAACTTTCAATGCTATTTCCCAGCTGTAAAATTGACCATTTAGTGTGGAAAATTATTCTTCCTGGCGGGGAACAGACTAATGACTCTGTAGAACTATTTTTAGTAATGTGTTGATGCTTGGGACCAAAATAATAAACTCTGATGTGCATTTCTTCCTCAGAGCTGTAAGGATCACACAGGTGGCCCATACTGCAATAAATGTCTTCCTGGTTTCTATGGTGATCCTACTAAAGGAACCTCTGACGACTGTCAGCCCTGTGCCTGTCCACTCAATATCCCATCCAATAAGTGAGTAACAAACGTACCTCTCTCACGATTGGGAAGCTAGTTCTGCGAGTTCATTTTTGATAGAGAATTTATCCTTTCTCTTGTCATACATAAATAAATAATAAATATATACATGAATTTCTTGGGACAATAATGTTTTTCTAAATATAAAATATTTAAAGTTAGGCTATTTATTCAGCAGAATTTTTAATAGTTTAGCTCTAGTTCGGGAGATTTAATATCTAAGAGACAGAACTCAAATAGAATTTGTAAACCAACTCCAAATAACAGCCATATCTTATACATAGATGTGCATGCATGCGCACACACACACACACACAATCTTCTTACTGTAATATATATTCTTCTCCTTTGGGTCCCAGTCTCATACTGTTTATTTGTGACTCTCAGGCAAGTCACAAACCCGACAGAAAAGTAAAATAAGATATCAATCTAGTTGATCTTTAACCTCTTAGTTATCATATGGATTATCATATAATATGTATGCGTGTGTGTGTATATATATAAATATGTTTATCTTATTGAAATAGTTATAATGCTATTATATTATAAATTATATGAATATTGAAATATTGGTGTTTTTTAGCCTCTTATTTTGCATAAACTACATCTTAAAAAAGTTTAATGCAAGCTTAATATAATTTTTCGGTGATCCAGATTTCTCTCTTTTTTGTATACATTTTCTATTTGTTCACCTAAAACAATAACCTTTTGTAACAGACTTTTAAAAGTACATATTTTCTCTTCTCTTTCCTTTACCTTTTGGAGGAACACTGTATTTTAGCTGCTCTAATTCACTTTTCCATTAGGGCAGCCATCCCTTGAGCAACTATGTAAGCAAGACCCTGAAACCAAAAATGTTTTTTATTTTAATAGGATATATTATGCTGAATAATAACCAATACTTTTAATAGTAATGTTGTAAATAAATATAATTTTAAATCAATTTTTTAAAATTTTTCTTAAAGGTAAGCTTAATGCTTAATAGAATTCACATTTTATTATACACTTTCCAGCTATTTCTAAATGCTGTAGTAATGCTTGCAGAGCAAAAATTTTTAACGCTTTTTAATGAAATCTGTCAGTTACAGTTTTTTATTATGAAGGTGTTATTAAGTTGGTCATACTGAGGTCTTATCCAAGATATTCCTAATGAAAATAGTCTTTTGTTACTAGAGTCCATGAATATTGCAAGCTCAAGATTTTAAGAATAACTCTGTCATTAAGTTCAAAAGCCCTCATGGGACTTTTGCTTCCTACTCTTCAACCCACATGAAATCCTTTTCCTCCTCCCCAGCAACTTTCATCCTTCAGAATTTTCCATCTTAGTCATTGGAAAATAAGAGAAAGAACTCATATTTAATGAAAGCAGACTGCTATATTCTAGGCACAGGATCAAGCACTATATTTAGCATTATTTTACCTTCAAAAAAGCAATTCAATAAGTGGGCATTATTGTTCTTATTTTATAGATTAAGAAAATAGTTTCTGAGTGGGAAAAGAGCATTATAATGCCAGTTCTGGAAGTAGAATTCCTTGATTTAAGTGCTGTGTGGCAATGGGAAAGTTACTTAAACTCTGTGCCTCAATTCTGTTGTCATTAGGTGTGATAACAGGACCATTACATAGTGTTGTTGTGAGAATTAAATAAATTAAAACACAAAGTGCTTAAAATCATGAGTGAACATGGTGAGACTAAAATTCAGACCGTTATTGCTCAGAGTCAAAAAAAAATTGAAGTATCACTGGAAATTTAGATTTAAAGTCCATCTGCTTTTCATTCCTCTACAGTCTTACACTGAGGGTATCTTTTTAAAAAATCAGGAATTTAGGGTTAAAATATACACGCTACTATATGTAAAATAGGCAACCAATAAGAACCTACTGTGTAGCACAGGGAACTATACTCAATATCTTATAAACACCTATAATGGAAGAAAATATAAAAAGAATATATTTATATATATATGTATAACTGAGTCATTTTACTGTATACCTGATAATAAAATAACACAGCATTGTAAATCAACTCTATTAAAATTTTTTTAAAATATAGCTTGGGAAAAAATTAAAATCATAAAAACACTGCATTTTAAGTGATAAAATTAAGAGACTTAAATGGGAAATAGAGTAATGTATACTAGTGATCAGAACATTTTCAGAATTTAGGGCATGGGCCTGGGTGGTTATAAAACTGAAAATCCTTTGCAAACCAGAGGTGTCAGAGCAGAGGAAGAAGACAAAAAAAGGAAATATGGAAAATAATGAATATGTTGGTCATAATATGACACAAACCTTGCTCTCTGGTATACTTGCAAAGGGTTAGATCAAGCAATGGAGAACCTGCTCACTCCAGGTGGCTGAATGGAATTCTCCAGAACTATTCAGTTCACACAAAATTTTCACTGAAGAAAATAAAAGGATGGCATCTGGCCACTCATTTGCATTGCAGTCCTTCTAAGTCAAAATGTCATTGATACTAGCACAGCCTTCAATCCATCCGAACTGGCCATTCATAGTACATGTGGACCTAGCCTAATATATTTGCAGAGTTTTGTAGACCTTATGAATTTATCCTCAAATTGGACCTACGTTACTATAAATAGAGAAGAACTAACTATTAGGGAGAGAACTTTGCCTGGATAATTATAGGCATTCATGACCTACCCTTCTGTGTTTACTGTGCTTCTACTTTAAAATGGATTCTAATTGTGTTCCTGAAAGAAGAAAGAAAGTCAGCAAGTGTTAAAACAGCATCCATCAGTGCCAAAGAGGATGGAGGTCCCAATGTCCAATGAGAAAATATTCTTAATTATTGTATTACACTTTAGTATAGTAAGCAGATCTTGATTCTTTAAAATAAGGATAACTTCATAGGACTTCCCGTGTGGCTGACAACATAACTACTCGGCGTTGCTTCTACGATGGTTCTGGCTTGACCCCTGGCTCGGGAACCTCCATATGCCGCAGGTGCGGCCACTTGACCAAAAAAAAAAAAAAAAAAAAAGGGATAACTTAATAGCAATATCGGTTACACCAAATCTTTAAAGATCCTTTAAATTTCAAGGTGCTTTCATTTACGTTAAATAATTATTACATTGTTAAGTAATAATTTTATCCTTAGTGGGCGTTCCCGGCATGGCACAGTAGAAACGAATCTGACTAGGAACCATGAACTTGAGGGTTCGATCCCTGGCCTCACTCAGTGGGTTATTGCGATGAGCTCATTGTGATGAACTGTGGTGTAGGTGACAGACACAGCTTGGATTCTGCATTGCTGTGGCTGTGGTGTAGGCCGGCAGCTGTAGCTCTGATCTAACCTCTATCCTGGGAACCTCCATATGCCACAGATGCAGCTCTATAAAAATAATAATAATAATAATATTATTATTATTATTATTATTATCCTTAGAAGTAGGATTTTCAATAGAGTACCACAGCCTATTTGAAATTCCAGCTTTAAATGTGGCATTTTTAAGGGGAATTATGCCCAATGTCGTGTAATAACTTACAGTGGAATATGATCTGCAAAAAGCCTGAATCACTATGCTGTACTCAGAAAGCTAACACAATATTGTAAACCAACTATACTTCAATTAAAAAGTGGCATTTTTATAAGTAGAAACAGGGAACAGTGATAACCCACTTTGTTTAAATTTTCTAGAAGTTTGTGTTCAGAGGGTTTATGTCTTTTAAATTAAAACAACTTTGAAAATTAACATAGTTTAGCTGTACAACTGTGATGAGAAAAATCATTTTCATCTATTAACCTGAGTTTTTTTTTATTCACTAAATAAGATACTTCACCACTTAGGGAAGCTCTCCTTTTAAGAGTTTGTAAAAAAAGTCACTACTCTTAAAATTTGAGTTAGAAAATCTGAAGAATAAATGGCATAGTCGCATATTATTCAGGAGACAATGTTTGAATGTTCACAGGTTATTTAGGGAAAAAAAATTTCAACCTTCGTCTGAAACCTTCGTCTAGGAGTGTAAGGTTGCTGCAACCTTCGTCTAGGAGTGTAAGGCTTAGTGATAGTTTTGCCTTAGTGATTTATCTATTTAATCCCTGATCATAAATCTTATAAATCACAAGCATTTTGGCTCCAAATTTCTTAGATAATATTGCAAAATAAGTCAAATATGTAAAGAGATAGAGATAGATTGGTACAATTATTATGATGTATGAATACAGACAAGCATATAATATTTAAATTATATATATATCACTTCATCAACTGTTTACAGTGCCCACCGTTTGCTTAGGCTTCTCATCTTGGTGATGTATATATTTTAAGTACAGCTGGTAACTAGGTAGTGAAATTCAGCTCTAGAGAAGCAAGGAAAAATGCAACTATTTCACATGTTTCATGTCCACTGATTTCTGACATCACATAGCTTATAGATTAAATATGATATGAAAGAGACACATGATTGTCAGCCCTTGAACACTTAGGATATATTTGAATAAATAGTACAATTGAAATCATTATAGATTTTCATCAGTCATATAGTAAAATTAAAGATATTCTTGGCAAGAGCCTGGACAGAGAGTGGACTATCTGTTCTATATATTAATATCATTAATAAGTTCTATTAATATCATTGTTAATACTACTTCTCTGTGTGCATCAGAAATGCTACACTTTCAATTTTTGAAAGAATGGCCCAATTCTAAAGCTGACTTTTGGGCTTACTCATTGGCCATGCTGAATTATTGTTAAAATTAGTACTTATAAGAGAGAAATATAAATATTCTAAGACAAAAGGTAAATCTAAGGCATTCTGTATTTTAGGCACTTTCCCACAAATTGTTTTATGTCGACATAGGTGATTGTCATGTATTTTGCTAGTTCCGCATAGCAGAAGGGAAAACTAAATACCTCAATCGTGATCATACAGCTTGCTTGTGGCAGAACCAGTATTAGAACCTGTATATTCTGATTCACCTCTCTGTGCCTCTTCCAGTGGGGCTATAGAAATAGAAATGATTACAGGCATTGAAGACACGCCAAAAAAAAATTCAATAGAACTTAATGTTAGGGAGTTCCCATCGTAGCTCAGCGGAAACTAATCTGACTAGTACTCATGAGGATGCAGGTTTTAAAAAATTAAAATTGAAAAATCAAAAAACTGTTGAATAAATATAGATATATTTTATGAAGAATTTTTAATTAAACTCATCATATCAGCTAGTTATGGTACTAGAAGTTTAAATTTAGTTAATTCTGGTTATAGGGAACGTTAGAGATCAAAATCTTTGGATCTCGAGCAAAATTCTCCTGGAAATTAGCATAGGACTTTGGACAAGAAAAAATATGCCTCTCCCAACCAGTTCATGGGATTTTGTGAAAATGTGATAGAATTATTCATAAAAGCAAAGAGCTAGTCAAATCTGATATATTTTTATTGCTTAATTTTTCTGAAAACGCATTGATTTCTGTCAGTGAGTGTGTTTTATTTTACCTCTGTCAGCCTTAGCTGAGGCATGAGTATATTTAAGAATTTGAAATTTATAAATAGTTTTCAAGTGTCAGAAACCTTGTCAAGCACCTTTGACATGACTTATGGTAAACTAATTTAGTATTTAAAAACTAATTGATATGGCTTTCTTTCAATCATTGTAGTCCCACATGGATGGGAAACCTAGGACTTCTAGTTAAAGTCACTTTCTCTGTAGACAATGAGGTAATTAGAGAAGGTAAGTTTTAAAAGAAAACATATGTGCATTCTAAAGATTTGTCAAATTCCAGTCCTCTCTATTATGTCTGAAAACAATAGCAAATCACAGGTGAGAATGAAAAAAAAAATGTCATTTATTTCCATTTATACATGTGCCTCTTCTCTTCAGTGCAGCCATACTGCTGCCAAGAAAACACTCATGGTGAGCTCCCTTTGGGTCACGGGTGGCAAACCACAGGCTACTCTCTGAAAGGTGGTCCTCCTCTCAGAGACAGTCTGGGTGTGACTTTGTTCTGCTACTCCTGGCAACCACCAGAGCCCCTTAATGTGAACCTTTTATCTGAGTAAAATTTGTAAACTCAAGATACCTCCGACCAGACTTTTCCCCACTTATGATTCATTGAAACTTTCCACTGAACTGACATTTTTAAAATGAATTACTTGGTTCCAGTACCTTGCTACTTGGTTCCAATCTCTTGTTACTATAAAAAAATAAGAATTATTAAATCTGTAAAAGCAAATAATCCAATCAAAAATAAGCAGAAGACCTAATTAAACATTTCTCCAAAGAAGACATATAGATGGCCAGCAACCACATGAAAGATGCCCAACATTGCTAATTATTAGAGAAATGAGAATTGAAAACCACCTTGTGTTATCACCTCACACCAGTCCAATTAGGTATCATCAAAAAGTCTACAAATAATAGGTGCTGGAGAGGGTGTAGAGAAAAGGGAACCCTCCTACGCTGTTCTTGCAGCCGCTATGGAAAACAATATGATGGTTCTTTAAAAACTAAAAATAGAGCTACCATGTTATCTAGCATTCCCGCTCCAGAAAAGATGAAAACTCTAATTCGAAAAGATACTTACTCCTTGCTGTTCACAGCAGCACGGTTTAAAACCAAGACATAGAAGCAACCCAAGTGCTCATCAAAAGACATTCAGTTTAAGAAGATATGATATATATGTGTGTGTATACATATATTTTACACGCACATGCATATACTACAGATTATCATGCTAAATGAAGTAAGAAAAGAAAGACAATACTACATGATATCACTTACATGTAGAATCTAGGAAATAATACAAATGAATTTATATATAGAACAGAAACCGTCTCCCAGACATAGAAAACAAACTGTGGTTTTCAAAGGGGAAAGGAGTGGTCTTATTTATCGAGATTATGGTATTAACAGATAAATCAAGACTATGGGATTAAGAGATACAAACTACTATACATAAAATATATAAGCAACAAGGATTTAATGTATAACATAGGAAACACTATTCAATATCTTATAATAACTTATAATGGCAAATAATCTGAAATGTATATATATATAACTTTGCTATACACCTGAAACTAACACAATATTGTAAATCAACTAAACTTCAATTTTAAAAATAAGAAAGAATTATTAAATCTTTACAGGACTACGAGTTAAGCGGGAAGGATATTATTCAAAAATATTACCTGTGATCTGATGTGCACAGAAGTTAAGAAAGTATTCCAAAGTCATACAAGTGTCAGAAGCAAAATGAACTCAGGATTTGCAGTGCTTAATTTGTTGTTCTCTCTTTAATTCATTTAGCCATCAAGCAAGCCTCTACCGAATTGTCCTGTCATATATAATAGAAAATAAATCTATTTAGGGAAATATAATATGAGAAAGATTAATTGGGGTCATTTCCTTTTAAAATGGTAGAGTAGCAGAACTCAGAGAATTCAAATCAGATGCCGGCTCTTCAGAGAGCTGTTGTGTTGCCCTGGGTTAAGGGTCCATGCATGAAGGGTGTGTCTCACAAAGCAAAGAAATATGGCCAGAGCCCAACATGTTCATGGAGGCTATAGCTAGCACTTGATTCCTTTGCTGGTTCCGGACTTGACATTCAACTCTGTTTCTTCAGACCCCAAATGGAAATATGTGCAGAGAGATAAACTGTGGAACACGCCAGAAGATTTGAAATGGCAAAGCTGTTTTGGTTTATTTGGTTTTATTATAAATTTAGGTAGAATATGCATGCTTTATCTCATTTGAAAGCTTTTCCAAGGGTTCCATCTATGTAAACAGTGCACCCATGAGTACACACAGGCAGCAGCCTGCGCACACACACGCGCGCACACACACACACGTGACAGCAGTACAGGACGAAAGAACCACATCCTCACTACTGCCATTGCCACAGACTAAGTTTCCAAAATCCGTAACAGATTTCTTTGGGTTGCTTCAAACTCAGAAGGATTTGGCCAAAGAGAAAGTGTATATGAGGTGGTGTTTTGTCAAGCCTGGGGAATTCCTAAAAAGTAGCTGTGGAGTCCCACTTGTTATGATGATCGAGGACCCAGAACAGTCAAAAGTCAGTTAATAACATGTCACAGAGATACTGCTCTCCACTGGGCTGTACTCACATCTGCAGAAATAACAATGTCATTTCATCCTCGATTGGCTAGACCGTAATCTCTGTCTGTAAGACAGGAATGACCAGCCTGTACCTTTTGTCACAGCAATATCAGAAGAAGAGAAATGAAAAGCTGCTGCTAATGACTTTGTGTATGTGCTTCTTCCTTGTCCCTGTTGTTCCCCAATGGCATCAACATAGCTTTAGCCCGACATGCCGTTTAGACCGAAGTCTTGGACTGATCTGTGATAAATGCCCTGCTGGGTACACAGGACCACGCTGTGAGAGGTAAGCATGTACTACAGTCTTTCAACAAGATTTCTACCTTGGGAACTGTAAAACCACAGACGTTATCATCCTTTGCACTACCCCAGAAAAACCACCACACTCAGTGAGGTAAAATAAAGTTTCTCACCACACTTGTCAAAAAAAAAAATGCATTCTATTTTTATAGTTTATTCTCTAGAAATTGCTCTATAAATATCCATTCACTCAGAGAATGTTTGATTAATGTTTTAATCTTAAAGGTTAACCATTAACCTACAATCTTTCTAGAAAGCGTTGCTCAAGTGGAAAGTCATGCACTTTAAGATTTATCTTACTGTCTAAGTTGGCAATATTTATTTTTCATAATTATCTCTTTGTCCTTAAAATGTGGCTTAAATGTATAGTTCATAGTTCAGCAAGTGGTCCATAATTTACCTTAAATATATTTGAAAAATGGAAACAAAATGTAATTTATTATCATGATTTATATCCTCATCTAATTATTTCTAAGTCAGTGTTTTGATTCCTCTTAAATTTACTAGGTTGTTTTGCAGTGGAGCCATGAATATTATTTTTACAATGTGTGTGATTATTTTTCCTGCTGAAATCTTTTTGAGGAAAAGGTTCTTCTGCATTTTAGTCTCACTGAAAATGGTTACAAAATTCTTTCACGATACCATTGATGACACCACAACATCTCTCTGGGTTTAACACTGAAAATAGTCCCTTTGCTGCCATCATTAGAGGGCAGATGGGGGTGTGAGGAGGAGGAGGGGCAGAGGCAGTGACCTGCTTTCACCCAGCATCACCCAGACTAACGCTACAGAGGGCTATTTCTGCCTATCATTTGCTGTCCTCTTGACAGCCATCAGCCCTATTTCATCCAGGCTGATAAAGTTAATGAAGCAAGAGCCAATCACCCAGAGAGAATTTAGCCAGCAGCTAGCAGTCTGTGGACAAAGTGCCAATGACAGTTCCTAGCAGCAACAAGTACTGTTTGGGAGTATGGCAGCATCTGTAAATTAGCAGTGGAGGAACAGAACTGAAATAAGGAGGATTTATGCGCAATTGAGAAACTGGAAGTCTTTGATTGTGTTTTTTTTGTTGTTTTTTTAAGGAGGGCACATGCATATTACTTACTGTAGTAGCAGAGCATATCATTGCCAAGACAGATTTACATCAAATGCCTAACCCATCTGGCTCACTACAGGCAATCTTTTTTTTAGCAACTGAAAAATGACAGCTGCTCTGTCATACAAGACCATTAAATCCATTTATCTAGGTGAGCTTAGTCTCTGATGTATTCATACTGTTTTGCTCTATGATGTGGATTTTCTATACACATTAGACAGTAGTTTCTGAACCATCTTACAATTTAAAAGCCTACATTTTATTTAACAAGCATTTGTTTAGCAACTACCATGTGCTAGGCATGGGACTAGACACAAGCCGTAAACAGATGCATCCTACCATCCTTGCCTTCAACCAACTCACATTTTGAATGTGAATGGAAGAGTTGAGTTTGTCCTGGAGAACAGTCTAATCTGAATAATAAAATTCACCTGGGAAAGAAATACCTGACAGAAAGGATGATTTCCTGTCTAAAATCTTTATTAATCTGATTGAAAAGAAGACGGAGACATGCATATGCAGCTTCTCAAATGGCATATCTTACCTCTAAGTTTTTTGGTCAAAAATAATCTTCAACTGTCATTATACAGAAAATGAGACATTCTATTTTTCTAGTCAGAATTTGGCTTAGGGTTTTCCTAGGAATATTTAAAGCCTCTCAAGTCTCTGTATTTACATAAGCCAAAAAGTCCATTAGATGGATCTGAGATATTAGGAGAAACATTTTTTGAGATGTGCAGACTGAAGTGGGCAGGAGGGAGAAGAAGGGTCAAGGTGGCAAGGAGATACTGGTTGCATTGAAAATCTTGCAATCAAACCTATTCTGTGAGTGATTGGTGTAATCAGTTTATGCACATCATTCACACAAAATCAGCGTTGAAAAACTGAAGCTGTGTTTCCCAAGCTGTAGATGTTCTCGGAATAGAGCTCTGTGATCACATAAGTTTGGAAAGCATCTATTAGCATGTTGAAAGTTCTGACCAGTCCTGGAGTGAAAAAAAAAAAAAATCTCTTCAGTTTGCTTAACTCAGCATTTTCTAATCTTATGTGACCATAAATCCCCTACTTTTATAGTATTGTAAGAATGCCTCTAAGTCTACAGCTCAGATTGAGACAGAACTTATAACTTTATATTTTCATTTCAATTTCTATTTTGAGATCAATTTCTTTATATGTATGAGCTGTGAGAGCTTGGACACATGATCTCAGTCAAGTCCACTTTAAACTTATCTAGTGTTACATGTCAATTAGATCCCAATTTAAAAAAAAAAAAAAGGATTGTTTTCAGTTTTTTTTTCTCTCCTCCCCATTGTCCGTTTCTTACTTTGGTTAGAACCAAAGTTCTAACAAGCTTACTTAGTACCAAGGAGGCTTGAAGCCTTGAGTGAGTGAGAAAGTGTGTATGTGCATGCGTGTGTGGGGGAGGGGGGAAAGACAGACAGACAGACAGACTGACTGACTGTGTTTTGGGCAATGGACCTAGGATGGGACCAGCCTGTTGTGAGTAATTCATGCAAGCTAATTTCTGCCAACCTTTTCCATTTTCCTGTCTTCCTGATTACCTTTCCTCTCAGATCTAAGAGTTCTCTCCACTACTTTCCTACCACTCATGGGGACACAGAACTCAAACTGTTGTTTTCTTTCCACACTGGAACCAGCCAACATCTCCACTTTCATCATTTCTCCTCCATCTACCTTTCCAACTCCATCCCATTTCTTGTTTGGGATGAATTGCAGGAGGAGAGGCCACATTCATAGAAATGGTGACTTTTAAAGCCAGTATCCATAAATTCCTATGTTTCTGTTTTCATTCCTGATGAATCCCTTCACTCAGTCATGCGGCACAGATGGCCTTGCTGTTTAAATTGAGGAATAGAAAAAGTCATGAATAAGAGAATGGCAACACAAGATACGACAAAATGTGGATCGATATTCTGTCACACATAGGGCACTAGTTACAGTTTTCAGAAACTTTTGCTTGAGGCCAAAGCACTCATGCTTTGAAATATTACTACTTTCTTCTGACTGGGGAATATTTTAGACAAAATTAAAAGAAGAGAGCCAGGGGTTAGGGAACGGGGTATTTATCATGGCACTTTGCTAGGATTTTAGGCTTTTATTGTCTGGATAAGAGGAGAAAATAGAAAAAACGAGACATTATTCGAAATTCAAAAAAGGATGAGTGTCCAAGCATCAAGAGAAAATTAAAAAGAACTTGGAGGGAAAAAAAAGTGATATAGATGCTGATGACACCTGTTCTACTGGGCACTGAGCTACTTTCTGAATAATTTTGTTGTTTCAGCAATATATCACACTTTATGGAGAAAGACACTTATTTTTGACTGTGGCAAATTCATCCATCGAGAGCCACAGGACCACAGGAAACTTAATGGGATGCACAGACCCCTTAAACCCACACCCCTCCCAAGCTGGCCAATTTTTCAGCCCTCCTTAAGTAAGGAGAGAAAGGTCAAAGTCAAGACTAATTTCACGGTTGCCACTGAGAATGCAGAAGTTATTTGAATGCAGTTGCTTAGTATTTGGAAAATTCACCTGCTACTTTATCCACATGATTTATATTCAGTGTCAGAGAAATTCCTTTTTGGTTTTTAAAATTTCAGTTCCAAAATCCAATTTAGATATTCTTAGCTTCAGAAATGTCTTGACTCTGAACTGAGTGTAATTGGCATCTTATCACTTTGCTGGTGAGAATTTCTACTCATGGCTGAGTCTCCTTGAGTCCTTGATTCCTGGATGCAGAGCATGGGGTAACAGAAATATGGGAAGAGAGACCATTGTACTTACTTGGTAGTGCCATTAGGAAAATTGTGACTCCAAGTGAGGTTTCAAAAAGCTGCTGTATGTGTTTCTGCAGTTTGTACACGGTACAAAAGTACTCAGCCAAGGGGGGAAACTGGGGGCTTGAATCCACTGTGCCCTCTCCTTGCCAGTATACCTGCTGTACTGTGCTTGGGTGCCCAGCCATGTCGACTGCCTCTTCATTTTTCCGCATATACATAGAGAGAACCCTTTTTTAATTTGCAGAAAGGCACCATGAAAGCAGGTACACTACCTTAGTCTCTAGCTGATTCAGCCAAATGAGAGGTAGTAAAAATATAGCATGATTACACAGCCACTTCCATTTAGACTCCAGCCACCCTCTGTGCCTTTGCCAACACTGTTCCCTCTGACTGCAACGCTTCCAACCCTCTGTTCCAGACCAACTCTGCTCAACTCTTAAAATTCAGCTCTGTCATCCTGAAAGGGCCCTTGATGAATCCCAATCTGAGTCGGTTGCTGTTTTCTATTCTTCCTTAAAAGTATTTGCACATCTATAATAGTTCCCTGCTACATTTTAAAGTACAAGTGACCCTAAAACAACACAGATGTTAGGAGCACTGACTCCTGTGTGGTTGAAAGCCATGTATAACTTTATAGAGTTGGCCCTCTGTATCCACAGTGTGGTATCCACAGATTCAACCAAATTTGGATCATGTAGTAGTGTGGTGTTTATTGAAAAAAAAAAATCTGTGTAGAAGTAGATTTGTGCAGTTCAAACCCCAATTGTTCAAGGATCAACTCTGTGGACTGTAGTACTAGTGTCATGTAAAAGTGCTCAGTAGATGTTTAAGGAAGTGTGGGGAGGGAAAAACAAGAGCTTTTCTAATTTGCTTAGAGAGATTAAGTGTTCTTTTCAGTATGTAGATAGGAAGAATGTAGACCACCGAATTTAAAAGTTGTTGAAAAAATAACGGAGCAGAATGAGATAAAAGTCTCATTGATTTCCTCTCTTCTTCTCATTGATTCTCTCCACTTCTGCCATTTTCTTCCCGCCCCATATATATGTAAATGTGTGTGTTTGTATATATGAATATATATATGTGTGTGTATATGTGCATGTGTATATCGTTAAATATCTGTTAAAATATCTTCCCTTAACAGTGTTCCTAAGTCCTCAGTAGAAACAGCCATATTACATAAGTGTGTGTTATCCACACTTCAAGGATCTCTTTTTAAAATGCTGCAATTTGATTTGGAAAAAAGTTAGCAAATGTGGAAAGGAACAGTGACTTTGTCATGTCAAGATGTTCATCTCTAGCAAAAAAAGTCCAATAAACTGTTTAAAAATGGCTTCCTTCTGCCTGAGATTTCAACTTAAAATTAGTTTTGGTGTAATGAAAATCTGAGAAGCTGGAAAGCCTGAAGGACTGTAATTTACACCAGTTTTAATTAGGTGAATTCAACTTGATTGGACTATAAAACACTGCTATCATTAATACAAATTATATGACTAGTAATATTGTAGTCACTGATTCTCAAATTACTTTTTAATTTATATTGAATTTATATTTCGACAAGTTTCCAAGAATACTACTCTATGTATAGAAACACACAATGCATGCATACACACACACACGCACACACACACACACGCACACACGCACACACACACACAATAAAATCTGAATGTTTATTTTCAGAGAAGTGACATAAAATATTTATCATATATACTCAGTAAGTCTCCTTATATGTCCTACAACAAAAGGTAATAAACAGATGCTTCTTCAGTTATTCTATTTAACTGTAGTTATTTTCTCATGGATTCAGTTGGTTTTTTTAAATTATTGTGGGAGAATTTTGGACGTATTAATTAGTACCTACTTTTTAAAAAAATTCCTAGAGCTTGTTGTATAATGCCATCTCTCCTGAGGGCAATAAGTTATTTTGAGGAAAGTGAGCTGAAAATAATGTGGGTTTTTTTTGTCTGTGATAATTATCATTGTATATCATTATTCTAGTGGAGCAAAGTCATTCTCTTAATGGTAAGCAAAATGAGATGTGAATATATGTGGATGTGATCATGAGCTCTGAATACCAAATAAGGTGAGAAGAATTGGGTTAAAATGCAAAGGATCTTCTACCTTTCTTTATTGAATATCATGCCTGAAGGACTATGGGGGAATATCTTGCACTAAAATGTGAGTTTGTATTTTACAAAAGCGAATTAATAAGCAATTATATTTGTGGGTGGCAGGTAATATTTACACAATGTAACGTTTACTCCTCAAAGCAATATTTATACAGTGACTTTCACAATTTAGAAAATATCTTGTTAAAGTTAGAACTAGTGATCTCATTAAAAGTTATGAGAAAAGGTTAATTCTGCGATATTATTATGGCACCTATAAATGTTCTGGACAACTTAGAATGATCAATATAGCTTGCAGAATTAATGGCTGTGCCACACAATCATCATACTATTAAAGTATCCTCATACTATGTACTGGATTTAAACCATTTCTGTTTCAAATAGTGGGGAGCATTTCTCTCTACACAGGGACTTACATATCTCTAAGTGGATGAGCATAAATGTAGTGTATTACTGAAATATATTCTCCCACACTGTATTTGTTCCTCTTCAATTTTGACCCTTGCTGTAAGGACTTTCTATTCTGCTAACATGGCACAGATAACAGAGCTAGCTTGTACATAAGACATCAGATGTATGCTTTCATTCCTCCTTTGGCAAGTGGAGCTTAATATGAAGTATGAGCAAATGTAACTGAAAGAGAAGACAGAGTAGAATATAAATAGGTGCCTCCTATAAAGCTATATCTATGCATCTGCAACATTAAATATCATTTTAAAATGTTACATGATTAGAGGGAAATTTGATACTATAATTTTTAAAAAACTCTCCCATGCTTCATAAATAAATGAACTTTTGTTTTTCCAATACTATGTAAAATAGTGTTTAGTCCTTTTTTTAAAAAAAAAAAAAGCAGTGGAATTTGCTAATAAGAGTTGTGGGCACAGTTAAACATCACCTTATGGCAGGTTACCATAATATGCAGCATGCCTGTTTCTCAGTAAAGATGCGTCAGTTAAAATCTGCCTCTGTGTGGATATGCAAACACATAAAGGCTATTATTAATGCAGAGAAACTCACAGCCTCCACACAAATAATGAGAGTCTTTCGATTTTCTGTTTAATAAATTCTGAATTCTCACTACTGAATTTCCTTTTGAGCCTGTTTCCTCATAACAAGATCTTGCTGCAACAACAACAAAAAAAAAAAATGTGAACCTTATATATTTGTACAGAAAACAACCAGTTGGAGTGGATACATATGATGTGTTGTACTACAAAGGCTTTCCAACACGGACCTAGATTCCTCCCGAGTGCTAGCAGCAGATTTCTTATTATGCTTTGGTCTCGTCTTCAGTGCCAGTGACAAGATTTTTTTTTTTCTGGCTGAATCTAATTACTAGTAGGGCTGGCAGGATTTCATCTTGTATCTACACTTCAGTAACAAAAAAAAAAACCATTTTTTAATTACCTTGCATTTCAGAAAAAGAGCACTTAAAGGGAAAATGGATCCTGGAAGAGGGGTAGAATGAAAAAATAGATAAATGTTGCCCCCCAAAGGGTGTCTTGAGTTCCTCCCAAGTACTCACTGATGAAATTTTTCACCTTAGGTGTGCAGAAGGCTATTTTGGACAACCCTCTGTACCCGGAGGATCATGTCAACCATGTCAATGCAATGACAACCTTGACTTCTCCATCCCTGGCAGCTGTGACAGCTTGTCTGGCTCCTGTCTGATATGTAAGCCGGGTACAACAGGCCGGTACTGTGAGCTTTGTGCTGATGGATATTTTGGAGACGCAATTGATGCAAAGAACTGTCAGCGTAAGTCCTGAACTATTGATGCCCCTGACAGAATTGATGCATTGCACCTCAAAGTAGCTGATGAGTTCTTGAGTAGGGATTGGAGAGTAGGAAATTGTGTGTAGTACATGTAAGATAGATGCACAGATTATACACAGTTTGAATATCCTCGTATATTTCTTTGTACTAATAGATTAAATCTTTTCAAAATTGCATTATTGAGGTATCACTGTTTTTCAGATGATACACATATTTCTGTTTACAAGTGGAAAGAAGATTTTTAAATAAATTTGTGTCTGTGGCAGGAAAGAAGAATTTGAAAATTAGGTGTTGGCCCTGTTTATCTTTATTGATTATCTCAGTTCTAATCACTCTCTTGAAATAAATTTATCTGCCCATATGACTTCATTTGTAACTGTCAGTAGTTGTTAATCTGTTATGACTTCACAGGTAAACTTGACATTCTTGCATTTCACAATAGGTGTAAAATTCTGTCAGTGGTCCTACATACTGGCATTCGTAATTAACCATCACCTGAGGACTATTCATAGAATGCTATTTTTTCCACAAAATTAGCTACAGTAGGACTTCCTCCATATTAGTCACTATATTCCTACCCTCAGCTTATTCTCCACAGCTGTATTAATTAGCATTGCATAAAACTAACAAATGCTTTCTATCTGTGGTAATATATTATGCAAGGGATATCTCATTGTGGAGAATCAAATGGAATGAATATCTGTGTTAATCCATGTTAGCGCTGGACACTGCCATTATCAACTTCACCTGCTGTTATTGTCTGTAGGCAGAGCGGGTTATGATACCAGCCCAGCGGTTCACTTCTGTCGACTTCATTATCTAAGGCAGGACTCTTTCAGTCATTCCTTTGGGTCCCCAGACCTGCGAGATTATAGAAACTACTGGAAATGTAGTCTCTGGTATTGTCTCTGCGGTGAACACCAAAGACCTGGTAGGGCCCACCATTTCAATAAGACATGTCTTTCTCCTCAGGTTTGGAAGCTAAGTGCCAGCTTTTCAGAATTTAAAAGTGACAGTTTGTTGAATCAAAAACAAATCATTCTCTCCTACAGTTGGCAGCTAGTCATATCACCTGTAAATTGTTGGTTTTTGAAGAGCAAAATTTCCGTAATGCTCAGAAGTGCCTTTAAACACTGGGTTAATGCCATCTGTATAAAATCATGAATAGCTTGAGAAATTCTCTCATTCATACATATCATCTAGGGTCTATACTTTCTACTTTTGTGACCCTAGGCCAGACATTTGACCTTGCTGAGATTCACTTTCCTCATTTACAGAAAGATATAATTTTCTCTGGGTTTTAAAGGATCTAGCACGTGAGAGAATCTAGTGAGCTGCCTGGGGCCTGGGATGTTCACACATGGTGGCTCCTTTTGTCAAGGTGCTTGTGGGAGTAGTGAGTCTCCATGGCTCACTAATTCTAGGGTTCTGTTACTCACCGAACACTTCATTTCTATCTTCCAACAACCCCCTCCATAAAATCGAGGAGACAGTTCCACTTATTTTGTTGTGGTAAATTTAGGATTTGGGGCATGAAGTCTTAAGAACAGATTGAAAAAACATGGTATAAAAACATTTTGAACCATCACCAATTTTTATATAACCTACTATGTGGTATACACATAATTATGTTTTTAATGCTCTGTAGCATTAATTCCTTTTATTAATCTATTTTATTATCTATTTTAGTTATTTTATGACTTTTCATAGATATAATAGTTCTTCTATGCATAGTTACCAAACCTTTACAAAAAGAAAATTCATAGCAAACTATTATTTTAGTTGCCTCTGGATCTGTCCTTGAAAAGGACACCACTACAAAGAAATACATTTTGCCTTTTGAATTTGTATAGATTGTTTGTGGAATACATTTCATTTAAAAATGCCACTTAAGAAGGAGTTCCCGTTGCAGCCCAGTGGGTTAAGTGCTCAACGTTGTTTCTGTGAGGATGCAGGTTCAATCCCTGGCCTTACTCATTGGGTTAAAGATCTGGTATTGACATGACGTGCAGCGTATGTCAAAGATGCAACTCAGATCCAGTGTTGCCGTGGTTATGGTGTAGGCTGCAGCTGCAGCTCTGATTCGACCCCTGGCCCTGAAACTTCCATATACTGCAGGGGCAGCTGTAAAAAGGAGAAAAAAAAATACCATTTAAGAATTCTATATTGCGGAGTTCCCTTCGTGGCTCAGTGGTTAACGAATCCGACTAAGAACCATGAGGTTGCTGGTTCAATCCCTGGCCTTGCTCAGTGGGTTAAGGATCTGGCGTTGCCGTGAGCGTGAGCCGTGGTGTAGGTTGCAGACGCGGCTCGGATCCTGCGTTGCTGTGGCTGTGGCGAAGGCCGGCGGCTACAGCTCCTGTTAGACCCCTAGCCTCGGAAACTCCACATGCCGCAGGTGCGGCTCTACATAAAGGCAAAAAGACAAAAAAAAAAAAAAAAAAGAATTCTATGTCGCTTTTGTTATTTTTAAGAGGACTTTATAGTAAATTTAATCTTGTGTTTCACACTCAAAAGAAAAAGTGGATTTAAAATTTGAAATTATTTGAGATATTTAAAATTGACATATGTATACATACATAAGAAACTTACATAAAAAATTTAGAAGTATATACAACAGTTCTAGTATCAAAATTAAATGGATATTTAATTAAAACGGGTTTCTTGAACCTCTTCTCACATAAGAGCTATGACTACCCTTAGGTTATTACCCGAGGAAGATAACTGGTTGCTGATGGGGCCAGTTCCTCAATGGTCACCCAACTAGTTTCAAGTTAGCAGACACTTATAACTGAACTCCTGAAAGAAAAATCAAGCAGTTTTTAGGAAAGCAGTAAAAGTAAGTACAACTTCCAGCCAGATGAACAGAAAAATAGCATAGGCTGATGGAGTAGCTATTTATAATGTATTTATAAGTTGTGTTCAGCCAGAGTATTCAGAGACATGAAATATTGTACAAAATTTACCAAAATCGTCTGTGAATAGCCTAAATTCCCATGTCATCGCCCCCTCACATTTTTATTCTGGTATCAATGCACTTATATGTACCGTTAAAAATACACTAGTAGAGTACAGAGTGAACCATTAATTACCATTCTATTTGTGAAAAAGCCACTTAATTTTTTGACTGATTTATTATATGTTTCAGAATAACATCAGAAAACCTCATAACACAGAAATGACAGATTACTTAAACCGAATGCAGTTTCTATCTCTGGCACTAGTATATAAGTTACAAAACAAAAGTGATTTTTTAAAATTATAATGCTATACTGATATACCTGAGAAACAGTTTTTATCTTATATACATTTTACTGAGTATGTTTGACATAGAACATTTTATAAATTTAAGGTGTACAGTCAGTTACATTGATAAATTTATATATTATAATATGGTTGCCATTGGAGTGCTGTTTATGCTATTACATAATTATTTTACAATATCATCTGTATTCATTATACTGTACATTAGATCGCTATAACTTATTTACTACTTGCTGCAAGTTTATATCCTTAAAGAGCATCAGTTTTATGCCCACCCCCATCCCACAGTAACCACCATTTTACTCTGTTTTTTATGAGTTTGACTTAGATTCCTTATATGAGCAATATCATACAGTGCTTGTTTTTCTGTCTGACGTCTCACTTAACATAATGTGCTCAAGATCCATTCAAATGGCAAGATATTCTCCTTTCTCATTTCTGAATAGTATTCCATTATGTATATACACCATATATTTTTATCCATTCACCCATTGCTAGGCATTTGGGTTGTTTCCATATCTTGGCTATCGTGAATAATGCTGCAATGAACATGAGAAAGCATCTCTCTTTAAAATATTGTTTTCTATATATATATGTATAGAAATATTGTTTTTTGTATGTAAGTATACCTAAATATGTATATAGTAGATATCCAGAAGTGGGATTGCTGGATTATAGTAGTTCTATTTTTACTTTTTAAAAGAATGTCCATATTGTTTTCCATAGTGTTTGAACGAATTTACATTCCCACCAACAGTGTATAAGGGATCCTTTTTAACCACATTCTAACCAGCACTTGTTATCTCTTTATCTTCTTGGTGGTGGCGGTTTTAACAGGTGTAAGGTGACAGTTCATTGTGATTTTAATATGAATTCCCCTGATGATTGGTGATGTTGACCACTTTGGCCACTTTGATGTCCTCTTTAGGAAAATGTCTACTTAGTTCTTCTGCCTTATAGATGTTTCTAATCATAAAGATATATATATATATACATATATATATACACACACACATTGTATGTATAGATATATTTCACTTCAAGCTCATTTTTTGAGCTTAAGACAAAAGCTAGTGCATAGTAAATAATTTTTAAATTGAAAAAATTAAATTTGCCTCATTAGTAGCAGCATTAATATCATGCCATGGGTGCTATTAATTTTGATAATTTCTCAAATTCTTTCAGCTCTAGAATCAGTATGCATTACTTATACTGAGTTTATATTATTTTAAATGTTACCCCAATGTATTTATGATAAAGCAAAACAGCTGGAGGAGTGATGGAAATAATACTTTATCTGAGCCCTAACACTCAGGTTCTGGATTCGACTATATCACCTTCCAATCATGTGGCCATGAGTTATGGCCACTTTGAATTCAGCATCTTCATTCCCACAATTGGAATAGTAATGTGACATCAATATTTCATAGTATACGATGTGCCAGGACCTGTGCTGTAGCTTTAATCATCTCTACAGCTTGTGGAAATGTTAAGATCAAATGATACAACGTCTAGCAGAACACCTAGCAATCAGAAAATATTCTCTTCTAAAACTTTGTGGCCAGTGTTACCATCTGGGGGGTATTATTATTTAAGAAACCTATTAAGACTATTATTAAAACTATTAGTTTTCCCAACCACAGATCTCTCTTCTCTTTGCAGCTTGTCACTGTAGTGCCAATGGCTCTTTCTCCGAAGTTTGCCATACGCGGACAGGACAGTGTGAATGCAAGCCCAACGTGCAGGGGCAGCGGTGTGACGAATGCAAGGTAAGAAGTTGGGGCTGGCCAGTGCATTCCTTCTTCCTTCAAACTTTTCATCGGCTTTCAGTGACACACACCTGAGTATATTGAAAGACAGGTTCAGGAATATCTAATTCTCTATGTAAAATTACTGTGATCGTTGAAATGTTTTTTCAAAATAGAACAAAATTTGCCATACACTAGCATTTGACCTTCAACCTGTATTTCCTTGGTAGCAAATTTGTGTAATATTTACTGTAAGTCAGATGTTTCTGAAACAACATACAAATGCAGCCCCCGTCTATGGTGTGTCAGGTACTCCTTCCTTTGCTTTTATGTTTTCGGCAGGGAAAAGAAAATGTGTCACACCCTTTGCTTTTATCCAACACTTTGTTATAGTTCCTGTCGTTTAAAAAGTTCCAGTGAGCACTCTACTCAACAAAAGCTTCAGCAGAGAAGCAAATCAAAGTAATTTTTAGTTATCATTTTTCTAAAACGAAAAAAAAATCAAAATATGTTTCCTTCAGTTCCTGAACATATTGCCTGCCTTCAGTATGGCGAGAACTTTGAGGTTCCTCCATGAGAGTGCAAAGATTTGTACTATTTCTTTCACATAAATTTGTAATTTGGGGGTGATAAATGCTATTATGCAGAACCAAGCATTTCTCAGGTGTCAAACTGGCCATTCTGTAGAAAGCATGAAAATATCATTTGCCTCTATCTCTTGAATAATATTTGTGCTCTTTTTGTTTTTGTTTTATTTTTCTGTTGGCTTTTAAAGCCTGCCATGTGGTGGGACCCAGAGAGGCAATTCTGTGTGTCCTGTGGCTGCAATCCCATTGGCTCTATGACGCCACAGTGTGATATTTCAGGCAGATGTGTCTGCAAATCAAGCTTCGTAGGGAAACGATGCAACCTCAGCAGGCAGGTGCACCGACAGGAAGAGCAGACTCAGAGAGCACAGCGGGTGCTGGGGTCTCCCCAGCGGTGGGGTGTCAGCAGCTCCAGTGGATGCCCTCGGGGGGCCTATCGGCCACCAACTCCGGTAATCCCAGAGGCACTGCATGGCTTGCGCCTCAGCATGCTGTGTTCTGTGTGCTGCCACTGACCCGCCCTGGTGACATTTGACGAAATGATGGTTGCTAAATGTGCAAATTCCAAGTGTGAAAACTAGGCAATTCCTGATTGAAGTCTTGCCTTTTAAGAATAGCTACTTTTAAAGTCCATTCAAAATCATAGGTTCATAAAAGTTGAAACTGATCATGGATATGTAGAAAACAAAGTGTATTCGTAGAAACCTCTATATCACCTTAGAAGTAGAGGAAACCTCAGGTATCCCTATAGAACAAATGAAGGGAATAAATGAATGAACAGATGAAAGGAAGCAAAGAAAATGACCTGCCCAAGAAAATCTAGCCCTTTGAGCTGACATTTGACTGACATTTCATTGTAATTATTGGTTTTGTTACCTTTCCAGATCATAATTTTGTGCATGTATACGACAAACGCACAAAACACATTTTCACACACTGTAAATGTGCAACATACACAAAGTAAGAAAATCTGTCTTCTACTACAAAAGTTTGATCCCTCTTCTCATAGGGCAAAACAAAACCAATGCTTGGAGGAAGGAAATTAGGAAGGAAGGGAGGGAGGATAGAAGAATAGGTCCAAGGCCAAATTCAGAGTACCAGGAGTTAGGACTTGCCAGTGTAGAATCAGAACCTGTGGGAGAATTAAGGGTAGGGGATAGAAGAAGGAAAGGGAGAAGAGAAGAAAAAGAAGAGGAAAAGAACAAATTTATGGTTTTATTTTTGACTCTGTTGACATTTTAAGAAAACTAGTTCTGATATCAGACTGCCTCAGGTCAAATCCCAGCTCCACCACTTCCTGTAAACTGAAAAACAGTTTCCTAACTCTTTACATAATTCAGCTTCTTCATCTGTAGTAGGACTTTCTTCATGGAGTTTGTGTTGGCTCAGATCCTCCAAGAGAAAATGCCAAGAGATTGACTGTAGGAAATTCCAATGAAGGATGACAGGGAAGAAAGCATAGTACACAGGGAGCCTTCTACAGAAATGCAGATCTGACTGTGTGAAAGGAAAGAGAAAAGGAAATACTAGGTAGAAAAGCTGCAGTGGGTGAATTCTGCCCAAATCGCAAATTCTTTACCAGGCCAGTAGAGAGTGCCCAAGCAAAATTTGCCCATTAGAGGAATCTTGGATTGGGCAGAAAGATCCTGGTACAACAGTGTACCAGTCATTGACTAGGAGAAACACAACCCGGTATGAACACCTCCAGTGGATACAAAAGAGTGGAAGCTGGGGTTTATCAACCAGTTACTCCCACCGCAGGCTCTCTTACAAGAGATCTGTCCAGGCACTTCCATGGCTCTTTCAGGTTGTCATGAGACACACATCTGGAGAATTCTTAGGAAATGTTAGGTATTATTACTGTTGTTATTACTAATGTTATAAAATGAAGAAATCTTTAAAAGAGATCATGTTTTTCAGAAGTAAATGCATACAATTAAAGTAAAGGAAAGAGATAGTAACTGGTCAGTATGTTCCTAAGCTATAAATTTAGCAAAAATTTAATGCTGATTCCTGCCCTTTTCCTACAAATCCTACAGCATCATGTATAGCGTGGTGTTTTGTCCCAAGACCATTTTTCCTCTGAAGCAGTTATGTATGAGAGTTAAGAGCACAGGCTCTGAAGCCAGGCTGGCTGATCTGGAATCCTTGACTCCACAGCTGGCTAGCTGGTGACCAAATTACCTTAACCTTCATATGCCTCAGTTTCACCACTCTGTAAAAAGTTAATGACAATGACTATCTTCCAGGATTGTCTTGAGAATTTAAATGAATTCATCTTTGTAAAGGGCTCTAGAACCATGCTTGACACATAGCAAGCACAGTATATAAGTGCTAGGTTTTATTATCACCCCAAATGAGAATAATTTATGGCAACTCATCAAACTTCTGAGTGCCACTAGACAGGCATTCTCTTCTATATATGTTTTAGCTCATTAATCTCAATTACTGACTAAGAATATTTGTTCCTTAGATTTGTTTACTATAGGGTATTCCCTAGTCTGTGAAATATTTTAACACCAATTTATTAAAATTTTATTAGTATAATTTGGTAGTGTTTAGTTTGTTATAACATGTTTTAAAACAACATTGGCTAAATATTTGAAAAGTACATTAGAAACATTACTTCTTATATATTTCTTTACATAATCAACTTTGGAAGTTTTAAAATAACTAATGATTAGAAAGATCATTTACCTTTTAGTGATTTACCCATGAAAGATACAGAGATAGACAGACAGATAGATATGCTAAGTGAAACAAGCTTAGGAAATAAAGATGCATGTAAAGTACTATCTTTACAATTCAATTCCAAGTAAAGAAAATTTAAGAAAAAAAGGACAAATGCAAAGTACTGCCTTTTTAAAAAAAACTTTTAATATATAATTTTCTAGTCTTTTTTCTATGTATATGTGTTTTTATTTGTGTGTCTGAGTGGTATGTGTGTCTTTACAGGTATGTAATTAGAGTTATGGTGTTTATAAAATTTTGTATTCTGCTTTTTGAAATTTTACTTAGTGCTATATGCTAAGCATATTCTTATTAAAACTGCTTCAAAAAATATTTTAATGATTGCATATATTTTCATAATATGAATGTATCAAACTTTAACTTATTCAACTTTTTCTCTAACATTGAACAATTAAGTGCCTCTACAGTTACTCACTCTGATAAATAATATTGGAATGGGCATGCTTTTTATGTTAACCATTTTCCCTGTTTTTCACTATTTCGGATTGTTTCTCTAGGCCAGGTATTTAGAATTGTACATTGAATCCCCTTTTCTTTTTTTTTCAGTGGCCACACCTATGGCATATGGAAGTTCCTGAGCCAGGGGTTGAATCCCAGCCACAGCTGCAATCCACTCCACAGCTGCTTCAATGCCAGATCCTTTAACCCACTGCACCAGGCCAAGGATTGAACTGGCTCCTCCATAGTGACCCAACCTGCTGCAGTGGGATTCTTCTTTTTTTTTTTTTTTTTTGCCTTTTGTCATTTTAGGGCTGCACCCGCGGCATGTGGAGGTTCCCAGGCTAGGGGTCTAATCGGAGCTGTGGCCACTGGCCTGCGCCGCAGCCACAGCAACGCAGGATCCAAGCCGCGTCTGCAACCTACACCACAGCTCACGGCAACGCCAGATCGTTAACCCACTGAGCAAGGGCAGGGATCGAACCTGCAACCTCATGGTTCCTAGTCGGATTCGTTAACCACTGCGCCACGATGGGAACTCCACTGCAGTGGGATTCTAAACCCACTGTTCCACAGTGGGAACTCCACTGAATTGCTTTTATGAATAAAAATATACGTTTTATTTTTTCTTATAACTGAATTTAATTTCAAAATCAAATGTTAGGTCATTTGTTAGAAATAATGCCTACTTTCTCCTTTAATTATGTAGTGAAACCTAAATTAGAACTAGAAATAAAAATAAAGTCAGCAGTAAATATAAAAATGAAAATGATGATCAAACAACCCATTTCACATTTACAAAATAAAACCATTCTTAGCTATAATCATTTTAAAAGACTAATTTTCAGTATGATTTTATTTTCAGGATTTATTTTTAATACTGTTAACAATAATGGCAAAAATATATGATGAGGTTTATTCATCTCTCTTTGGGTGGCTCACATTAAATATCAAGATTTATTTTTACCAAGAAGTAATTATTAAGTCTAATTTTCCAAAATAGGAATTAGTTTTACAAAGAAGTAATTACCGAGACTAATTTTTGAGATTAAAATATCATAATAATGTGACAAACTTCTATTTTAAAGACAGCCCTCATATAGTTTAAGTAGGATACGTGCTATTCATTTTTCTAGTAGGAGTGATTTTTAATCCACCAGTATTTTCTAATGTAGTCACTCTAGGTCTGATAACATGTATTTCCAGAAAGTCACCAAAGCTAGTAATGCTTGACCATGGAAGGTTATTTGTTAGAAACAGATAAGAGATATGCATATGAATAACTCATCAGAGAATAAAAGTTTCTCTTCATTTACCTAATTTGGTGTTTTAATTCATGATGGAGGATAATGTGAGGAAAAGTGTGTGTGTGTGTGTGAGAGAGAGAGAGAGAGAGAGAGGGAGAGAGAGAGTGACTGGGTCACTTTGCTGTACATTAGAAAATTGACAGAACATGGTAAACCAATTATAATGGAAAAAATAAAAATAATTCTAAAAATACGTTACCACAGGTGAATTTTGATTGTTAGGATGAAACCCAAGAAACTAGATGTTAGTCAAACCAATTATTTTGTCAGTATAGGTATAACCCAAGGGTTATATTTATAATGTGAGCCCTATAGTGATGATTAGAAGTATTTATGGACTATGTGCATCAGACCAAAATTAGATCAAATATTAGAGGAAAGAAAGATTTACTTTAACTTTAGGCTGCTGGCCAATAATACTGAAAGCATTTTTTTTATCGTAATGAAAGAAATTAATAAGATCTGGAAATAATCAATTCAGATTATTAGGAATGAAGCGAGAAAAAATTTTAATTAAATAGAAATGCTGTATTTACACACGGCTGTTAGGCTCTTGGGAAGTATAGGGGTAGGCTGGTGAAAATATAACAGACTGAGTGGTAATGACCTAATTCTGCCAATAATCTTGATAAAATTTTAAAGTAATTGAACTTTTCCCTTGGTCGTTGTGGAAAAGGTCCATTAGATTAAATGACAACCCAGTTGTCATAACCTCACTGAAGACTCTGATAACACGCAGGACCCTCTTTTCCCACCTGATCTTACTGTGCATTTGTTCCATTGTGAATTAATTGATTTAAATTTAATTTTTTCTCTTTCCTTTTCTATGCTAGCCTGAAACCTTTGGCCTCCAATCGGCAAGGGGGTGTGTCCCCTGCAACTGCAATTCCTTTGGGTCTAAATCCTTCGACTGTGAGGAGAGTGGGCAGTGTTGGTGCCAGCCCGGAGTAACAGGAAAGAAATGTGATCGCTGTGCCCACGGCTATTTCAACTTCCAAGAAGGAGGATGCACAGGTCTTTAATGAGACTAAGCCCTGTGCTTCATTATCTGGTTTTGGTGTTTAGGTGTCTCTAATAGTTTGTCCTACCAGGTACCCATAGGTTAAAGGAAATATGCTTTGACAACAAGAAAGCATATAATACAAAAGATACTTATCCTAACATGATCCAGATATAGATATAGATATACATATACATATACATATACTTATACATATACATATAGATGTATATCTAATAAATACAATACATTGCGGTTTGAAACACTGCTCTATAAATAACTATGCAAGTACTCAGTAAAAGTCCATCAGCAGATCCCAGTTCTGCTGTGTCCTTTCTGATTTGTGACCTCGATTGAGTCAGTCACTCAAAGGCTACTGCAGCTTAAAAGTTAGATGTTCAGTTTTTATGGTGCCAATGTTATCTTAGCTTAAACTTTACTCCCAAGCTAATGCAATCCAACTTTTCCTTTTCCTACTACAAAATTGGTACAAGGATCAGTGAAGTTAGTATCTGTTTCTGGTACAGAAAAAAAATGTTTTTGTCCACTTCCAGGTGCCTTGAAAACTGTGATGTTCTGAGAAAGAAATAGATTGATTCTAGATATTTGTTAGTTCCTAAGAAAATGCAAGCTGGGATTTCTAACCGTGGTTCTTTCAAGCAGTGTTCTTATATGACCAGCTAAAACCTTCCTACAGATTCTGAATAAAGAAACTAGGAATTAGCACAGTACAAATGAAAGTAAAGATTGAACATTTGCCTTGATTTGTATGCCACGAATTTTGAATGACCCCTATTCCAACAATTACTAGGTTGACTATTACTCCTGTTTGCTAAACTCACTGATACAACGTTGATGATACTCCTCTACTCTAAGCACCATGATAAAAGCACACAAGATTTTAAGCCATTATTATTTACTACTGTAGCAAATTTATGTGAGAAGTGGCAAAAGATAACACTTAAAACTTTGTGGGGTTTTTGGGGGGGCATACCCCTGACATGAAGAAGTTCTGGGGCCAGGGACTGAACCTACTCCATAGCAAGGGCAGTGTCAGATCATTAACCCACAAAGCCACCAGGAAACTCCTAAAATTATTTAAAACCCAATGCCTTTCATGGAGTTCCTCCATACCTCAGCAGGTTAAGGATCTGGATCCTTCATTGTCACTGCTGTGACTCTTTTTATAGCAGTGGTGAGAGTTTGATCCCCAGCATAGGAACTTCTGTGTGTCACAGGCATGGACAAAAAAATAAATAAAATTTTAAAAATAAATAAAAAACCCCAGTACCTCTCTGTTATTCTCAACAACTTCTGATATGCAGTTTTATCATAAATTAAGCACGTTATTCTAAATATTATAATTGTGGATCCTCTAAAAATCTATTATCTCTAAGCCAATATCTGTATACACTAAAAAATTTATAGAGCTGCTTTTAAAATATACACTGTTCTTTAAAATGAGCTGCATGAAAATATACCCAGTTCTTTAAATTCAACTCTCACTAACATTTTCACTTAGTATGAAATGATAAAAAGTGCTATACATTCAAATATATCCCTACCAGAAATTATAAATATCAAGAACATTCTTTAAAATTATGAAATAGTGATAACACTTTAGAAATGCAAACTTAGTAGCATTCTAACCCAGAGAAGCAGAACAGGGTAAAAAAAATGCACGAATAGGCAGGCTGGCATTATGGTCCTCAACCAGAGCGTGGCTCTCAGCAAAGGGCTGTGTTGATTAGTGACTCTACCAACAACTAATTGTGTGACCTTAACTGAGTGACCTGGCTTCACTATCCCTCTGCAAAATTCACATATTAATTCAAGCAAATTATAGTGTCTACCTCACTAAGTTTTTGTAAGAATTAGTTGAGTTAATGGCTATAAAGTGTTTAGAGTAATGCCTGGCACTTATGTGCTAAGTGTTTACTGTTGTTGTTGTTGTTGTTGTTGTTATCATTTTTCTTTATTGGTATTATCAGTTGTATTAAACATTATGTTTTGGCAGGGAAAACTAGCTAATTAATCAGATCTTCCTAACCAGGGTTATGATTCCATTAAAGAACTACTTAGAGAATTTCCACTTGCAAGTAATGTTTTGAAATGTCCCAAGACGTATTTTGGCACGCAAATTTAAACATATTGTGAACCATTTTTTTCCCAAGAAATGGTACATTTGAAATAAATCTTTTGGCTTAAAATTAGCAACAACAATAGTAATAAAAACAAAGGCTAACATTTATTTGGTGTTTATGTCAAGTTTTGTGCTAAACATTTTTCAAAGCTAGGATAGAATGCTAGATAGAGCCATGATAATTGTGCTCTCTTAAAATGTGAACCTAAGAAAATAACCTGAATGTATTTTTAAAAGGTTTCTTATGTCTTCTTTTGAATCTATTTAATGGTATTTTTCTTTTACTTCTTTGATTTGAACTTTGATACTCAGCAACTGACCCAACTTTAGCTAAAAAGTGGCATACATTCCTTGTTTTGAGTGGCTTTAAAGATCTTCTCAATTATTTTTTTTCTTCCTATCTTATTTTTGCATTCTTTGAGAAAGTACAGGGATGTTTGCACTCTTTATATATTGTATCTAAGGAAATGAAAAATCCATTGAAAAGAAATAAAGCAGATGGTAAACTCAAAAATACATACATATATATGTATATATATATATATAGTTCTATAGTCAACTATTTAAAATATTTCAAAACTAAAATATCTTTATGAATGTCATTTATAACTAAATATATGATGTACTGAATTTAGGAAGCTTATTAAGCTTATTGGTTTTTATTGAAAATCTGAGTCATCAACAGGACAGAAATATTAATATATAAGCTTGGAAAAAATTAGTTATGGGCTTAAAATAAGTATAGAAACAAAATTATATCCTTGATAGTATCTAGATATAAGATAATACGGTTAATAGTGAATCAGTTCTTTTTATCCATAATTGCAAAGCTAAAAATATTTTACTTTTTAAAATTATTAAATGAAATCCAGTATCTATTTATTTAAAACCTCTCTTCAGTCCACTGTACTATGATATAAAAAGTGTGGGGAGTTCCCCTTGTAGTGCAGCGGAAATGAGTCTGACTGGTATCCATGAGGATGTAAGTTCGATCCCTGGCCTCACTCTGTGGGTCGGGGATCTGGTGATGCCGTGAGCTGTGGTGTAGGTCGCAGACACGGCTCGGATCCCATGTTGCTGTGGCTGTGGCGTAGGCTGGCAGCTGTAGCTCTGATTCGACCCCTAGCCTGGGAACCTCCATATGCTGTGGGTGTGTCCCTAAAAAAGCAAAAGCAAAAAACAAACTAAAAAGTATGAATGAGCTGAGTTTCCATTTTCAAGGATTTTTCACCACAGTGTGGAAAATAAAACAATACAAATCACAAATAAAAATTTATATTAAATTTTTACATTTTTTTCTCTTTTGTCCTCTCAACTGTGAAGCTTGTGACTGTTCTCATCTGGGTAATAATTGTGACCCAAAGACTGGTCAGTGCATTTGCCCTCCCAGTACCATTGGAGAAACGTGTTCTAAATGTGCCCCTAATACCTGGGGCCACAGCATTATCACTGGTTGTAAGGTGAGTGAATTGCTTTATTTCATCTGAAATGTCTTTTAAGGATTTATATTTTGGTAGAGGTCTGTAGTCAGACATTTCAAAAGCCAATATTACAAAGCAATATAGAACTATCACTATAGAGTGATTGCAGGTATTGATCAGTATCTTGCGTTTTACTTGTGGGAAAGATGGTAAGTACACATTTATGCAGCTTCATCCATGATACCAAAAAAGGAGCAAAAAGAACCAAAAAATTCTAAAATAACACCAGAAACATCTTTAACTTCATACCTATACACAATGAAGTTTATCTGCAAAGTACAAGGGAATTCATTAAATAAAGTAATTTGCCAAAAATCCATAACAATTTTCCCCAGATGATATCTCAGTTTCAGTTTCCAGGATGTAGTTGAGAGGATTCTGAGGAGTCATATAAACAACTTTTAGCTTAGAAAAATCCCCATTTTTTTCCCCATTGAGTTGACCATAGAAAGTGACATGACCAAGCTAATACTTAGAGAAATCCATACAGCATCAGGATAGAAAGTTGCTTATTAGGCTGTTGCAGAAATATTGGTGAGAGATGACAGACTCTTGGCCCCAGTCGGTCATCCATAAGCGTATAGGGGGCAGGCAAAGTATAGAACTCTAACACGGATATGGCTTCTTGAACTCATGTATTTAGGGGATGAGGAAAAAAAGTTTTAGGGATGACTGCCAGGTTTTTCTTTGCAACAGAGTAAGTGATGATATCATTGACTGCCAGAAGGATTATAGGAGGAGATGCACTTTCAAAAAGGAAAGGTGATGAGTTTGGAGTTTTTGCAAGCTTTTGTGAGACTTTAATTAAATAAAACATGACTTACCTATTTAAATGTTTTGAACCATCTCCTGTGCTCCGTTACAGTCTACTTCCCCTTCCTACCTTCCAGACAGCATCAGAAACCACTTTTTCATTCTACTACTATAGTTTTGCCATTTCTACAAAACCATATAAATACAGTCATACTCCATGTTATTATTTGAAGGGTTTGTTTTTGTTTGTTTAGAGGGATTATTTTTTATCCGACGTCCTCTATTTAGTATAATGCTTTTGTGATTTATCCATACTGCTTCATATATCAGCAGTTTGTTCTTTTTAATTGTTTAATATTTTTCCATTGTATCTTTTATGACTTGTTTATATATCTACCGTTTGATGGGCATTTTAGTTATTTCCAGTTTGGACCTATTACGAATAAATTTGCTTTGAACATTCATCAGTGTATAAATAAATCAAAAGCATATGCATAGACACATTTTCATTTCTCAATAAGAATACTCCACATCCTTGCCAATACTCAAGATTCTAAGTCATTTTAATTTTTACTATTCAGTTGAGTACTGAATTCATATATTTGCATTTCTTAAATGTCCAATGTCCATTCATCAGTTTTAGAATATCTCTTTATGTTCCTAGTTTGCTAAGAACTTTTATCAGGAATGTGTATGCAATTTTGTCCAATAAATCTCTGCTTCTTTTGAGATGATTATTTGACTTTACTTAAGCAGTATGGTGAATCATACTGATTGATTTTCAAATGTTGATCCAACTTTGTAATCCTCAGGTAAAACCTGATTGATATGGAGGATTATTCTTTTAAAATTATTTGAATTATGTTTGCTAGCATTTTGTTCACAATTTTTGGGTCTATGTTCACAAGGAATATTGGTTTATATTTTTGTAGTGTCGTTTTCAAGTTTTGGTATTGGGATAGTACTAGATTAATGAAATAGATTGGGAAGTATTCCCACCTAATAATTTCTGAAAGAATTTGCATAATCATTGAAATAGAAAACAAAAATACTCTAGAAAATCATCAGTCCAAAACTGGTCCTTTGGAAAGATTAACAAAGTTGATAATACTCTTAAGAATATCAATAAAAGAAAAAAAGAAACAAAATTATGAATGAAGAAGGGGACATAACTATAGATCCTATAGACGTTAAAAAGATAATATGAGAATAATCTGAACAACTTAAAACATAAATTTGAATTTATATTAAGTGAACTGAATGGAGGAATTTTTTTTTTTTTTTTTTTTTTTTTTGTGGCTTCACCTGCGGCATACAGAAGTTCCTGGGCCAGGGATCAAATCCCAGCTACAGCTGTGACGTACACCACAGCTGTGGCAATGCTGGATCCTCAGACCACACCACAACAGGAACTCCTGGAGGAACGTTTTTAAAAGGTTTATTTTAACATTCCTTCCTGTTGCTGGTTTTGAAGTTAATTGACTCTTGTGTTCCATGTTTTCTACAGTGGGTTTGTGGTATTGCAGATTTCATAAAAGTTGGAAATTTTTCTTTTTTTTTTTTTTGTCTTTTTGCCTTTATGTAGAGCCATACCCGCGGAATATGGAGGTTCCCAGGCTAGGGGTCTAACAGGAGCTGTAGCCGCCGGCCTTCACCACAGCCACAGCAATGCGGGATCCGAGCCGCGTCTGCGACCTACACCACAGCTCACGGCAACGCCGGATCCTTAACCCACTGAGCAAGGCCAGGGATCGAACCTACAACCTCATGGTTCCTAGTCGGATTCGTTAACCACTGAGCCACTAAGGGAACGTCAAAATATTTTCAACCATTATATCTTCAATTTTTTTTCACCTCCATTGTCTCCTTATGGAATTTATTATGTATGTGCTCGACTACTTGATATTTCACTGAAATTCTGTTTGTTCTTTCATTTTTCCTTTTCCTTTATTCTTCATTTTTGATAGTTTTTATTGTTAGGTATTCAAATTCACTGTTCTAGTTGCGAGTATTTGTTTCTCATTTCAAATATTCTATTTTATCTTTAAATTTCCTTTTGGATTTTTTAATATATTTCTCTTCTCCTTATATTCATATTTTTATTCATCATCAGGAATATTTTTTAATATTTATAAATATTGGCCTTGGTAAGGTAGTTTTCTGCTAATTCCATTATTTGTTTTATTTCAAGATCATGCTTACAAGTTGATTTTTTTTTTCCTGTTTATGAGTTAACTATATTTTCCTGCTTTTTTTGCATGCCTGGTGATTTTTGTTTGGTTGCCAGATGTTGCAAATTTTTAATTGTTGCATATTAGATTTTCTTGTTTTCTTTTAAAGAATATTGAACTTTATCCTGGTAATCAGATTAGTTACTCACTGATCATTTGAGGGTTGATTTTAAGTTTTATTAAGGAAGGTCCAAGGCAGCCTTTAATCTAGGAATCATTTGTCCCTATTACTAAGGAGCTAAGTACATTGAAAACAGTACCAAATGTATTACTATCTGTTGGAAATATGAATTATTCCAGTCTTTCCGTTATCTCTAGGAGTTTTTTCAGCCATGACCTTGCAATATGTTGTTTTGTTTTGCTTTGTTTTGTTTTCTCCAACCATGTAGAATTTAATTTCATGTAAGCACAGATCAGTACTCAGCCAAAGTCTCAAGGGAACCCTTCTGCATATCTTTGGAATTTTCTCTCTGTGTAACTTTCTGCTTTTTCAACATGTATTCTACTTGCCTTCCATAAATTTTAACTCCTCAGCTTCTCCCAAGTCTAACCTGTTTCTCAACTCACTGAACTGTTGGGCTTTATTTGGATTTTCCCTCTCTGGGTTACGGCCTAGATACCTGGCTTTATGTTCTGACTCATTTGTTTTCCTTCTCTTAAAATCACAGTCCTTTGCTTCCTATTATTCAAAGTCTGGAAACAGTTTTTCTTGGTTTTTATTTATGTTACTTTGTAGTTTAATAGATTAAAAGAGAGAAGATTAAACCATGTAACTGCTATGAAACCTTAGAGACTATTTAAAAAGTAGTGCCTAATGCAGCACAGAAGTCAAATAAGATTAGGGTTGAACTGTGTCCATTAAATTTAAGAGTAATAAATAAGGGTATTTTTTATGTTAGTTAGAGCCATTCTAACTCATAACATTAGGCTGAGAAATATTAGAACTTGATGACCAAGTAGTACTCTGGTACTCCAGACCAACTTTGACTCCCTGGTAGCATTCTGTAGAAATGTAAACTTTTTCTTTTTTTTTTACAAAGATCACACATACATAGACTATTACTATTCTTACACATATGATAAAATATCTAAATACATTGGTCTAGAATACACTGATCTAGAGGAAAATAAAAGCATCAGTTGATTATTCAAGGAAGTTCAGATACAATTAGACATGTGATTAAATAAAAACTAGACAGGACACTCATTTTTCTTAACGGTACTATTAAGTTTGAAGGTCTATAGAGCTACATTTTTGGGACCAAAACAAAAATCCTCAAGAGTTCCAAAGATTTTTGATGAATATGAACAATGTTCTAAGTTTCTAGTGACATTTGTGCAATTTCAACCTGAATCTGCTCCATTTCTCAGACTCATGAATAAGTCATACACAATTAATGAGTGTTCTACGTTATCTACAGAATCCTACAATGTGGCTAAACTCTAATGAAACTCCTAAAATTGAAGCTAAGCTAATGCCTAATGTTCAGGATAAAAATCAGGATAGAATATAAACCAAGGTTTTTTCCTTAATATTTATATGTTTGATATCATTACATCTACTGAATATTGAATAAACATTATGTTAACTGAAGTTGATTAAATTTTTGATTACTTTGAACTACAGTTAAAAATCCAAATTTCTGAAACAAGTAGGTACTTCATTATTATAAACAATTACAAAAAATTTATCACTTCCTCAAATATTCATGAGCATGTATTCTACTATTTAAAAACTTATATGACTAAAATCTAAATGAACAGTGAATTTGAGATTTATAGCTTTCCTTTCTTTGTGTCATGGATAATTTCTCTGTGCTAAGGTGTGGGCACACACATCATTTGAGCTTTTATTGAAGTAGAATACAAAGCCTGCCATCTTTCATTAGCAAGGGAATGGTGCATAAATCCTCTATTGCTAAATAAACATTACATCTAATTATGATTTAAGGTTGATGTTGGCTATAGTGCTATATAAACACATGGTTAATGGTCTTGTTTATTCTCTACTTTAACTTCCTGAATGAACTTCCCGATTCAGAAAAGTCCCAGTATCTATTTGTACTGTTGACTAGTCTTTAAGAATTAATGCTTTGGTCTTAGGTAGCAGACATTTCATATTTTAGTTAAAGCCAAAAGGCAGTTATTTTAGTTAATAAGGTTAGTAATGCATTTATTTTAATTAAACATCTCATGACAGTTTTAAAATTTATTATGTAATTATAGTTTCCATAACATATCGTAATTTTCTATTTCTGATTATGGCCAATTTTGTTTAAAAGAGTCAAGGAAAAAGTTATTTAAATGAATAAGCCAATCATCCTTATTTTGAATTCTCATTCTACACCTGATATTCTGTAAGGTTACTCGAAGTGATGGCAGTGATTTGTCCTATGCTTTGGAAACTATGGCTATGTTTGTAGTGAAATAAATAATTATATTTTTGCTCTTTGGGTTTAAAATAACTTTTAGTAGCATCCCCTACCTCAGGCCTCTTTACTAGATAGCAATGAGGCATAGAAAAATACTTAATCATAAAGACACCAACAAGAAGGCCAGTGATATTTTAATGTCAGTGTATGAGAAAACATTTCACCAAATATTTGGACAGGAAAGAGATAAGAGATGGGAAGCTGGTGCTTGTGCATAATATCCTGGAAAGAGTTGTCCCCTAAGTAAACTCCTGCTGGCAGGAGTAGAGGCAGGATTATCGCTAGTAGTGGTGATGTAAGAATTAAGCTGAGCAATGAAAGTGTGAGAAATGCAAAGTGAGATGCAGCCAGACTTGGATCTGGGAATTTGGCAAGTTGCTATGCATATGAGTCTGCCATGGCTCTGTAGAACTAAGAGGGATAATGGAACAGCACCAAAAGGAGGCGGGTCCTAGACTAAGTACAAACCCTGTGTGATGGCATACTCAGACACAGAGAGAGGTGGTACCCACTTGGGAGACAGAAACCACTCTAGTTATTTAAACAGGGTAAGCAGAATATTAATAATTGTTCACTGATAAAAGGTGGCAAGTTACTAAAAAGAATAAAGGAAGGATATAAAAAATCCTAAAGTATCAGGTACAGAAGAGTGACTACTACTTCAGTGAGGTGGCAGGTTGGACAGTAAAGGAACCAAGGGCTAGGAGAAGGCATTGCCCTGCTCCCCACTCCCAGTTAGGCTGAGGTTCAGACAGGCAGTGTGGCTCCGTAGGAACGCACAGCCTGCTGGAGGTAAAACAAAAACAGTAGTAATAATAATGATAAAGAAAACTTGCCTAAGTTTGGTGGTCCATGGAAGCTAGCCATCATTGCTGCAGGAGATGGGTATGCTGGACCTACTTAGAAGCATCCTTCCCTGGTAGAGCTTGTTTGCAGAGCTAAGCTGTCTAGGGAGAATGGCCTGAGGGCACAACTGGAATTATTTCTGGGGATCTGGGCTCCCAAGCTAAATAGTTAAATAATAATGACAATGATAGTAATGAGGAACTAGAACCCAAAATAGAAGTGTCTTCCCACCACTATGGCCTTACTTAGTCTTTCCAGGACCCTCTGTTGACTAAGCCTAGCATTCTGCTACCTTGCCAGGGTGTAATGTCCACAGCATCAGACTGCAGTGTCACAAAGCAGGGCAAAGTGTAGTAAGTGCAGAGCTCAGAGGCAGCAGAGTGATCATTGGCACAACTGATCTATGACCATAATTTATTCACAGGTCTTAAATAACATTTTAGAAATCCACTTGAGTTCTAATTAAATTGCATGGAACTGTGACCTCTGTACATCAGAAGCAGATAGCCTGAAGGAATGAAAGACAAAAAGACATGCGGATGAGCAGCAGTTGAAGACTGCCACTGAGATGAAATAAAGAAATTATTAAAAAGCTAAATGCAACAGTGTAATTAAAATAAGTGCTGGTGGTATATACATGTAACAGAACTTTCACTGTACAGTGGGAGGAACAAAATGGAGAACAAAGTTGAGAAGCAAATGGGGAAATGATGACGGAAGACATTAGTATATTATAGATTTTGCAGACAGACAAAAATGCTGTATTTTAAGAATTGTAAGTGATCCTGAAGAGAAAAATTTGGGAAAAAAATGGAGTTCCCCGGTGGTCTAGAGGTTAAGGATCCAGCATTTTCACTGCTGTGGCTCAGGTTGCAGCTCTGAAATGAATTTGATCCTTGGCCTGGAGGCTTTTGCATGAAGCAGCATGGCCAAAAGGAAAAAAAAAAGGAAAAAACTGATAAATTAGAACTGAAATAACAATCAGAAACAAGAAATAGCACTGAGTTTAAAAGCAAGTTCTCAGATTGAAAGAACTTGCTACATAAATTAATTTTTTCCATTTTTTAGAGTTTTGTTAAAACACAGTTCTGTGATAATCTGTATAGGAAAAGAATCTGAAAGAAGAATGGATGTGTGTTTATGTATAACTGAATCACTTTTTTGTACAGCAATTATCGCAACATTGTAAATCAACTAAATTCATTTTTTAAAAGACTCAAACTTTTAAAAATTCTAGCAAACCTATAAATTATATATATAAAGATAAAATCCTATGTGCATCCAGGAATGATAAAGAAAGTTAGCAACAAAACCCCTCACACAGACCTTGTCTGCAAAACTAAATTCTAAAAGACATCCTGGATATCACTTATTTAAATTCTCTCTGGCTTCCCCACATCTGGTTCAGTGCTTTTCATTTGTTCTCAGAGCAGTTGCACTTCTATGATATTACGCTTATTCTGTTGTGTTATATTTATATATTTATTTCTCTCCCTTCATTAGACTGAAAAGTATGTCTCTATACAATAAATGTTATAAAAATGAAATGATAAGATAAAATGGCTTTATATAAATTTCAATCTTTGAAACAAGAATTGTTTGAAGAAAACATACCTAAATGCTCCTTGCCGCAAAGACAGAGAAAACTCAGTTTCTTTCTTATTCAATAGCTTTATGGTTTATGGGTAAATGCAGGAAGCAATTTTAACGTTATGTTCACTGATGTTTCCCAAGCGACTAAACTAGAACAGTACAAAGTATATAACAGACACATGATTAACATGTGCTTAAGGGAAGCATAGAAACAGTAGAATTAAAATTTAAAGATATTTCCTGTGAAATGATGTTAATCGTTGCTGTTTTTATCTCCTCCATAGGCTTGTAACTGCAGCTCAGTAGGCTCTTTAGATTTCCAATGCAATGTAAACACAGGCCAGTGCAACTGTCGTCCAAAATTCTCTGGTGCAAAATGTACAGAGTGCAATCGAGGTCATTGGAACTACCCTCACTGTAGTCCCTGTGACTGCTTCCTGCCAGGGACTGATGACTCAACCTGTGATTTAGAAACTAAAAAATGCTCCTGTATCGATCAGACTGGGCAGTGTACTTGTAAGGTACGTGCTGCTGAAATTCAGTAAGGAAAAACCCCACTCCTGTTTCTCTTGCTCAGTTTGAACTTCAGTTATTTATTCCTGCATCATGAAGCCAAACAACATTTCATTGTCAGACATAGAGTTTTGATCTGGCATGCAAATAACACTGCTTTTTAAAGGCTTACTTTCAACCAAATCCTAGTCTTTTATTTTCTAGCTGGTATAAATGATACAGTTTCAACAATAAAGTTCAATTTGTCTTTACATATTCACTTTGCTGAAAAAAAGAATAATCTGAGAGGAAAAAAGTTTTCTTAAGCTTCACTTTGCTGAAAAAAGAATAATCTGAGAGGAAAAAAAGTTTTCTTAAGCATCATCAGAGAAAATCACAGCTAAATAGTAAGGCTTATAAAAAATATTTCTCCTCAAATTAATCCACAGTCACTGCCCACTGAAAATATATTTACTGCTGTGGAAGTTGAGTAAAATTTCATCACGTATAAACACTGACATTACAACAGTAACTATATGCAAATTTCAGCCCTCATTAGTATTATTAAATGAAGTAGAAAAACAGCTGATATAAAGGATAAGAAGCATTTTACCCCTTAGATATTTCTGAAAATCAGTCCCAGGATAAATTCAGTTAAGACTGTATCAGAAGTATCTTTTCAAGAAAAAGTTTTTGTAAAGAAGGACAGAGGAAAGAGGAGGATGAAATCTGGGGAGTGGTTGTTAAAATAGTCTTGAGAATTTAGGAAAATGTCACCAAAAGACTTGGGTAAAACACAAAATATAATGCTATATTATTGCATATTGTAAGTATGATTATACATCATATTTAATACATGTTATATGTGTGTATATACAGTATTCAGTAATAATTAGATAAATCTGTATTTTAATATTCTGCCTATTTTTTACAACTTTGTATCATACCACTGTCTAGGAATCAATGTTTTCATTTTACTTTTGAAATTCTCATGACTCTTTCATATTTCTCACAGTGGAATAGTAGGGAAATGTGCTGCTTAAATTTAAAAAAACAATATACAATATCCTCAATAATATATGTATTAATAAATAAAGCATTTATAAACCCATGACATACCAACACTGAGATTAACAACATATGCCATTTGAGATGTGAGTCTAATATTCAGCATTCTTCTATTTTTTGTTTACTTTTTTTTAAAAAGTATGCTCCTCTTATTCATTCCTGAATCTGTTTCTCTTCTAACTTCCCCATGTGTACTCTGAGAAACTCTCATCTTTCTTCAGGTGAATGTGGAAGGTGTCCACTGTGACAGGTGCCGGCCTGGCAAATTTGGACTTGATGCCAAGAATCCACTTGGCTGCAGCAGCTGCTATTGTTTCGGTGCTACTACTCAATGCTCTGAAGCAAAAGGACTGATCCGTACGTGGGTGAGTAAGGAAGTGCTGAGCCATGTAACGGTATAATGTTAATTCCCGCTGGCATCTTTTAACCCGACAGCAAGGGGCAGGGGGGAACGGCGAGACATTAAAGTAAACTTTTGCCCTGTGCACACTGGGAACTTGCAAAGACACCATGTGCCATTAGCCAGTTGGAATAAATCCCTTTTCCATTCTTCCTTAAAAATAGTTCATTTATTGTGGATAAGGAAGTAGATGCCAAGTGCAAAAGGAAAACACTGTAAGAGAAATGTTATGTTTTGGGATGGGAAGAAGCTGCCTTCTGAAAAATGAGAGCAGCAGAGAGGGAAGGTAGTAAAAATGAAAACCAGAACTTGTTGCACATTTACTCCAACCAGCCTTAGAGAATCTTTTTTAGTGTGGAAATATCTTCCTTTCTACCTTAATTTTCCTTTAACTTTCCCTGCTTTTAAGCTCTACTTTTAGTGTAAAAGACCAATTTTCACAGATTTCCCTGTGCCAACAAGTCAGAGGGGTTTATCCCCTCTTCTACCTGTTCATTGTGCATGAGTTCTGTTTCTCATAAGAAATTTTCATAAGAAAGGGATGGGATTGTTGATAGACATACAGTCTGTAACTCATTTTTAAAGGAGGTCCCCAGAGACTTTAGCTCAGCTACCTGCTGTGTTTTGATCCCACGCAGGTGACTCTGAAGCCTGAGCAGACCATTCTGCCCCTGGTGGATGAGGCACTGCAGCACACAACTACCAAAGGCATCGTTTTTCAACATCCAGAGATTATTGCACACATGGAGCTGGTGAGACAAGATCTCCATTTGGAACCATTTTATTGGAAACTTCCAGAACAATTTGAAGGAAAGAAGGTAAGGACAAGAACTTTGAAGTCACATGAGAACAGAATAAAATATATTTTTAGAATCCTGCTGTTTGGCAATTTATCTAACTCACCACTCCCTGCTTTATTTTGTCAGTTGATGGCCTATGGCGGCAAACTCAAGTATGCGATCTATTTTGAGGCTCGGGAAGAGACAGGCTTCTCTACATATAATCCTCAAGTTATCATTCGGGGTGGGACTCCAACTCATGCGAGAATTATCATTAGGCATATGGCTGCTCCTCTTATTGGCCAATTGACAAGACATGAAATTGAAATGACAGAGGTAAGGTTGTTTGTTGTTGGGAGCCAGGATGCCAATGGTTTTATATTCAGTTTTGTCAAAGTGGTCTCTTTTCTTGTTAATAGAAAGAATGGAAATATTATGGCGATGATCCTCGAATCAGTAGAACTGTGACCCGTGAAGATTTCTTAGATATACTATATGATATCCATTATATTCTCATCAAAGCCACCTATGGAAATATCATGAGACAAAGCAGGTAAACTATAATTGAAGAACTCCAAGTTCAGTTCTTTTTTTTAATGATTTTTATTTTTTTTCATCAGAGCTGGTTTACAGTCTTCTGTCAATTTTCTACTATACAGCAAGGTGCCCTAGTCACACACACATATATATATATGCATTCTTTTTCTCACATTATCATGTTCCTTCATAAGTGACTAGATATAGTTCCCAGTGCTATACAGCAGGCTTTCATTGCTTATCCATTCCAAAGGCAATAGTTTGCATCTATTATTTTAGAGTCTATAGGTAAGATAAGTAAGACATCAGATAAGGATTTAAAAATTTGATTTGGGAGCATGATGACAGAAAATAAGCCAAGGATGGCATCCAGGTCACCCGGTGGAAGTTACTTCTACTCCTCCCCAAAAAAGAAAACAGGATCAGAAGCAAGATTAAGGAGACAAATATTGAATGGATCTTTGACATGGTGAGTTTTCATTGAGAATCCACAGCAGGGAATTCACTGATGTGCTATTAATAGTTGCAAGATTGCTAAGAAAGTGTCCTCCTTCAACCCTCAGGGGAATCGGACAGGGCCAAGTTGGTCCTATCTCTTCTAACCATGTGCTTTCTCATCTGTTCACCCCAGTGTGTCATACCATATTGTCCTTTCCCCTGTGTTTGATGATGTGAAAAGATGGGGAATCACAGTGAATAAGAAAGTACCCAGAAAAAGAGCAAGAATGAGTGAGTGTGAGAATGAATGTGGTGTCGTGGGAGCCAAATGATGCGAATACTACAAGAGAGCGTGTATAATGTTTGCATATGACCCAGAGAGGCCAGTTGAAATGGGACTTTTTCACGCTGACACTTAGGATCACACTGGTAACATTTGCAATACCAGTTTTAGTGAAGTCCTGGGGCAGAAATAGTCTCAAAGTTTTGAGGAATGAATGGGGCATAATGAACCTACCATTATGAGTATAGGCTATTACTTTTCATGAACAAAGCTGTGAAAGGGAGGAATAAGATGGTGTCAAAAGTCAAGGGATGATTGATCTGAGAGAGAAGCATGTTTGTATACCATGGGTTGGGGGAAGGAATTAATAGCAAGATATACATAAAAATGAGGAGTTCTCTCTGTGACTTAGCAGTTAGTGAACCCGACTAGCATCCATGAAGATGCGGTTTTGATCCCTGGCCTTGCTCAGTGGATTAAGGATCTGGTGTTACCATGAACTGTGGTGTAGGTCGCAGACGTGGTTCAGATCCTGTGGTGCTGTGGCCATGGCTTAGACTGGCGGATTCAGCTACAATTGGACCCCTAGCCTGGATACACATGGTCAGACGCCTCAAGAATAAGGGAAAACTCATCCAATGAGATAAAATGAACTGCACAGATGTAGCTAAATTTCATACCATGGAGGCCGAAAATTGAATTGAGTTCATCATACATGGCTCAATTTCTCTGGCATATCAGTTTCTGTTATGTCTTATATGAATATGAAATCAGTAAATGTTTAAAAATAGTCTTGTATAACAAAACAGTAAATTAGGCCAAGAAAATAAAACAAAATTATGAACCCTCTGTTGACAAACCAATGAATATAAAAATACCTGTATTTCAAATGTTTACACTGTACTAAACATGTAGCAGAAAATCCTTTCTTTGTTGCTCTTTATTGATCCATGCTGCTCTTTGGATTGTACCAAAATAGAGACCAAATCAAGGATCGAAATTCACTTTCAAGTCTGTGTTTCCTTGATTTCTTTTTCATACTTCTGATTTCTAACAGGAGATTGTTTTATGCAAAATAATTTTTAAAAGCATGTATCAAAATATATTGTCGATATATACTATTAATTATTTTTGAATATCAAATGTAAATCAGGTGACCAGCCAAAGCAGGTTTGCATGTCATAGAAGACATCAAGTAACTTTGTGAGTGTGCAAATATATTATTTTGAAAACTGTTCCATGCCTCAGTAAAAAAAAAAGTTTGGCAGTACACAGAACAATTTTGTTAGTGGATCTGATAGAAACAATGTTGTCATGAATTTTTCATTATACTTTCTTTGCCTCTCTCACACCATTCTACCTTTCTTCACTGTAGGTTGCTTTTTTTTCCCCATAAGTCTCTTCCTTACTGCTTTATTTCATATACCTCACTAAATGATATTCTTTGGCTTGGGAGTTTATCTTCTGAAACATTAGAGTAAATAAATACTTTGCTTTTTCTAGACTCAATAAAAACTGGAGTCATGTCTAGCAACAATAAAAACACGTATAGCAGTGGGTCAGCACTTGATTTGTTAGAACAGTGGAATTATAGCAAAGATCAAAAATATGTTTGAGTCTTTCGTCTGACATAGTTAAGACATAACTCTTCATCTTCAGTCAGAAGCAAAGTTTCTTATACACGTGGTTTGAGAATCTGACTTTGTATATATGGTCAACTCTGAATTTCTTTTTTTTTCTTTGCTTTTGTCTTTTCTTAGATTTCTTGGAAGAACTTAATGACTTTGTTTTTCAGTGTTCATTTACATAGAGGCCTGAGTTTCACCAAAGTCCTGATTCAGGCAAAACAATTCCTCTCTAATTCCCTGAGGGAAAAAATGATGTGTTGCAGAAATATCTGTTGCTGACACCATTCAGGTTTCACTTAGTTTTTAAATACTCACTAGTCTGTTGTGTGGATACATGTGCAAGAGAAGGGAAGATGAAAAAATACCTCGAGAAGCCAGCACAGATGACTTGTCAAAAAACACCAAGTTACCTTCCTACTCCTACAGTGAACCCAGAGTCCTTATTATAGGCAGGGGTTGTTTGTTTAGAGATTACAACTGCTGTGCATTCTATATACAACTGCTGTGCATTCTTTAAAGAGGGGAGCATGAAATCCAAGTTTACTAAACGTGTGTTTCATAAAGGCTGGTCTTCACACTGCAGGATACAATGCGAGCAAACTCAGAATGTGCATTCATAATTCAGTGTCAATAAAACCTACCTATGCTTGTTATAAAGTTTATGATTCAAGCTCCTTAAGCTATTGGAGGTGACTTTTATTGAAGCAAAACTATTCATTGTCTCATTTAAAAGTTTATTTGCAGAACATTTCATGTTACCAGTTAGTCAGTCATGAAATAGTCTGAGTTTATGGACTGTGTATATTTTTAATGTATAATTTCAAATTAATGAAAAGGGTTTCAACATTTTCACTGTGAATAATTTTTTTCAATTATTGGTAGCTTTCCACCAATAGGAATGATGGGTTAAGTTACTTGAAAGATTTATTAAATAAAGTTAACAAGATACTAATTTGAGAGGTTCTTTATCATCAGAAGGAAATCAGTATCACTAGATTATGCCCAATTGTTGTTTCTTAAATGGTTTTCTAAAGTCCTTTGACAGGATGTTCAGATTCCAGAGCAAGAAATCAGGGCCAGTTGCAAATCAAAAGCAATTTTACTAGTAACTTCAGGAGATGGTCTAACAGAGAATGACCTTGCATTGTCTCTTTGAAAGAATGTAAATGTCTAATTAATTGGCCATGTCTACCTGAAGCCCCTCACATTTAAAAAAGGGGGGGGGACTCTTCATAATAACTTCTCAACAGGATATCAGACATCTAATTTCCTAGATGCTTTATGATTTCTGTGAATATTTTGCTAATGTGTAGTCTCACCCTTTGAGGAAGCAAAGATGTAAGAAAAGGTGTGACACACAGAGGCCCTGGAATTTAGCAGCTTTAAGACAGTAGGACAAGTTTGAGGTTATTGACAAAACTCTTAAGACCCTTCTGGCATGATGGAGTGTTTGCAAAGTGAGCTTACTTTACTGATACTGCCTTCTAAGTATTTGCTCGCTGTTTCCAGGATTTCTGAAATCTCAATGGAGGTAGCTGAACAAGGACACATCACACCAGTGACCCCTCCAGCTCACTTGATAGAAAGATGTGACTGTCCTCCAGGCTATTCTGGCTCGTCCTGTGAGGTAAGCTGGCTCCAAATGACCCGCTTAAGCTCAGGTCACTTCACCAAGTAAATGGAAATACTCTCAAACTACCTTTACTGTGATCAGTTTTACTTTCACACTTACCCTTTATCTATTTTATTTGATCTTCCACTCACAGTGTGAGACACAGTGAGGAAAGGATGATGTTATTGTTCCCTGGAAGTAAGAATCACAGCTCAAGGAGAATATTTGATAAAAAATAAAATATTTATAAAAATATGAAACAGGAAAGGTTTTCTTAAGGCTCGTTTATTGTATCTGTTTCCTTGGCACCTTTCCTGAACAGTTAAGAGACGTTTAAACTACAGTGATCATAAGATAGGATTATATTGGGTTTTGAAAGATTGCTTTTATATAGAACATGACAAAACTTAGGCACTAAATATCACACTCTTTCTCAATACAGGCTTCTCAAAAGGATACATTTTGTTCCAACAATACCACTATCATTCAGTCATTATATTTTTAAAACTGCCTTTTTTGTTTTACTTTCTAGGATATTCCTTTGACTATGTTCAGAACTGGTAAATTTTCTAGCTCTTTCCTTTGTGGAACCAATTTGATTTTTACAAGTATTAAATCTTAATAGTAAGAGTGTGACCTAGGGGAAGGTGGAATTGTTGAGAAACTGGACTGGGGTTGAATCTCTATTTCGTCATTGAGTAAGACTGAGACCTTGTGCAGCTCTTATCTGCTTACGCTTCAGCTGGGAAATCTCCAAGCTCCTGAGTCACTGCTCCCACACTCACCCCCTCTCCTGCAGACCCTGTAATCCTCCCCAGAGCGCAACAACTAAGGGCTGGCCTGGGAGGGGCCTCCCTGACATGCCCCGGCCCTACAGCCCAGATTCTTTCCTCTTAGACTGGTCTGTGACCCCTACATACCAGTTAGATATTTTTAATTTCTCTCCCACCTTTGGCCCGAGAATTATATGAAGACTAAATAAACTTATCACAGTGCCTGGGAGTAGTCACTGTTAGTTAATATGGTCAATAATATTATTAATGGAATAAGTAGTTATATCTACAACATGGGTTTGAACTGGGTCCACTTACATAGGGATTTTTTTCAGTAAGTATGCAGTGGGCCCTCGGTGGGTTTCCAACCCACATATCCAACCAACTGCAGATCATAGATTCCATCCATGGTTGATTGAATCTGTTAATGCTGAACCCACAGGTGTGAGACAGTCACCAACTCTCAGATCTAAGCATCCTCAGAGACTCCTGGAACTAATCCTCTGGCAGATAATGAAGGATGGCTGTAATTTCATATATCATTTATAAACAGGATTTGAGAAGTTTCATTAAGTATGGCTTATGAGGCAGGTGAAGTACAACTTAAAAATAATGAATATAAATCTCTTAAGAGATGACATGGTATAATGAAAAGAAAGAGTAGTTTGGTTTCAGTGCATCCTCCTGAGCTCCATCACTTAACAGGGTATTTGCTCTTTGTTGCTGGACTTTGGGGTTTTTACCTTGATTAATTTAAATGAAAGCATTCACATAAAAGCTGCATTATAAATTGAAATGCCAGTCAACTTGGTTACCATTGTATGAATTCCACATAGTTCAGAAAACAGTTTCATAAGAATAACTGCAAATATCTGTAAACATCCTTGGAATAACTTTATAGCTTTGTGACTGCTCTGAATGGCAAATATTTATTTGAATGTGTCTATTTTGATTTAAAAATAATCAAATAATACATCTCATTATTAAATCATAATTCATATATTCTCATATCTACATGTGTACATATACCAGTAAGTACATATATGTTGCACATATATGCACAACCCAGTGAAATACACATATGCACACACAGTATAGATGTGAAAAATGAGACGGTGAAAGAGGCATGTACAAACTATTCTACCTTTCCAATAAGCATGAAAGATTTAAAGATAAAAGAAAATATTTTAGATTTTTCTAGACAAGAGGTGGAATTTTATTTATCCCAAGGAGTGTTTGGCTATATTGCCATCTCACTCACTGTGTGACCTTGGTCAGTCCCTTAATTGCCATAGGCCTTAGTTATTGCATAGTTATCCAATCTATAAGATTACAGGTTGGGTTTTGGTGTTCTCTCCTTCTCTGATTCTTCAATATTGTCTTATTATAGAAGATATTGAAAAGGTAGTCAGTATTTACCTTTAGATATCTTGAAAAAAAGTTTCTTCAGCTATATTTTTTCTGTATTTAAAATATTCTTCACTTATGACCAAAAATATTAGCAGAGTATCAAATTATTTTAATGTAGTCTACCTTCCATTCCAAATTGTCAATGTTAAAAACTCTTCATGTTATGATCAGTAGGCTTTTAAAATGGAATATTCTAAAACATGCTTTCTCATTAATCTTAGTAATTTTCCATCATTATATAAAAATATAAATTAACATAAATAAAGCGAATGCTATATGAAGAAATCAAGAAAAACTAGAATACATATAAACTATTATCTGCATTGATGACTTCACCTATGTCCTGTGAATTTCACTTAAGCTCCTATTTACAGACAATAATTACAGTAATATCTTAATGGAGAGATTATGGGGATAAAGACCTATCTTTTATAATAAGGTACCTGAGGTTTTCTTCACAACCCATTGCCTCTAATTCATTATACATCTTATTTATAATTCATCCTGATTCTAAGTGTAATTACTCAGGCATGAAATCTAATCATCAAAGGGAGAACTAAGGAAGGTTTGAAATAATACATCCCATTCTAGTAACATATGCTTTGGGTCATGAATACACAAAGTGATTCCTTCACAATATTTTCACCAAATTTAAGGTATTCCAGAGACATCTGCATTTACAAGCTACTCATTTCGTCGTTTTATGCAGAAATATGGTTGCAAATAAACAAAATCATTAGTTACTACAGTAAATAGAGCCAGTTGTGAAGACACTTACCCTTGCCTATCACCTGTAGTGCTAAAACACTGTAGCCCTGTTCATTGAAAATGTAAGTTCTAGAAATGCCTACATATAATTATGATGTGAGGCAGATTAACTTTAGAAGTCAAATAAAGAACACAACTTTCTCAACACATTTGTTGGTGTGGGAGCCACTGAGTTTACCACACTTTACCTAAGCTGTTTCTCACCATTGTCTCAGTTAACATTGCTGCCTAAATTGCAGCCTAAACTCAGGGTAGGTTGTATGCAGAAATGAAAACTATCTGGCCCTGAATATGTGGTTCTCTGAAATAAGATCATGGAAACAAAAAATTCACAGATGGGAGTTCCCTGTTAGCCTAGTGGTTAGGGATTTGTTGTTGCCACTGATGTAGCTCAGGTCTGATCCCTGGCGTGGGAACTTCCACATGCCACAGACATGGCCAAAAAAAGAAAAAAGAAAAGAAGTTCACAGATAGGGAGTTCCCATCGTGGCTCAGTGGTTAACGAATCCGACTAGGAACCATGAGGTCGCGGGTTCGATCCCTGGCCTTGCTCAGTGGGTTAAGGATCCAGCGTTGCCATGAGCTGTGGTGTAGGTTGCAGATGCGACTTGGATCCCGCGTTGCTGTGGCTGTGGCATAGGCCGGCGGCTACAGCTCCTATTAGACCCCTAGCCTGCAAACCACCATATGATGCAGGTGCGGCCCTAGATAAGGCAAAAAAAGACAAAAGAAAAAGAAAAAGAAAAAGAAATTCACAGATAGGAGTTCCCATTGTGGCTCAGCAGGTTAAGAACCCATAGTGTCCGCGAGGATGTCGGTTCAGTCCCTGGCCTTACTCAGTGGGTTAGGATCTGGCATTGCCACAAGCAGTGGCATAGATCACAGATGTGGCTCAGATTTGGCATTGCCATGGTTGTGACATAGGTTTTCAGCTACAGCTCCAATTAGACCCCTAGCCTGGGAACTCCCATATGCCATAGGAATGAAAGGGGGAAAAAAAAAAGGGAAATTCACCGACAATCTCTTGGTCATATTTTGCTCATTCCATCCTCTTTCTCCTTTCTATTATGTTTTAATATAGGGCTTCTGGCTCTCAGATGAATGGCTAGTGCATACTGGATCACCACTCACAAGCTGTCAGTTGGCTGCCAAAAAAATTTTTTCATGATTTTTATTTTTGCCATTATAGTTGATTTACAATGTTCTGTCAATTTCTACTGTACAGCAAAGTGACCCAGTCATACACATATATATTCTTTTTCTCACATTATCCTCCATCATGTTCCATCACTAGTGACTAGATACAGTTCCTTGTGCTATACAGCGGGACCTGATTGCTTATCCTCTCTAAACGCAATAGTTTCCATCTATTAACCCCAAACTCCCAGTCTGTCCCATTGCCTCCCCCCAAAATATTTTTTAAATCCTCAATTTATACCTCTTATCAAGTCATAAGACTCAAAAGACAAAAGAGTGAGAATAGACTTTTTTTTCCTTACATATGTACATTTCTAAGGATGCCCTTTACCACTTCTTTTGCACCTGGAAGACAAAAGACTCTTTTCGTATACATTAATATTAAAGAATATGGTATGAGTAAGTGAAATACATTGTAGTTTTGTTTCCCAAGACAATGTAGAACAATCACTGTTGCCTTTGTTTTTATCATGTTCTCAATGATTATATCCAAAGAATTATCTGTATTAGAGGCATCCATGTTGGGTTACTGTATGTCAAGCACTGCATATACATCTTCTCAATTAATCCTCATAACAACTCTTTAAAAAAAAAAAGCACAAAAATTGTACTATTTATTGAGTGCTTGCTGTATTCCGTACAATGCTAAGTACATTCCCTAATATATTTATACCAACATCATTGAATGTATTCTGATTCCCATTTTGTAGATGAGAAAAATGAAACCCAGGCAAGTTAGGAAACCTGCCCATATCACACAGCTAGAAAATACACAACTCCAATTTGAACCTAGCTAATCTGTTTCAAAAAACCTAGATACATTAATATTCAACTAGTAAGTTATATAACATCCTTTGTTTCAGGTGAGGAAACTTCAGCCCACAATATTTAATACCTATACAAGTCATACATAGTAAGTGGTGGAACAAGAAATTAAACCCCAGATTGCCTGCTTATAAAACCCTGTAAAAATACAAGATAGTGTTTTTCCTGACAACAAAAGTATCTATGTTTATTGTTAAACTCTGAGGAGAGTAGAGGAGATGCTGTGTAACTCTGCACCTGAATCATGTTGGCTCTTTATTTTCTTTTTCTCTCATTCCATCTCTCCCACACTTTTGTGCAATTTGATTCTAACATTTTGGTGGGATCCGATATTATGAAAACAAACTCAAGATGGAAGGAGAGTAGAAGAAAATTGAGCTATGAATAATTTCAGCACAAGGGACGAGAACTTTGGATAAGTTTGAGTTAGAAAAGAAAAAGGATAAGATTAGGACAGTATTTATTTACTTGCTTTTCTGTAATTCTTTATTTTGTTCCAGAAAGGATTTTAGATGGAACTTTTAAAAGTAGCTATTATCTTTCCTCTTTTGTTCCCAACTCAAACATAATCATTCTCATGAATTTTCCTCCAGTTGACTGCGAAGAAAAATAACTGATTTTGAAAAAATCCTCAAAATTTTTTTAAATGGAAAGGATAAATGCAAAAAGGATCCAGGAAAGGAGGGGGGTAAAGAGGAATACATATGTCTCATTCCTTTACAAAGTGTTTATCAAGCTTCTAATTCTTGTATTGCAGAAGAGTCTCCTTTTTCTTTGCTAACTCTTGGAAATTTAATCTGTGAGGACACAGAATAAACCTAGAGTGTTAGAACTGTAGAAACTTCAGAAATCAACTAAGTTAATACATCTGCTCATTTGTGAGATGAGGAAACCACATCTCAATGACACCAAGCGATTTTCTGGGTGTCACTCGGGCAAAACTAACTTGTAAAATCAAGGCTTCCATGTTCATTTATGTCACAGTCCCAGAGTCTGTGCACCCTTTAAAGATGCACGTTCCCAGCAGAGAATGAGGAGCACACTGGTGATTTTCAGTTCTGGCTGCTTATTAGACCCTCCTGGGGTTTTAACACAAACCCTGTTAAAACTGGCCCTAGTCTCCACCAATTATATTAATCTCTAGAGGCAGATCCATGTGTCAGTATTTAAAGCTCCTCAGACAATTGTGCTGCCAGGATTGAGACTCACAGAGAGAGGCCTAGAAGCTTCTACACCGAGTTTGGCTTGGAGCCCAGTCTAGTACTACCAGTAGGGTGCTTTTCTACTTTGCCCTGCTCTTTTCAGAGAAGAGCCTAATAATAGGAGAAATTGGGTGTATTATAGTAAACTTCACCTGCAGACTTCAGTCCATACACTGAATTTCATATGATCCCTCAATGAAAAGTACCATTTCTTAACATTCTTCTTCTTCCAAGACTTGTTTTAAACTTTTATTTATCATAAAAAGTAGAGCTAGGAACTCTCAGTTTGTGTGATTTTTACAGACGCAGGTATACACACACACACACACACACACGCATCAGGCAAATGTAACATCAAATAACAATAATTATATAAGCATCCAAGGATGAAATCTATGTAAAGAAAATCCAGTTATATTCTACAGTCAACCTGCTCAAGAATTGGAACAGGTCACACTGTGTAATATATGAAAATACACCTTGGATTGTTTTTTCGGTTATGCTTAAATGAATTCTTCAGCCGTGATTTCTAGACCTTATTTTGCAAGAATAGCAAAATGAACCTTGATTTGAAATAATATGAATAAACTTATTAAAGTATATGATGAGGTCTACCATAAGACGAATAGGACTCAAAATATTTTGAATACCATTCCTGGTTTTATCAGCTTACTCAAAGTCAGGACATTATTCAATCTCATTAGAATTGCTTATAGGCTGAGATAAAAGCAGAGATTCTTAAGTGCTTAATTGAAGTACTCTCACATTATCCAAATCCAAACAAACAAGGAGAGTGCTCACTGTTGATCCTTTTCTAAGGAACTTCTTTCTATACTCCGCTCTGGATGACCTGTTCCAGTACCAAAAGGATGCAAAGACATTAAGAAGATCTTAATCCGATATTTCTTTTTTCCCTGCTTACTCAGGAATCATTTTTCTCATCAATGGGAGAAAAATAGGCTGTGAAAAAAATTCTGCATAGCTAACATCTCTTTATAATCTTCAGTGGAATTTGAAAAACTAACTCCTACCTCTTACTCATAAATCAAACAATGGCTGATGAATGCAGCAGCTTTGCATACTAAGAGATCTTAGCCCAGGACACAAGACTTTCTCATTCTCTCTTCAGAGCTGTGGGCTTTCTTCCACATTTACATAATAAACCCGAATGAAGATGGAAGTCTTGATTTAGCATATGTCAGCTTTGCTAGCAGTTTCCTGTTTGCTCTCAGATTTTTATTGCAAAATGAAAAAACCAGATCAAGGAAAGATATATTTTATTGGCGGTCTAATATTCCCAAGACATGTAGAGCTTTTATTATTTTGAATTTTTTACTTTTATAGTCTTTAAATTATACTGATATAAATAATGCAACTGTGACAGTTTTTTATTTAATTTTATTGCTGAGTCTCATTGGACATTTTCTAGTTACCCATTAAGCTCAGTAGGAGAAGATTTTAGATTGTCAAGGATATTAGAATTCTCTCTTTAGTCCATGTGACAATTTTATTTAAAAACAAACTGTTGTTTCTCAAGAAAAAGAAGACTACTTGAAGTTTGTTCAGGCAGAGTGGTATTTGCAAATGACAGTTTTCTTTTGCTAAAGTCTGATGACACAGATGCTGTCTGTATACCTATGGACCAGGCAAAACTACACACTAGGAACCAAAAATGACACTTGTTGTTTGTAAGTAGTATTGCGTTTACTGCTGATGGAGGGAAAGAAATAACTTTTTTTTAGCTACCCAGGTGTTGCTAAAGAAAAATTTCTGAGTTAGCTGTCCTAATTGGCTTCGTTTTCTTTCAGGCATGCATGTCAGGATTCTATCGACTGCATTCTAAGCCAAGTGGCCGAACCCCTGGACCAACCCTGGGCACCTGTGTTCCATGTCAGTGTCATGGACACAGCAGCCTGTGTGATCCTGAAACCTCCATATGCCAGGTATTCACGTTGGCCTTTCCTGAACAAGGCCTGTTTCTCTTTGTACGTATTCATATACTGAGTGAAAAGGCCAGCTAAACTGCAAGGAACTTAAGAGTGTGTGTGTGTGTGTGTGTCTGTGTGCGCGCACGTGTGTGTGTGCATGTGTGTGTGTGTGTGTGTGTGAAATAAAACACATAGGAAAAGACATATTTACCACATTAGACATTTTTAAGGTAATTTAAAAACTGTAACTATAAAAACTGCTGTTCATGTTAAGAAATAATATGTAAATAGCAACATCTTAGATAAGCACCTACCTTCCTACGTCCGCGCCTAGTTACCTGATTCTTCCATTAATTTGAATGAACTGTTTTTTTTTTCTAGGAAATACCAAGTCTGCCATGTATATTGTGGATCCTAGTCCTCTCTCCTACTCAAGGACATCACTCTGCCCATGCCTATTCTCCCTTCCTTCCTGAATCTCACTTTCTGGTTCTTCTATCTTAAAAAGCAAAACAAACAAATAAATAATAAAAGCAAACTCTCTGGACTCCACTTCCCATCTTGACTTCTGCCGCTTCATTCCTCTCCTTTCATGGGGAGAAGAGTTTATATTCTGTCTACAATTTCTCCCCTACTGTTTTCCCTTGGCCGCTAAAATCAGGCTTTTCTTCTTCCACTGTACATACACCAACCACCAGTGCTCAACACTCAGTCTTCATCTTACTGGCTTTATCAGAACATTTGCAACTCTGAGTCACCCATTCCTCTCAAAACTTTCTGTTCAGTTTTTTTGGACATGATATTCTGGGGATTTTCAAACTAGATGCCTGCTGCTTCTCAATCTTTGCTGTTTGCTCCTATTACCTGAATCTATGCACTGGTGTTCCTAAGATTCAATCCTTAGAGCAATTTCCTTCTCTAACTTCACTCATACTCCTGGGTATCCTGCCCAGGCACATGACTTTCAGTTTCTATATTGAGACCTCTCAGTATTTCCCATTATTGCTATGATTAAATTTTAGATCCATCTTTTAATCTTTTCAGAATTTATTATAATGTGGGAAGATAATTTTTCCTCAAATATGTTAAGGAAAATTTTGTTTGTTAATATTACTTTTTTCTCCTGGACACATAGGGTATCTGAATATATACACATTTGCTTTATATTAAGATATGTTTAAAGGTTCATCTGTTCTTTTCTACTTACTTGTTAGTTCTTATTCTGATTCATCTACTCAGTTCTGATTCCCTTTATTTTATAGTAAGTTATAATATCTGGTTAAGTAAGACCCTTTACTACTCTTCTTTTTCTAATTTTCTTAACTTGCTGTATTTACATATTCTTCCAAATGAGATTTTGATTCACTACTTAAATGTTTTCCCCCAAATACTATTAGAATTTTGACTGGAATTGCATTAAACTCATTTGTGAACAATTACTATCTTTATACCATTCAGTTATCCTTCCTTGACCCAGGAATATGATATGCTTCTCTATTCAAACATTTTATGTCTCACAGCTTTTAATATTACCTATATGGGCTATTTCTTATATTAAAATTATTGCCAGGTCATTACTGGTACATATTGACATAGTAGATATTTTACATGTGTTTGATATTCAACCACTTTTTTTTAGTTCTAGAGGCCTCTTAGTTGATTCAATTATTTTTATGTTTACAATAATATTATTTGCAAGTAATTATAATTGTATTTTTCTTGCTAGATCTATATCTAGTATAATAATTTCATAATTTTGCTGTCTCCCAAAAAAGGTTAAATATAAGGGTAGTCAGCTACCTATTTTTTTAATTTTTAATTATAGTTGATTTATAGTGTTCTATCAATTTCTGCTATATAAGCAAGTGACCCAGTTACACATATATATAATTCTTTTTCTCATAGTATCTTCTATCATGTCCTAGCACAAGTGATTGGATATAGTTCCTTGTGCTATTCAGCAATATTTCATTGCTTATCCTTCTAAATGTAAAAGTTTACATCTAGTAACCCCAAACTCCTAGTCCATCCCCCTCCCTCTCTCCCTTGTTAACCACAAGTGTGCTCTCTATGTCTATGAGTCTGTTTCTGTTCTGTAGATAGATTATCTGTGCCATATATTAGATTCTACATATCAGAGATATCATATGGTACTTGTCTTTCTCTTTCTGACTTACTTCACTTAGTATGACATTCTCTAGTTGCACCCATGTTGCTGCAAATGGCCTTATTTTGTCCTTTTTATGGCTGAGTAGTATTCCATTACGTATATGTACCATATGTTCTTAATCCCTTCATCTCTCAATGGACATTTAGGTTATTTCCATGTCTTGGCTGTTGTGAATTATTCCTGATTTTAATATGTATGCCTCAGGTCTTTCACCACAAAGTATGATGCTAGTGATTAGTTTAAGGTAAATATTCTTTACCATGTTAAGAAAACTTTTTATTCCTGACTTCTTAAAGGTATCTTCTTTCTATCAAGACACCACATGGAAGCTTATCGTATGTTTATTTATGAAAAATGGAGTAAATGTGAAGATACAGTTAAGATATAATCATATGTACTTTTTTACCTTAAATAGAATGATGAAGGGTATTATCGATTAGATGAGCAACTGACTAATATTAACCATCCCTGAATTCTTGAAATAATCATTATTTGGTTTCAGCAAAGTATTTTTTCACCAATCTGATGGCTTATATAAGTCAGTAGATAATTTTAGGGGAGGTGGTTAACTTATACATTCTGAAGAGAGAATTAAATGCATTTTTCTTTCTTATGCAATCTTCACTCAAATTTTTAATAGTGATGTCACTCCATGTAAATAATTTAGAAGCATTTATAAATGATAGCTTTATTCCATTTTTATTTAGGATAAAAGTTTAGGATATTGTCTTTATAGTGTCCTCTTTGACCAGTTGGCTATTATAGCTATTTTTGTGCCCTCAGAATCCTAAATACAGATCTATTTTCTGAAATATCCCTGCATGAAGTAAAAAATAAATACATAGGTGCATCAACCATGCACAGCTAGTATAAATTGTTGTGCTCTGAATTTTTATATTTTCCTTCAGGGAACTTATAACTTTCGAATTTAGGCAACGAATTATTCATCTTTTTAACAGCCCCATGAGGCAAATAAGAAATAACTATTATGGAAGAATCCTTGTGGTACAGCAAGTTAAGAATCTGGTGTTGCTGCAGCTGTGGTACAGTCTGCAACTATGGCATGAATTCAGTCCCTGGCCTGGGAACTTCCACATACTGCAGATATGGTCCCCCAGAATAGCTATTACCACTCCAGTGCTGTAAGTGAGGCAACTGAAGCATGCTCATTCCTCTACTATTTGTAGTGTGTTCCCCAGTTTAATATCCTATCCAATATATGGTACAATGCCCTCTACTTTGGTATGGTGGTTACAAGCATGTCTCTATAGTCAGATTGCCTGGATTCAAATCCTGACTCCATCCCTTATAGGCTGTGTAGCCTCTCAATTTATTTAACCTTAGTGAAAGGATCTTAATTTCCTCATTTATAAAATGAAGATAATAATAATACCTACTCATAGAATTTTCCTGTGGATTCAAATACTAGACAAAAGGCTTAGAATGTTACTTAGACCATAAGCTCAGTAGTAGAAGTGATAGCTATGATGATTAATGATTAATGATGACATTAATTAACATCTGATTAGCTCTTAGACTACAAATGGTGAATAACAGGTATTCAGTTACCATACCTATTATTCACCATTTGTAGTCTAAGAGCCAATCAGATGTTAATTAATCAAAAATCAATGTAATAAACATTGTTACCTTTAACACTGTGCTAGATTTTCTCACTTACCTTTTTTCTTTCTTCTTCTTTTCTTCAAAAATACGGGGTAGAAAGGAAGCAAAATTATTGAAAACTTCACAGGCTAAGCATTTCAACTGTTAAATAAAACAATTCTCTTCATAAATCCTAAAAATACAAGAGAGTTCTTGCTTCTTTGTAGGTGTTAGTAAATCCTACACATAGGTATGTTATTACCAATAGCTCAGTGACCATTACCCCTTAAGGAAAATTTTCTTCAAAATGGGAGAGTAAAAGCTGTTTGATATTGAACCCCAAGTCATAAGGGGAAGAAGAGGTAGGTGAATTAATACTAATCAGTACACACACACGCAATCCACATAGATAGATGGGCATAGTTTTCAGAATTCTTATAACACACATCTGTCTGTATCTGTTTATACACATATATATTCTCATTTAATTATCACCACACCATATGGTCAAAATTATTTCTCCTATATTTCACATGGGAATATTGATATCTCAGCTAGTGCAAATAGCTTTCTCAAGACAAGATTGTTTGTGAAAATATTATTTTCACTCTATGACAATTCTTATTTTAAAATGAAAAGGATAAAATAAATCTCTGTCATTGATCCTACCTATTATCTGTAACATCATCAGTATCTGTGGTTAAGTAATTAGCCCTATTTTCAGTAAATAAACACAAAACTAGAATCTACTGTGTTTAAGGTTTTTTAGTAAACCTGATCTTGGCAATCTAACACCTTATCAAAACAGAAATTGTTAGCATTTTATTACAACTCTGAAAATTAATCCTAAAAAAATTTAAGTAACCTACAAAAGCCTTGGCCCAAAAGTATTAGAATCAGGTTTTAAATCCACTACAGAATGCTACCTGCAGACTGACAGAAAGTAAACATACTTTCAGCTGATTAAATGAGTTTGCTTTTGAAGATTCAGGTGAATTGTACCTTAAAGTACTGGAAGAATCTACAGTGTATATAAGAGCCATATATGAAAAATATTTGCAAAAATACAAAATTTATCACAGGATGGAAAGCAGTAAAATGCCATTCCAGGCTTTATAAAGGAAAGTAGAATGTAAGAAACAGACTGATTTTGATCTCCAATGAAATGTAAATAGTGATTGTTAAGAAACAGAATAGCTTCCTTCAAAATAAAACATATCATACTAATTGCAAGGGTTACCATGTATGTAATATCTGAGACCCTAGTTCCCTGAATCCCAGTATAATTTCAAAGAGTGTGATACATCATATGTCAAATTTAGCAAAAATTGTAACAGCTACCATGTGTCCAAACTTATATATGTAGCAGAACTAGGGCTGTCCACTGTAGAATTTTTTCCTCGTTTATACTTACAATAAGCTTATGAGATAGACAGGATTATTTTTCTACTACAGTTAATAAACTGATGCTAAGAAAAATTAAACAATTTCCTTAAATAATAAGCCAGTAAGAGTCAGATCTATGGTTCAAACTCTGGTTTGCTTAAATAGGCATTTGGCCCAGTGTTACATTATATTCTCATAAAGAAGTTTCAAAATATGGGCCAAATGTTAATCAGTAAACAGGTTTGGCAAGTGTAGAAGTTGCTGAACAGCATGAACTAGAATGTGCTCTAGAGATGTCCCTAATGATGAGGCATATGATTTGTGTTTGACCATGTCATGTTCAAAATCTTTATCAGTAATTTGGAGGATGTCTGTCAAATAGTCAAAAGATATAGAGCTAGAAATGTTACCTACTGTGTTGGGTGGTGATCAAGAATCAAAAAGAGCCTGGCAGGTGAAACTCTGAGCCATAATTAACAAAATGAAATTAATAAAATAGATTTTAAATTTAGGATCACTTGCTTATTCATTCTTGAGTTTGTTAATATGTATTTCCAATGTTCAGGCATTGTGGTGGGTGCTGGACATATAAAGATGAGGATTGTGTGGGCATTCCCTTCAAGATGCTTAAATTCTAGCATTTAGGGGAAAGGAGACCATGTATGTAATATCTGAGACCCTAGTTCCCTGAATCCCAGTATAATTTCAAGTTTTATGAAACAGGAATTTTTACTTGACTGCAGTTTCATTTGTACAAGATCCAGATCAAAGAAGAAAGTACATTTAATATATTTGCAAATCACAGGTAGAGATTTATAATACCTATCTTAAGAGAAATTATTGAGTAACTGGGGTTGTTAACAGTTTAGAGTGAAAAACAAAGATATTTAAATTAAAAAAGTATTTAGAAAGTATTTAGATATGTGTGGTATTTCCCTGGGAAATGGGAATTAGACAATTTGCGTAACTCTAAGAGACAACTTGAAAATCAGAGTGAAACAAGTTTTAACTTGGGGTAAAGACAAAAGTTTATAGCTTATAGTTATACTAGATGAAAAGAGCAGCCTTATGAGAATCTATGTATTTAGGAATGTGTCAAAGAATGTGTAGAGACATCCCTATAAAGAAAGAAGTTTAAGTAACTTCTCACCTTAGTTCGGGGATACCAAATATTAATATGATAGTAACTGGATTTAGTGAAAGGAATTTATATCACCAGTTTTCCCCTGTGCAAAACAAAAACAAAACAAAAATGCATATATTCGTACCTACTATTTAAAAGATACTAGTACATTTTAATCTCGAGGTAATTAAACTTCTTATTGGGCATCTGAAATACAGAAAATTTCCCTAAAGATTAATTTCTACCCAAGGGAAATAATATGTCCATTATTGAGAAGTAGATAGGGAAGTCATATGAAAGGCTGATGCCAAAAATTTCAAAAATAGCATCATGATTTATTTGTTGTGTTTGTGGACCTAATGGGGACATTTGATTCAGTTAACCAAGTTTAGTATGTCAGCAACCCTGTGAATGATTGACTAGCCAGAGAAAGTTAAACTATTTGCTTTCTCTGTAAGGAAATTATACAGAGTTGTAGGCTTAGCAAACTGTACTTTTTAATCTCTGTATTTTTAGTAATGATCAGCATTATTTTTGTGTTTTAATTCAGTTATCAGTGTTATACTAGATTACATAAAATAATTCATTATGCAGTTCGTTTTTTTACAAAGGCAAACGCTGACAATTTTTGTTCAAGATTCCATGTATTTGGAGGCACATGTTCATTTCTGTAACTGTAAAGTATGCTCTTGAAACACTCCCCAGTTAACACTTATTCATCATTTGGCACCTTTCTAAATGATTTGAGCCTGGAAATCATAGATAATTATTTTATCTTGGAACCATTATTTGTCACCATGCTACTGTTAAATATGGAATGGCTGTTTTATTGCTAAAATATGATGGTTCCTTTGGATGGCTGAATAAGAAAGGCTTATGATACTTAACTCCATATCCAAACATGACAGATCATCTTTCCCTTCTCACCTCCTTTCTGTAATGAAGTCTCTTTTCATTAGACTTGAAACTTGCCTTTTTTCAAATCTTAAGAAGCCTGACCAGTTTCATCTATAATACCTAGAATGTACATTATTTATGCAATCATTCAAAATAACCATTGAATGCCAACGTGTTTCAGTCACTGTGTTGAGCTGAAAGAGCATTTAGCCCAGACTTGGGCATTTGAGAATGTTTATCAGAGAAAGTGACAGTGAAAATGAGAACTAAATGAATAAGTGTTAGCCAGGTAAGAGGAAGAAGAACATTCCAGAATAAGGTGTTTGCATGTGAAAAGTCCCAGAGGTAAGAGAGAACACTGCATAATTTGAGAATTTCAGCTGGTCTCATGTGGCTTTAGCATAGTGTGCAAAGGTTGCAGGGGCTAGAGGATAGAGTGGAGATAAGCAAGGGCCAGATTGTAAAGGTCTTCCTTGTCATGCCAGAGAGATGGAAGTGTCCCCAAATGAAATGGGAAGTAAAGGGGTACTAGCAGGTTTTAAGGGAGATGAGCTTAATTGCTGACATTTCAAATTCAAATGCTTTTATATTATGCAGTAAGATCTAAGTAGCGATGAGAAGTGTCAGTCTAAAGTTCCCGATGTGACTCAGTGATGATGAACCCGTCTAGTATCCGTAAGGACGTGGGTTCATTCCCTGGCCTTGCTCGTTGGGTTAAGGATCCGGCGTTGCCATGAACTGTGGTATAGGTTGTAGATGCGGCTTGGATCTTGTGTTTGCAGTGGCTTGTGGTGTAGGCCAGCAGGTATAGTTTCGATTCGACCCCTAGCCTGGGAACTTCTATATGCCTCAAGTGTAGCCCTAAAAAGGCAAAGGAGGAAAGGGAGGAAGGGAGGAAGAAAGGAAGGAGGGAAGAAAAGAAGGAAGAGAGGAAGAAAGGAAGAGAGGAAGAAAGAAAGAAATGTCAGTGTGGAACCCATCAGAGATAGCTATCTAGACTGAATGTACAAAATGTAGAGTTTGGGGCACATAGATGATAGCCAAAATTTATAGTTGTGGTTGAAATAACCAAGGTAGAAAATATCGGGAAAAAGAGATAGATGAGAGATAAAGTTAGAATCAAGGATACCAATGTTACTCAACAGAAAGGGGAAAAAGAATCCATGAAGGAGGATAAGAAAGAGTAGCCATAGAGGTAGGGAAAAATATCAACACACTGTACTATTAAATCACAGGAAGAGAAAATTTCAAAGAAAGAGTGGCCAGAAATACCAGCTGCTACAGAAAGTTCATGTATCATGAAGACAGATTATTATTTTAAATTGTTAAATTTTGATATAGCAACAAAGATCTTACATGCGAGCCTGGATTTATCTTTCAGTGGTGAAATCAGATGCCTGTTTGAGGTTGGGGAGATAAATTAGGAGTTTCGGATTAACATATACGCACTACTATATATAAAATAGATAAACAATAAGGACTTACTGTGTAGCACAGGGAACTCTACTTAGTATCTTGTAATAACCTAAAATGGAAAAAAAATCTTAAAAATATATAGATGTATGTAACATGTTCAAAGAATTAAGAGGTGAAAGGGAGATGAGGCAGTAGAGACAAAGAATGTAAACAATGCTTTTAAAAAGCCTTTCAGGACTTCCTGTCATGGCTCAGTGGTTAATGAATCCGACTAGGAACCATGAGGTTGTGGGTTCAATCCCTGGCCTTGCTCAGTGGGTTAACGATCCAGCGTTGCCGTGAGCTGTGGTATAGGTCGCAGACATGGCTCAGATCCTTCGTTGCTGTGGCTGTGGCATAAGCCAGCAGCTACAGCTCTGATTAGACCCTTAGCCTGGGAACCTCCATATGCCGCAAGTGCGGCCCTAGAAAAGGCAAAAAGACAAAAAAAAAAAAAAGGCTTATCAAAGATAGTTTGGTAATTGTTCAGAAATATGAGACCCCAGAGATTTTTCTTAAAATAGGAAAAACTTGACCAATTCTCAACTGAGAATAAGCCATCAAAGAAGGAGAAAATGCAGATGTTGGAGGATATGGGAGACAGGAGGGACTTCTTCCTAAACCAGAGTTTAGAAAGAGACCAGCTTTAGACAAAGAACAACACATCATTTCTTGCAGATAGAACTAAATGTTGAAGGAATGGAAGGAAAGTAACGTAGACAAGATGATGCGTTATTTGGCAGGAGGCTAAAGGAACACCTGTATGAGGACTTCCTTTTCTCTGAAAATAGGGAACTAACATCTGCTAAGGAGGGAATTAGAACATTTGAGATTTTTATACTTTCATACTAGAAACCTGGATCCATTTAATAGTGAATTGTAAGATCTATAATGTTAAGTCACACGATGTGTTTTCAGATATAACACCAAAAAATGGGAAAAAAAACTGTTCTGAAATTCATTGTTATAATGTCATTGTTTCACCCCAGAGAATAGCGTAAACTCTCAAAAAGAGTCAGAGGAAGTGACTTCAGATGTTCTTTGTGGTGAAGGACTGCGTATTCCATACCAAACACTGGCCATGAGAAGACATGTGAAAACCAAATATACGCTACTTCATTGGTTGAATGAAGCAAAGAGGCCAGCATATGGGAAATTTATTATAGAGCATTTAGGTGGCTGTGTGGTTCCAGTTGAATTGATAAAGAGATGGGTTCACTAACATATATCCACATCTTTTTTAAATTTTGGGGGGTGTTTGGCCATACCGACAGCATATGGAAGTTCCTAGGCCAGGGATCAAACACACAGCAGTGACCTGACCTGCTGCAGTGACAATGCTGGGTCCTTAATCCACTGCTCCAGCAGAGAACTCTGTTACTGAGATTTTTTGCTTCTCAACTTTCTGAAAAATACTAGCAGTCACCCTTCTGACCACCCAAATGCAGTCTTGTAAAATCAAGCTAAAATCCAACTCCATATTCCCTCTATTTCTTTTTATTTTCAATTCCTAAAGTCTCCACTAAGTTCCATTCAATATGCTACCATGTTACTTGTTCACTATTTTTTAAAAATTTTTCCCGAAAGTGGAATTAAAGTCTTATAGGGGAGAATGTTATTTTGCCTTTTTTTCTCACTAGATTCCTCTCAGTGCCTTTCTCAGTGCCTGGTATGTAGCTCTTCTTTAGTCCTTATTGCATGAATAATTCCTAAATATATTGTAATTCCACTATATGTCAATTTTAATTTCAAAACTGTTTACACAGTATTCTGAAACTGTTCTCATTTTCTTATGGAAATGTCTTAAAGCATGTTACCCAACTGGCTCTTATTATGCCTCTTTTTATATATAAAAAGAAAACATTGACCCAAGACTCATGGTTTCAGATTGGGTCCTCTCTATCTATAAAGATTATCAACAGTTGACAAGAATTAGATGAATAGGAGTTCCCTTCGTGGCTCAGTGGTTAACGAATCTGACTAAGAACCACGAGGTTGCGGGTTTGATCCCTGGCCTTGCTCAGTGGGTTAAGGATCCGGTTTTGCCGTGAGCTGTGGTGTAGGTTGCAGACGCGGCTCGGATCCCACGTTGCTGTGGCTGTGGCGAAGGCTGGCAGCTACAGCTCCTGTTAGACCCCTAGCCTGGGAACCTCCATATGCCGCGGGTGCGGCTCTACATAAAAGGCAAAAAGACAAAAAAAAAAAAAAAAGAATTAGATGAATAACATTCCTAATGTGGAAACTAGGCTAACTTTTTTTTTTTTTTTTTGCTATTGTTACCTCTTAAAATGTTTATGCTTTCTATCTTGGTCTAGTTTCAAAAAGCCCACTGATGGGCATGTACCAAGGCCCCAGCATTTTTAGCATTTCTTTAACACTTTGTAGAGAAGAAATAATAAACGGCAGGATGAAATAATAAATTTTAGAAATTGGTGAAGTCTATTCCCTAGGTTCGAGTATGAGAAAAGTTTATGCAGAGATTGAAGTAGGGAAAAGAGAACAGAAACTTTTCTGTCAGTATAGCTACAACAGCCTAGTATTAGTTTCTCAAATGAAAGAGCTTTAGGGATATTTAGAACTGAGTTCTTTGTCAATAATGTGTGTGTGTGTGTGTGTGTGTGTGTGTGTGTTTACGAGTTCACAGGAGCACACACACTCATAGGTAGGGAGCTGTATGATAAATTACATTCTCTCATTAATTTAAAAAACAAATATTCCTCTTTGTTTACAGAATTGTCAACATCACACTACCGGTGACTTCTGTGAACAATGTGCTCTTGGATACTATGGCATTGTCAAGGGATTGCCAGATGACTGTCAGCAATGTGCTTGCCCTCTGATTTCTTCCAGCAACAAGTAAGATGGAGAAATATTACCATATTTCCCAATCAGAAACACCATCTGTGCGGCACACGGGCTGTCTTTGATTTGCCTATTTTTTTCTTGTAGACAAAAATCTCACTTTAAGATAGATTTTTTAACACTATGAAGACATGACAAAAGTGAGCACTCTGTGGTTCCTATTTCCTTTAAAACTCTATCCCAAGTAAATAATGCTTATTCATTAAAATGTAAATACCAATAATAATATATATATGAAATAAATGATATATGTACAAATGGTCATAATTTTATAAAATTTTAGAAAGGTCTAGCGTTTGCAGATAGTTCTGCCATAAATTCAGCTATGAAGAATTGTTTGATACGTATTATATAAATTTTGTGCCTGTTTCCATTCATTCTATGTATTTAACTCATGATTGGGAAAGAATTAAGATAATAGTTGAAAACAGTATCAGTAAAGCAGGGTGACTTATTGTTATCCTCTGAAATAAGTCAGCGTCTCCCAGAGTTACAGCCCTCTTTCTGTTAAGACAGTCCGAGCTTGGTACCATGGAAACATAGCCAAAAGGGGAAACAAATGCTAGAATATTTTATTTCAGTGCTGTCAGAACATTCTGCATTGTTTTATATACTGATGAAAACCCCTAGGTGTTTTCACTTACCTATTTGTTAAGGCTATCTACACTTTCTGCTAAGTGATGTATAGAATTCAATCTCTACATGATAGGGCCTTTTTTTCTCTAAGAATTGCTTTTGAAAAGAATGTAGGACTTTTTGCTCAGAATTAGAATTCCTGGACATCTCATCTTGAGTATGTAAGAACCGCAGAGCAACTCAAGTAGAAATATTTCTACCTGTGTTTTTATTTTTACATCTTGGGATTTATATACATTTTGAAAACATTTTCATGTAAATTGTCCCCCTTTCCTCTGTAAGCACCTCTTTTTTGTTGAACAGATTGACAATCTTGTATGGGGTATCAAATGTAAATTTTTAGGTAAGTGAGATATTGATAAGGATAAAATGCATGATCTTATTGTTTTTATACAAGTACCAAGTGGTAGGTTTAGGAAAGATATTTTCATTTTTTTCTTTCTCTAATCTACATTTGATGACCACATTTAAACAAGAGAATGCTATTTATTTTACTGTTTATTAAAATGTGAGTCATTTGGACTAGAAAAATTCAGTAATTAATTGATAATTTCCTCTTGGGTGAACTATAAGAAAGGCTGCAGGGGATATAAAAAGAAGCATAACACCTCTTGAAGAGGCTCACAATAAAATGAGTGTGTTCAGAGAGGTCAGCCTATATGTAAAAGAGAATTCAGAGGCACAAAATACCATACTTGATTTTGGAAACTGAAAAAAATGTATTAAAAGAAAGTAGCATTTATAATAAATTTTAAATTTATTTATATTATTAAATTTATAGTGGATTGAAGGGTTTATACTGATAGAGATAGCAGAAAACTTTGTAAGCAAAGCTTAGAAGCAAAAAAATATGAGTTATGTTTAAGAACTGGTAAGAGATTGGAGCATGGGTTCAAAAATAAGTTTATAATTGGAGTTCCCGTCATGGCTCAGCAGAAATGAATCTGACTAGCACACATGATGACACAGGTTCGATACCTGGCCTTGCTCAGTGGGTTAAGGATCTAGCATTGCCATGAGCTGTGGTGTAGGTTGCAGAGATGGCTCGGATCCCGTGTTGCTGTGGCTGTGGTGTAGGCTAGTAGCTACAGCTCCTATTCGACCCCTAGCCTGGGAACCTCCATATGCTGCAAGAGTGGCCCTGAAAAGCAAAAAAAAAAAAAAGAATTTTATAATTACAGATGAAAATGAATGAGAGAATGGAGACCATACTGCAGAAATCTTTGAATACCTATCTTAAGAAATTGCTATTTAATTTTCTATATAATAAGGAAACAGTACAAGTTTTATTTTAAAAAAAAGATTAATGTGATTAGAACCACACTTTAGGAAGACTTTTATGATGGAATTGAGTATAATGAATTGAAACAGGAAAATAAGAAAAGCAAAAAGACTGATTAAAAAGCTATTGCACTAGGTTAGACAAAAGATAATTAGAACCTGAAAGTAGGTAAAAGCAACAAGAATAGACACAGCAGATGGATATGAGAAAATTGTTGAATGCAGCTCTGCAGAACTGATAATTAGATAACAGGTTTGGGCAAGGCAGGAGTTGAAGCCAGGGGTTTGTATCCAGGTTGACCCTCAGAGTGGTGGAGCCATTAGCTGAAACAGGGACATTAAGAGAGAGCTGCTGCAGACAAAAGACAGTTTTATGTTTCAAATAAGGTAAATTGACGTGAAAGTCTTATCTGCATGGAAATATGCAAATAGCCACAAGAAATGAAAATCTGAAAATTGGAAGGGCCAACAAAGGAAGAGATTTGTTAATAAATTAATTATAGATAAGATTTCCCAGGGTAACATTACTCAAAGGGGGCACATATCAAGAAGAAAACACAGGACTACCTACCTTAGAGAAGCCAGAAGAAAAGAAAGAGCCAAAGCAAGACCTGTCAGAGGCAGGGGAACCAAGGCCACACTGTCACTGACACCATGAAAGAAAAAGCAGCAGTGAATAAGCATCAGAAGCTGCTGTTCCCAAAGGACGCTAAGTACATACAGCGGCGATTAACTATGAGGGTGTCTGGTGAATTTGAGAATCAATAGTGGAAGCAGACATTAGGTTATAAGGATATGAATTTACAGCTCAGAAATGTCAGGAAGAGAAAGAAAAGAGGACTTACTCTGATAAGCAGGATCAATTTTTAAAAATGTTTTTGTATTTCATTATGTTTTATATGATTTATATAATTTAAATATACATTTTTTATACAAATGAGCCTGTAAGAATCAAAATACTAAGTTTAGGTGGCTTCAAATGTTACTTATCGCAACCACTGTCAGAAAACCCTTTTTTTTTTTACTTCATAAGCTAGAACACAAAAAATGTGTGGATATCTAAATATCTAATGTTTATATAATATATCGTAACTTTTATTCAATTTTTTTGCATTATTAGAAGAAATTTTAGTCAAAACCCACTAAAATGATTTCATAACCTATTCATGTCACTAAAGTTTGGAACATTAATTAACAAAACAAAGACCTATACATAGTAAGGAGAGAAGCACTTCTTCCTGAGATTAAAAAAAAAAAGGATTCTGAAATATAGATGGAGGAGACTGAGATATTTCTCTTTAATGACTTCAACCAGTGCAGTCAATGAAAAATAATGTGTGGTGAATGATAACTAACCCATCCACACATTAGTTCAAGTCTTCCCAAAACAAATATCATAAACTTTTAACCATTGTAACAATACAGCTTTGTTCACATACCCTCAAGGATTTTCCGCTGCCTACCCAAGGGAAGGCCAGATATTTTAAGAGAGTATTAAAAACGTTCTGCCATATGATACTTTTTCCAGGCTTAATGTCCTCTCTTCTACAGTAAGGCCAAGTTTGAGTTTCTTGCTCATCTCCAGTCATGCTCAGCAATTTTTGCCAGAGAAAGACAAAAATTGCAGTTTCACGTGTGTGTGGAATCTAAAAACAAACTCATAGAAACAGTGTACAGTGGAGAATGGAAGAAATTGTGAGAATAGTATAAGGATGCAAACTTTTAATTATAAAACAAAAATCTAAGGATCTAATATATGACATAAGGACCATAGTTGATAATGCATTCTTTTTTTTTTTTTTTTTTTTTTGGTCTTTCTGTCTTTTAGGGCCACACCCATGGCGTATGGCAGTTCTCAGGCTATGGGTTGAATTGGAACTGTAGCTTTTGGCCTATACCAGAACCATGGCAACACGGGATCCAAGCCGCATCTGCCACCTACACCACAGCTCACTGCAACGCCAGATCCTTAACCCATTGAGAGACGTCAGGGATGGAACCCGCATCTTCATGGATCCTAGCTGGGTTCGCTAAATGCTGAGCTTGACTAGAACTCCTGATAATGCATTCTTGTATAGTGGAAACTTACTAGGAGAGTAGAACTTGTGTTTTTACACAAAAAAAGGTAAGTATATGACATGCTAGATATGTTAACTATCTAGATGATAGGAATCCTTTCATACTGTACACATACATAAAATCATCACAGGTATACTTTAAATATATTACAGTTTTATTTTCCAGTTCTACTTTAATAAAACTGAAAAAACACAGATAGATATATAATGTAATATTAGATGGTGAACATGCCACCAGAAAAAAACCAAAGCAGGCTCAGTGAGTTTGGGGCAAATGGGGTACCTTTTTAGTTAGTGCACTCAGTAAAGATCTTCACAAACAGATGAGGCTTGTTCAGAACCTTGGATGCAGGATGATGAGTCACATGAGTGTGTGGAGAAAGAGTAGCCAGGCCAGAGGAAAAAGCAAGTGCACTGGCCTGAGACAGGCCTACTCTGGCAGACACCAAGGATCCAGGGCAGCTGGAGCAGAGTGAATGGGGACAGGGGAAGGAGGACAGGAGCTGGAGTCAGGGCAGCTCTGGTGAGTAACTAAGTGTCCTGAAGGCTGAATATCTTCCAATGGCAAGTGGTAGCTTAGAACAGGACAATGCAATGAATTAGTGATGAAAACACCAGCAACATTTGCAGATAGACTACATGTAGAATGTGAGAAAAAGGAGGAGACAGAGTTGACTCTCTGGCTTATGGCAGAGCAAGTGGAAGCAAAGTATGACCATTGACTGAGAGGGAGAAATTATAGAAAGGTCAGTAGTAATTTGGGGAGGACAGGAGCTCAGATTTAGATCTGTTAGGATAGACACACTATTTAAAGACTTTAAGATTGAATGGGGTCATTTAGGGGAGAGAGGAGAGGACAAGAGAAATCTGAAGACTGAACTGTAAAACATGTTAAGAGGTCAGGATCATGACCTAGATCCAGCAAAGGAGACTGTAAAGGAACAACCAGTGAACAGGGATGTGGGAGGAGGAGGAGGGGATGGATCCAGGGAGCCAGTTCACTTCCTTAGTTTCCTCAGAGGCTAACACAGAGTAGCAGACTCTGAATCTTAGAAATTCTGTTACATTTGGAATAGGAAACATAAAATAATTTAAAAGATAGTCACCAAGAGAAAAACACTAGGATTTCTGAGTGGCCCTGCAGACAACGTGAGATTTGAGAGGAGATGGGGGAGTTGGGAGAGAAAAGTATAAACTCTAACTTCAAGTACAGTGTAATTCCTACTTCGTCCTTCGTAAGTTCTTATAGATGATGTAAGGAAAAGGTTCTGCCTGTCATAAGATCATAACTCAGAAAAGTTTATATCAACTATCCAAAGAGAATTATAACATTCTTGCACAGTTTTTGAGACATATGTTACTATAAAGGAATATAATTTAACTATGCTGGCTCTGTAGTTTCACATGAATGTCTAAAAACCTGTTTCAAAGTGCCTATGCACGTACATGAGTGCATGTGTGTTTGTGTATATGTGCCCAGGAACTCAGCATCAAGCTTTAAATTGAAGAGCTAGAAGCTTGCCAGAATGTGTCAGTTATGTGTACAAGGGTCTATTTTTGTGAATGCAAAAAACCAAACTTGTTTGTTACATAATGAGGTTGTGAGTAGTAGGTCACATATTTTGCAGAGATAGAGTTTATTACTCATTCATGTTCTACTGAATTAATGCATTAGAAAACAATTAAAGTTGGGTCCTAATAGCACCTGACCAATAGGAATTGTGGTTTTGGTCTCTATAAACTGTTTTTTTTTTTTTTTTTTTAGCATCAGCAGTTTTAGTGGACCAACAAAAAAGCAAATGATGTTTGCAGTATTACCATTTTGCAACAAATACGGATTTTTTTTTTAAAGTTTCCAGTATAGCATGCATTTTATCCAGTGGGAATACAGTGCTACTTATATTTGAGAAAAGTTTGTAATAACGCAAAACTACACTTTAGCATTGTTCAGTTTTTCAGTCTTGTCTTTCAGTCTTGTAGGGTAAGGTGACAGGAATCCTGGAGCCAGCCTGACTGGCATGGTCTACCAGTGTTGTAGTGAAAATATGGCATGTTGTGTGAGACCTACCTATTAGAAAAGATAAAAAAATTGTGAGAAAATCTTACTCATTTTCATCCAGAAAGCTTTCTCTTCTTTCTGCACACTAAATCATGTAATTTTCTGTTTAAAGTAAAATGTAGTTTGAAGTCCATATGCAAATTAGAAAAGGCACATTTTTATTTTAAGTGAAACATCTATTCACACTTCATGCATTGAAGTGCCAGTGGCAGTTTGGGCTGAGATTTCAAAAAAAAAAATTATATAGCTTCTTTGCCTCATTTTTTTTTTACATGAAAGATATTCGGTAATATTTATTCTACTACCTGACAAATGTGCAGGAATTCCCATCGTATTTTTCTTTTGATTCATGAAAAATAGGGCACTTTTGCTGGATGTTTAATATTTTCATGGCTATTGTATAATTATGCAGATTTCAAAGGTTTGGCATGGTCAGTGTGATGCATCACTAGTTCATCTAAAAACAACCATGTGTTTGTTGACAGTTAATGGTAGTATTCAGTTGTGATAGCCTACCCTTGAATAGCATTGTAGCAACAATTATAAATATGGCATATTTAACATCAAAAAAATACTTTAATCATCTGGATAATAAATAGAATTGCTTAAATTTGTAAAATAACGCAGTTAAAAGGTTCTGTACATTCACTCGCTTTTTTTTTTTCCTAATTCAGTTTCAGCCCCTCTTGTGTCCTGGAAGGTCTGGACGATTACCGCTGCACAGCATGCCCACGGGGCTACGAGGGCCAGTACTGCGAACGGTAGGAATAGTCACGATCTGGAGCGAGCAATGCTGCATGGAGATCCTATAATATAGGGTCAGAGTAGAAAATTATTCCTTAGTTTCCTATTGTGTAATAGTTTGTATGCTTTCAAAACTATTTTTATGTCTTTAGACTATCCAAAAGGAAGTTGTTTACTTTTATCTTATATTTAGACTTTTTTTAAGATCCTAAATTATTTCACAGTTATCTAATTTATATTTTAGTATATATATATATATATATAGAGAGAGAGAGAGAGAGAGAGAGAGAGAGAGAGAGAGAGATAAATAGATTAGATTAGATATTAGATTATATGAGAGGAGAGAGAGACAGGGAATGTTTTACAAGAACAAATAAATTTCCAAGAACTTGTCAGTAGCTAACAGTAACAAAAAGCTGGCCACACATAATTCTCCTTTTAGTTCCTTGGAAAATATTGGCTAGCATTTAACTGTGTGCACATCACTGTTCTGAGCCCTCTGGCACCACATCAGCAAGTATCTACATCATACAGAATAGAATGATATCTGGCATTCTTAATGAGAACAACCCAAACATTAAAATGTTATTTGGTTCTCCTTTTCAAAATGCAAACAATATTCTTTTGTTTGTTTTGCTTTATAGGGCCACACCCGCGGCATATGGAGGTCCCCAGGCTAGGGGCTGAATCTGAGCTACAGCTGCCAGTCTGTGCCACAGCCACAGCCACAGCCACATCAGATCCAAGCAGCATCTGCCACCTACACCATAGCTCACAGCAATGCTGGATCCTTAACCCACTGAGCGAGGCCAGGGATCCAACCTGCAACCTCATGCTTCCTAGTTGGATTCGTTTCCACTGTGCCACGACAGGAACTCCAAACAGTATTCTTTAAATGCTTCCTCTCACCATATTTTTTTTTATACTAATTCTGATAATATGTGTGTGTGGTTATTAAACTAGATGCTGTGATATAATATAAATGGTAAGTTAAGAAACACAGTTCCAGACTGACTATCTAGGAAGACTAATTTTTATTTACTGGATCAGTATTTTCTCTAAGAGAGTATCCTGGATATTCAATCTTATTACTACCATTTTAATAGTTTTCAGGTGCTAAATTGAAAGTAACAGAGAACAACTAATATTAACTACTAACATTATACACACATGATAACTTTAGCATAATTGATAACAGTAAAAAGTTTTTAAAGACCCATGGACATAACTGAGCTCCATAACTTTTCTGGGTCGCGTTTTTTTCACATATAACATCAGCATAGCTGATGCTCTACCTGCCTTACACTGACATTGTGAAGATCAGGGCTTTAGAGGACACCCTGCCTGAACACCTACAGGAGAGGAACACCAATAGGAGAGGGAAAAAAATGCCTGAGAATTTTTCCCCTCACCCCATCCTCCAGTGGCCCAAAGTCAAGGGCTCACTACTGGGGGAGTACAAATGTCCATCTCCTTTGCCACAAAGCTGAACAAATTTTGAGATGTTGCTTATGCCCCAGAGCTTTCCATGGAATCAGGCTAAGACTGCAGCATCCCCTGGAATCACACCATTGCTTAGATCCTTTTCCAGTTGCTGCTTCACTCACTCCTTTGCTGGATTCCTCTAGGAGCACTTCCTCAAATTGTGAATCTCTTTGAAAATGTAAACCAATATTAATTTTATCATCACCAATCCAAGAATCTTCTTATAATGTAACCATCAATGCTTATGTTAATAATAGAAATAACTAGATAACTAAATAACTAAACATATGTTGTATAAATCCCAATGCAATTTCTATATGTTTGCAGAATATATTTTTTAATTATTATGTATTTGGTTACTCTAAACATAATATCCACTATTTGCATATATATAAATATAATTAAATACATTACATTATATTTATGAGTACATTCACAATTTCCATGCTGACAAAAATTAGTTACAATAAAGTAACTAAAAGCAATTCAAAATCCAAAAATGTTTCCATTTGTTGTGGAGACATATGCATCATTTTGACATATTTTCATGTCTACCAGTATGCTTTAGTATCCATACTTAGGCTAGTATTTATCTCATGCCATTGTAAACACCAGTAGGATGATGACTGAAAGCATCCCTGGGCACCAAGGGGATTATCTGTTATAATTTATGAAAAAATATTTGATAGTATAGCTACATTATAAATTGGAGTTTCCACTATCTATAAAAGCATGTATATAGAAAAGACTGGAAGGGTACGCTGAAATGACAATTAGTTACTGTCTTAAAGCAGAGTGATTACAGAAAATTTATTTTTTTTAATATCCATTAATGTCTAATCAATAAGAGTTGACAGTTTATATAACATAGAGATGAGCAGGGTCATACACTGTCGAATGTGAATGACTTGAATTGTTTTTGCGGTTCTCAAAAGTTACAGCTCCACATTCATCATCTCTAACACATAAATGATCAGGTTATATTTCCCTGAAAAATTGCTTTCATTCAGCTAAATTAAACCAAAGGTCTAGCTTAAATTTTTATTGTAACCTTCCAAATAAATTTGTTTCACTTCTGAGAGCTTCTTAAATCATTTAAATCACCTTATGACTTTCCCAGACTCATCAGCTCAGGTCTAAAACTGCTGAAATGTCTTAAGTATCCCTGTATCATAGAAACCCCTACCCATGATTTATCTTCGTTACTCTTGTAATAAACTCTGAACATTTAATCAATCTGAACCTACTTAGAATTGAATTCTTTCACCTACAAATGTTAAGAAACAATTTAGGTGGACTTATTTAAATGATACTTTTATCGAGCATTTGTAATAGTACATTGGAAATAAAATCTTAAAACCATAAGTGTATAAAAACCTAATGGTAAAGAAAATTTTCTTCTTGCTATGATTTTCTAACAAGCACAGGATGAACTCACTTTCACAATTAGCCTGCAAATTTCTACAATCCTAGGCCACTTAAGATGGTTCAAGTTTATTTGACTAGTATTTACAACTTTTGACTTCAACCTCCTGCTGTCTCTTGACTTTCTTCTGTATTTATCTTTTCTACAAAAATCTTATTGTTGATTATATTTAGGCTGACTATGTATTTCATTTATTGTCCAATCCAGAATACCCTAAGAGATAGGATGTGTTTTTAATACTTAAGCAAGGACAACAGACAACCTGGGACCATCTTGGATAAACCAGGGCATATGGTTTAGCCAGCACCTTGAAAAGTTACCATACTTCCAATAACATAACCAACAGTGGTATATACTTAGGTGGATGGTTGCACAGAAGAGTAGAAGATGCAATGAATGGATAGCATTGGGTTCATCTAGTTGTATTTCCTTTCTGATTTCTTAAGTTTGATGTTATAGGTTCATTTGCATAATATTACCCTACTTCCTGGGATACACAATGAAAAATCCATCTTTGAGGAAGATATGATAGAAGAAAGACTAATCAAAGAGAAAGTATAGTAGTTTGTTGCCACTTGCTTCTTTTTGCTCATTAGTAAAATTAATAGGTTGAATTATTTGGTCATTTTGACCTCTAAAATGTGTGCATCTAGGAAAGCCCAGGATTCAGTATAAATTTTTTTTCATTTCTAATTTTAAAATGAAGACATGAAAGGAAGTTTATGATCCAGAACAGTCATGGGCAAACTATGGACCACAAAATTTGGCCTAATTATTATGATTTGAATTCCATCAACCAGAAATGTTTGAAAATGTCTTTCACTGTGTGAGTGTAGTTTTTTGCCTCTTGACCTATAAATACTAAAATATTTACTGCCTGGCTCTTAATAAGAAAAGTTTGCTATCTCTGATCTGTTGACTTTTGGTATCAATTTTGTTTTGCTCAAAACAACACACAACAATAACAATTTCGAGACACGACTTATGATTAACCTCCTTTGCTTTGTCACTGTTTAAATTCAGGTGTGCCCCTGGCTATGCCGGAAGCCCAAGTAGCCCTGGAGGCTCCTGCCAAGAATGTGAGTGTGACCCCCATGGCTCGCTGCCTGTCCCCTGTGACCCTGTCACAGGGATCTGCAGGTGCCGACCCGGAGCCACGGGGCAGAAGTGTGACGGCTGCAAACACTGGCATGCACGCGAAGGCATGGAGTGTGTTTGTACGTATACTAACTTTAACTATGAGTTCTGGGGCCTTGGTTCTATTTCTGTTTCATTTCCAATGAGAATGACTGCCTTCCCCCTCCCTCTTTTTTTGCAGTAGCTAATGTTACTCTTCATTCTCTCTGACACTGTCTATCCACCTTCTTCTGTTTGCCTGCTGTTTTTGTCTCCATCCTGCTGAGCCAAGAACAGCTGAGAAAATCCTCAGCATGACTTAGTCAGTTCATTGAAGGCCTACAGCAAAGCTCCAAGAGGCAGATTTTATTTTATTTTGCCCATCTCAGAATATGCTGTTTTACCTAAAGTTGACGTTGCCTTTGTGCCAGACTAAGGACTTGGTTTATTCAATTTTTTTAGAATCCTCTTGAATTTGTAAGCAGCTGGACAGACACTGTAAGCCTTGAATTATAACTGACTTTTCTGAATTTTTACATAAATCCATGGATATCCTGCTTTATAACTTTCTCTTGTGCTATAGAACCTAGAAGTGTGACAGTGAACTCACATGTTTTTTTACTCACATGTCCAATAAATGGAGAGCAGTTTGATTTTGTTCTGTTTTAATAACTCCTTCTGGATTCAGTAATACCATACTGAATATACATCGAATATCAGTAATTCAGTAGAGTTCTTGGTTCTTCTATAAATTCTAATCTAAAAAGATTATTTATAAATTTAGGGAGGACTATTATATTATGGTATTCTTTTCCTTGAGGGAATTTATATTGGTGGTCTTAATTCTTTCTAACAGTAGAAATGCAAATGATTTCAGTGCCTTTTATTTCAGTGTTTACCTATTTTAATGTATTTATGCATGCCACTATTTCTGGTTTTAATATCTTGTGTGTCTAAAGCTTAATCACATCTTAACTGGAGTTTTTGTTTGTGCCCTAGCTTTGTAAGAGTTATCTCGAAAGCTAAAGCTGGCTTTTTAGATATACAAAAGGATAAAGACTGGATATGTTTTGGAATATAGGTTTTTTAAAACTGTTTTTCTAGGTATTTCAACAATCTTTAATGAAAATATATCACATTTAAAATAAAAATAAATGTCAAGGTTGATGGGAGGGGAGAAATGAAGTGTAATATGTAATATACTTTTACCTTATATTCAGTTATTGGTGTATACATATTCACTCTTCTCAATTAAAATGCTGTATTTTAATGGTAACTAAAGTGGACTTCCAGTATAATCCAACTAATTTTAATATTATTTTCAAGCTTAATTATTAACATAGATTATATTTAACTAGATAACATATAGGTATTCCAAACCTAAATGCTAATCTAACGGACCCTGAATTTTAAATTAATTTTTAAATTTTCCAGAACTAAATTTGAAATAAAAAGACTACATCTGATGTGAAGCACAATAACGTTAAAATCTGTGAGAGATAAAATAATAGAATCGCTTTCTAAACATTTCTTTTAAAGGAAATTGTCATTCTACCCATCAACAAAAATGGCTCTAAGTTCTTATTCTGTTGATTGTCAGTATTTCTTACGGACTTAAGCAAATTTATAACAAGAAAACTCAGTTCCTATTTTAACCTGTCTCATTTGTGGATTTTAAATCTCCCAGTACCCCATGTGTTAATAGCTGAAGGCCAGTCCTCCAGTTACAAAGTTACACCAGCCTTATAATGTTCATTTGCATTATACTTGTCCCACAAGGAAGTGTATTTTCTAGCTGCTATACATGCGATTCAGTTCAGTTGTTATGTCCAGGAAAGTTTAATAGTCTTCTGGAGGATTAGATCATAGTTTTTTTTTTCCTTTCTAGTACAAAGAAAGTGTTAAATTATGGGTATTTTTAAAATACCTAGATACTTTTTCTAAAATGTATATAATTACATTATACATAAATATAATATTTACTATATTTATAAGCCATATTTTCATTTTATAAATGCTGTTTAGATTGTCCTTATGCTGCTCTAGAATGTGAGTGACTCCCACTTAATTCTAGGCATGTTTTCTCTTTGTCCTGCATTAAGTATAAGAATTATTATGTAGGAGTCCCCACTGTGGCAGAGTACTGACTTCAGCAGCTGGGATCTCTGCAGAGATGTGGGTTTGATCCCTGACACTGCACGGTGGGCTAAAGGATCTGGTGTTGCAACAGCTGTGGTATAGGTCGCAGCTGCAACTCAGATTCAACCCCTGGCCCTGGAACGTCCATATATCACAGGTGTGGCCATAAAAAAAAAAAAAAAAAAAAGAAAGAAAAAAGAAAAGTCTGTTACATAGAGTCTCCTCAGACTTTGCTGTGTTTTTTTTTTTAATTTTCTAAAGTTTCCCCTGCTCTGGAAAAATATGCCATGCTTCTATTATGTCAGCCTTTCTCAGGACTCACTTTCTACTTCTAGTTTTGAACAGAGATTATAAAACAAGACATATGTGAGTATGTCTTCAGTTCTCCTTTTAGTATCTTCCTGTTTTTTAGCTTTAAGTAATTTTTTAAAATATTTCCTTGCAGTTTTATTGAGGTATAATTGATGTACAGTACTGTATAAGTCGAAGGTGTACAGCAAAATCACTTGACTTACATACATCATGAAATGATTACCACAAGTTTAATGAACATCGATCATCTCACATAGATAAAAAAAAAGAAAAAATATTTTTCTTTGTGATGAGAACTCCTAGGATTTACTATCTTAACAACTTTCATATAAAACTTACAACGGTGTTAATTATATTTATCACATTGTAGTTTACATCCCTAGTACTTGATTTATCTTATTACTAGAAGTTTGTACCTTTTGATCACCTTCATACAATTCTCACACCCCCACCCTTGCATCCAATAATCACGAAGCTTATCTCTTTTTCTGTGAGTTTGTTGGTCTGTCTGTTTTTGAAGTGTAATTGATCTACAACACTATGTTAGTTGCTAGTGCACAACATGGTGATTCAATATTTCTATACGTTACAAAATGATCACCACAAAAATTCTAGTTATGCTCTGTAACCATACACATATATTACATTATTATTATTGACTGTATTCCCCACACTATACATTTCATACCTGTGACATTTATTTTGTAGCTAAAAGTTTGTACTTAATCTCCCTCACCTATTTCTGTCATTCCATTCACCCTTTCTTCTCTGTATCTGTGACTCTATTATGTTTGTTAATTTGTTTTGTTTTTTAGATTCCATATATAAGTGAAATCGTATGGTCTTTATCTTTTGCTGTATAACTTATTTCCCTTAACATAATACCTATAGGTCCATCCATGTTGTTACAAATGGCAAGATTTCATTCTTTTTATGGCTGAGTGATATTCCCTAGTATGTGTATCGCATATTCTTTCTTTATTAATTTATCAGTGAACATGTAGGTTATCTCCATAGCTTAGCTGTTATAGGTAGTGCTACAGTGAACATAGGGGTGCATGTATCTTTTCAAATTAGTGTTTTCAATTCTTTGGATAAATATCCAGGAGTGGAATTTCTGAATCATGTGGTAGTTCCACTTTTATTTTATTTTTTTTTTTAATTTTATTTTATTTATTTTTTTTTTATTTTTTTTTATTTTTGCATTATAGCTGGTTTACAGATTTCTGTCAGGTTTTCCAACCGCACCATGTGGTGACCCGATTACATGTACATATATGGATTTGTCACATGTAATTAGATATAGTTCCCCGTGCATTACAGTTGGAGCTCCTTGCTATTCCATCATTAAAGCAGTAGTTATCCCCACTCCCTCCCACCCCTCCCCCGCCCCCTTGGCAACCACAAGTCTGTTCCCCAAGTTCGTGATTTTC
>PVHT020000077.1:25861057-25959270 GCA_004024745.2 Catagonus wagneri | reverse complement strand
CCCAGGAAACTTTTCTTTTTCACAGCTCCCTCCCTGGAGTGCTGGTTACGGTCCTAATTGCCTTTCTCTCTCACCTTTTTTTTTTCTTCACTTGTTCTACCCAGTTATTTCAGGGGTTTCTTGCAGTTTTTGGAGGTTTAAATTGATCAGCATTCAGATGATGATTTGTCCAACTTGTTTTATATTTAGATGCGTTTTTGATGTATTTGTGGGAGAGGGAGAGCGCGACCTCTTACTCCTCCGCCATCTTGCCGCCTCTCTTGGTAGTTCCACTTTTAAATTTTTGAGGAACCTCCATATTACTTTCTATATTAGTTGCACCAATTTACATTCCCACCAACAGTAAACAGGGTTCTCTTTCCTTTGTATCCTTTGCCAACATTTATTTGTTGTCTTTTGACAATAGCCATTCTGACAGGTGTGAGGTGATATCTTGTGGTTTTGATTTGTATTTCCCTGATGATTAGTAATTTTGAGCATATTTTCATGTGCCTGTTGGCCATCTGTATGTCTCCATTGGAAGAATGTCTATTCAGATCTTCTGACTCTTTTTAGTTGGGTTGTTTGGTTGTTTTTATTTATTTATTTAAGTTGTATGTGTTCTTTGTATATTTTGGGTATTAACCCCTTATCAGGTATATCATTTGCATATATTTTCTCCCATTCAGTATATGACCTTTTTGTTTTGTTGATAGTTTCTGTTGCTGTGATTTTAATCTGGTTTAGTTCTATTTGTTTTTGTTTAAGGAGACATATCCAAAAACGTATTGCTAAGACTGATGTCCAAGAGTGTACTGCGTATGTTTTCTTCTAGGAGCTATGGTTTCAGATCTTATATTTAAGTCTTTAATCCATTTTGAGTTTATTTGTGTGTATGGTATAAGAAAGCCCAGTTTTACTCTTGTGCATGTAGCTGACCGGTTTTTCCAACACATTCATTGAACAGGCTATCTTTCCCCCACTGTACAATCTTATCTCCTTTGTTGTAGATTAAATTACCATGTAAATATGAGTTAATTTCCACGTTTTTTATTTTGTTCCTTTGATCTATATCTCTGTTGCTATGCCAATACTATGCTGTTTTGAATATTGTAGCTTTGTAGAATAGTTTAAAATCAGGAATCATGATACCTCCAGCTTTGTTCTACATTCTCTAGGTTGGGTTGCCTCTTTAGTGTTTTTTGTTTTTCCATACAAACCTTAGAATTATTTGTTCTAGTTCTGTGAAAAATGACATTGGCATTGAATTGAATCTGTAGATTACCTTGGGTAATATGGTCATTTAAACAATATTTATTGAACAGTATTCATTCTTCAAATCCTTTAGCACAGTGTTTCTTTCCGTTTTGTGTGTGTGTGTGTGTGTGTGTGTGTGTGTGTGTGTGTGTATTGCCTGAAATTTCTCTCATCAGCATCATTTACAAGTGTAGATCTTTTACTTCTTAGATTCATTTGTAGGTATTTTATTCTTTTTTATGCAATTGTAAATGGGAGTGTTTTATTAAACTCTCTTTCTCATAGTTTGTTTTTAGTGTATAGAAACACAACAGACTTCTGTATATTAACTTTGTACCCTGCAACTTTACTGAATTTGTTGATGAGTTCTAATAGCTTTTTGTCAGTGTCTTTAGGATGTTCTATATATAATATCATGTCATCTGCAATAGTGACAGTATTACTTCTTCCTTTCCTTCTGTCTTTCTTTATATTTAAGCTAAATTAGAATAAGAGAACAAAGAATGGATTCACCTGGCACATTTGATCTGCAGGACCTTTTTTATCACCTGTCACTGCAGTAGAATTTTGTAATGCTCATATGGATGGTAATGCCCATATGGAAGTAGCCTGGTTTAGGCAAGAAAATACATGTGTAATAAGAGAAATGTCTTCTGAGAAAAGCTTCTCTGGGCCTGGAGCCCATGTTACCTCCAAGAAGAATAGAGATAAGATGGTTCTATTAATCTGGTTCTTATTATTAAAAATAAGATGTTATATTTGATAAAAATAAGTTAGCATTCAGATAATTTAGTAGCATGTATTGTATAGCTAATTCTTCTCTCTTCGATGGATTCTTTAGAAAATACAATTTAATTTGGCCCACATGATGGATATGTATATCGAAAAAAAAAACATAATAAATGACCTAGACATAATCACTACATTATCTCAGGTGAACTCCATATTAGTGGAAAGAATTTATGTACTACCTGTATAGTTAGATTATGCTCTTAATTTATTTAAGAACTTAAAATTGTGCTATAGAGAACACAAAGCAAATGCAGAAATCATGAAAGAGCTTTCCTTGACCACCTGTGTTTCTAAAAGAAACTAGTAGCTGCCACAGACAGTTGCTAGTGAGAAAGCTAGGGTTTTATTGGATCCAAAATAGTAAATTTCTTGTAGGACAAGGGCTATTTTATATGTGGAGATCCCATTACTATCATGAAGGATTTACAAAAATAATCTGTTCCCTTAGTAGGAAATATTTAAATGCCAGAGTTTCTCATAGCCAAATTCAACCCACCAGCATTATCAACACCATCAAACCAACTCGGTGCCTGGGCATACCTAGCCAATATATCTGCCTTCAGTCCTAGTCATTTCTTAAAGCTGCTTTCACCACACATGGTTTGTCACATGTGGTAATCATTTAAAGTTTCACCAGTATTGTTAGCCTACCATTTGTCAGAAATGATTTTAAGCACTATATATGCTGTTCTTCTAATTCTTAAAACCTTGAAACATCCCCATACATTATTAACTCCACAGTGTGATTTAAAAAAAAAAAAGAAGAACTGAATTGAGGTGATTTAAGTCACCTTTTTAAGGTTCACCCTGACTTTTCAACAGAGTTGTGCTTTGAACACAGGACAGTCTTGCAAATCTTAATTTCTTAATCTCTATGCTGACTATTAATGCAAGACATACACACAAAAAAACATGGTTTTCCCAGTATATTAAACATTAATTAATTCAGTTCTGTATTCATGTACTTCTACTGTGCTTAGAGCCCATGTTCCATTAATGAAAAATGAAGATAAATAGGCTTAAAACAAAATGAAAATTTTTAAATATATGTAATATGCATATATCTATATATACACACTTACACATGTATATAAATTCTCTGCTAACCATTGAGTGCTCTCTTCTAGATTTAAAACATGTGATAATTATGATAGATTCTGTTCATCAGACATTGTCAAGTGGAGTCCTGGCTTCCATTCAGATGGAAAGATATACTAACTAAGTAATCAGATTTCCTTCAAGGCCTTTTTATTTTTTTCCCTAATAGGCATAATTGATGACAGTTCTACAATGTGTTCTTTCTTTATACCTGTTGATGAGTTGAGAATAGCTATTTTATTGGATGTCCCAAATCAGGACTTCTCCATAAGTTAGTTTAATATAAATCCATCCTCTTCTTTCAACTCTCATTCATAATTTACATGCAGTTTTATAAAGTGAGAACAACCACCTGCCTTTCTGAAATTTGAAACTGACCAAGAAAACTATTATTTATTTAATAGTAACGTTTCGTACTGGGAAGCACAAATCTTGGATTTGTTCATATCCTATTTAGTTAACACTAAACAACTCGTAATGTTTAAAATAGATTATGAGTAGCATTGTAAAATATATTACTCTCCTAAAGAAAAGAAATTAAAGTTAGTAGCTGTTGGTAAGATGTGATTCCATAAAGAGTGCCTGAAATATCATTTTATAAATATCAAATTGATGCTTTCTATTTTTATTCATTGCATATGAAATATTAGGAATATATCAATTATTTATAGTCAATTTAAAATAAAACAGTTCAGATGATGCTTTACTTGCTAAAGTTGCACAAGTAATCATGAGCTGTGCTTTTTACCTATAACCCAAGGTAAGCCCAGCTAAATGTGGTAAGGCACTAACTGTAAATACACTAACTGTGCATACTTTTCAGTCACTTGGAGAAACCCAAGGTTTGAAGTGTTATTCTACCTTGATACTGATCTGCAAAGATACAGCTTATCTTATTGTTTTTTATTATCCAGTGTCCACCAGGATCTTATCACAATAATGCATAAGCCCTTATTGATTGGGCATAGACTAGAACACTGTAGTACTTCTATAATCAAAGATAACTAATAGCAGTTATTGCTTCCTATACGTGAAAGTAGAAACATAATAGTGGAATGTGGTTGATCACTCTAAGGAAAATGGGATGTCCTATAATAAAGGATGATAAAAAATACCTGTTGATTTCCATTAGCTATTTAATGAGAAGGGCTTTATTTGTTTGACATGTGATCACCCTCCATCCTAGCCTTTTTTTTTTCTTTTTGTGGCCAGACCTAGTTCCCAGGCTAGGGGTCAAACCAGAGCTTCAGCTAAAGTCTACTCCACAACCACAGCAACACCAGATCACCTGTGACCTATGCTGCAGCTTGCAGCAATGCCAGATTCTTAACCCACTGAGCGAGGCCAGGAATTAAACCTGCATCCTCACAGATACTAAGTCAGTTTCTTAACCTGCTGAGCCACAACTGGAATTCTCATCCTAGCTTCTTAAATGCCATCCTCTCTCTGCTCCTATTTAATCCCCAAGTACTAGTTCCAATTCAGAGGCCAATATGTCTACTATAGTTTTCTATAACTCTGAACTGGGACATATTGTTCAAATCCAGGCATCAGTGTAACTATAAAAGTAACCTCTGTTCACCGTCTCTGAACCTTTTTCACATTTATTTTGTTAGTAAAAGATGCTTGAGTTTCTTGTTGCCAACCTTCTTTACTTAGGTCCAAGCTAAAGCATTGTAGAACAGCAACTATCATTCTGATTCCATATAATTTTCCTATTGGCCACCAGTATCAGTGATTTGTATATCATACTGAGAAAACCATTCCGTTATTAGATTAAGGAGTTGTGCTGTTGAATGGTCATATAGAAGAGGCTGATCACTATGTCTTTTATTTGCAGCCAGGCTTTATTTTAAGAGAAAACCCTACTCAATCCAGAAAGTTTATAAACCTCAAAGAACAACAGATCGCATCATCTTGAAGTTGGAAGGCTTATAAGTGAGGTAGTCTAATCATCTCCTATTCTATGGAGTCCCTGAAACAGACTACTTCTTAATGCAGGGAGACATGCAGTCATGAAGTGGCCTATAGAGGCCATGTAAAAGTTGTATGATATTAGATATGTTAACTTTTCTAAACCTCATTTCATTATCCATAAAATAGAAATAAAATCCTGTGTACATTAGGTGAAGGATCTAAGCATAATAGCTATTGATTAAATTCTAGCCATTACTATCTTCATGGTTATTATTTGACCATTTTTTCAAAACATGATGTATTGTGCAGTTCCTCAGCTTCTGATGAGATAGTTAAGTTTGGTTAAATTCCAGTGTTTTGTAAGTCTAGGCTCTTCAAGTCTCTGAAAACTCCTTTTATGATCACCTTACATTTTCTCTTTAAGTTCTTCAGATAATTATTTAGACTGATAAACACTGCAAATATAACTATCTTTTTCATCTTTAAAATTAGGGTATTAGTAGTACTTACTTCACAGAATTGCAGTGAACGTTAGATGAGAGAATGATGGCAAGACACAACATATTGCCTGCAGTGTAGTGAATATTGTGTAGATAAGAGCTGCTACCCCATTATTGTTATTTTTTTTGGCCGCACCTATGACATATGGAGGTTGCCAAGACAGGGATCTAGCCCACACTGCAGCAGCAGCCTGAGCCACTGCAATGACAGTGCCAGATCCTTAATCCAGTGTACCACAAGGGAACTACTTATCCCATTATTATTTATGGTATTTTCAAAGCTTCCATTTGTATTTTGAAGAGCTACACTATACTTGAACCACCTTGAACTTGTTTTGAGTATATATTAAATATATAATATTTAACATTGTACGTATATATCATGTACTTTTTGGTACATGAATAAATTCATCAGCCTCATGCAAAGCCTACAGAAAGTCTTTCCCTCTATTCAAAAAACTAACAAGCAAAAAAAGCCTTTTTAATAGGTCTGAAACCACATTTTTATTTTAGAAGTTATTTATCTATAAAGAATAAAGAATTACTGAATCCATTTTAATAAACCCAAGCTTTAAATAAATGCTCATCTAAAACTTTCTTCTTGCAGAGGAAAGGGGAAAGAGAGAAATATAAAATCCATACCCATCAGTGGCCTTAACATAGAAGAGTTAAATTAAAACACACACAATAACACACAAATTTTTTCTTTTGTTAGAAATGTGTGTTTATTCATTTTATCTCTATTTCTTTAGATCAGGTTACGTATCTCTACCTAAAATTGGTTAATAGGTTTGGCCTTTTCAAAAATACGCAGTGTACTCATTTCAGCTTTGGCTTCTTTGGTTTGGATGCAGTGTGTGAATTTTTCGTGACAGTAAGCCAGTAGTTATTATGCATGGGGGACTCTGGTAGAAATGCAATATTTTGTACTAATTGCTAACAGAAAGATCTGTACTATCAGCTGCATGATTTGCCCCTTACATGTGCCCAGCTATAATGATCTGAATTTAGTACTGCATTTGTTAATATTAGACACAAATTTATCCTGACACTTTCATAGGCAAAGCCTCAAAAAACATTTAGTCATGTAAAATATAATCATAGTCTTGAAATATTTGCTTTTGCTACCATGCATTTCAGGCAGAATCTCATTTTATAACCTTATCTCTATTCTGAATGGGAGAATTGTTTGCAGAGAGATTCCTTGGGGGTCTTGATTATAAGATAAATGTTCATTTACACTGAGCAGTTACTGCACCCTTATCAAAGAACAATTGTTTACATAATGTGAATCTTCCTTGTCTCTATACACTCTTCAGACCTTCCCTATCATAGTGAATTAAATGTGGTTTTAATTTGCATCCCATTTCCAGTGTTTGTTGCCAGACATTTCAGACTTTTTGAGGACAAATAAAAGTAGCTTGTGGTATAAGTTAAATATTTCGTGTCAGAATAAAATAGCAAACCATTCTGTAAAGGGCACATTTCCCCATGTGTTTATCTTATAACTGCATGAACTAAAGACTTGTACAGAAGCTTTGAAAAAAATCCCATGGCTGTCATATTCATAAGTCTTTCTGACCCATTTGGACAGATGTTAGTATGTTACTTGGAGCATACTATAAAACTTACCTTTCACTTATGGAAATGTGCTTGTACTTTGCTCCCCCAAAAGCAAATACAGAGACCATAAGACATAGGATAATAATAGACCTTTGGACACAGAGACATAAAATGGAATTATGAGTCCTTGAAAGAGCAATTAAATACATTTTCATTTCGACAACTGAAGATGAGGAACCAAAACAGATGGGCAGAGGGTAGAATAAATGAGAGAAAAATCAGTATTCATCATGCCTCCTGGCATTCTAGCTCAACAATTTACTCTGTAGTATATTACAGTAAATCAGATCTAGTTCTGCATTCCAGTCCCTGATTTATGCTCGTATGAAGTGAAAACTGAGAATACTGAGAAAACTTTTCCCTGAAAATTTCTGGAACCATAAGTAAGAAGCCCCTAGGCATGCTGTCATCAATGCGTTGACTCAATTCCTCTTGGAAATGGGTAGGTTATAAATTATAAACAAATTAGAAAACAGCTAGCAAAGTTTTTCTGAAGAACATTCTACCCTAAAAAGCATAGTGAGATGTCATATTATCACATGTCTTTCAAGATCTTGGAAGTGAAAAAGTGAGCACATTGCTTGCTTACATCCTGGGGATATCTGCCTGAAATACATCTTTACTGGAAGTAAAATGGAGCTTTTAAAGCAGTGATGGACTTGGCGTCAATGCGGAAGGAACCTTTGCATTCTTCCTAAATTTTAATAAAATTAAGACTTGCTATTAACACTTATTTTTAACCTTTATTTGCAACTTGAAGTCCCTAATCTAAAATTACACTCTAAATCACACATGTAAAACTTGGGAAAGTGTATCAGTTATCTCTTGCTGCTCTTCCAAAAGGTAATAGTTGTTGATGATATACAGCAACTAGATGATAGATAGATAGATGATAGATAGATAGATAGATAGATAGATAGATAGATAGACAGACAGACAGACAGACAGATAGATAGATAGGGAGAGCATCCCTAAAGTTTGTCATCTGGCCCAGTGGTTCTAAATTCTGGCTGTACGTTAGGATCAGCTGGAATATTGTAAAAATTCTGTTTCTTAGGCCTTACCACAGACCCGTCAAATCAGATTCTTTGGAGGTGAGTAGTGGAAACGACCTGCATACCTGTATTTTATAAATTCCCATGATTTGTATGTGCAGTCAAGACTGAGAACCATGGACCCACAGATGAGCTCTTTAAACACTAACATGCACAGAGCACATGGGAATCTTTCTAAAATGCAGATTCTGATTCACCGGATCTAGGACAGGGCCCAAGAGTATGCATTTCTGATAAACTCCCAGGCGATTCCAGTGCTGCTGATCTAGTAGTTATTCAAGGTGTGGTACACAGACCAGAGTATTAGTATTCATCTGGAAACTTGTTAGAAAACACATGCTTGATCAGAGAATCAGAAACCAGGTGATCTGGTCACCTCTTGAATCAGAAATGCTGGGGGCATGGCCTATCTTTCTGTGATTTAAGCTCTTCAGATAATCCTGAAACCCACTCAGGTTTGAGAACCAGACCGTGTCCTGGCGTTTAGACATAGTCAGTTTGGTACCTGATTGTGTTTCAGGTTGTGCTTTGTGCAATTGTTTCATGTAGACAGCTCTGTTGAAGCCTCTCGAGCACTTGCATCAAACTGAGGGTATGAAACCACAGTATTCTCCTCCTTTTACTTAGTCTCCATGCAGAGCAAATTCTCTTTCATTCTGGTTAGAAGAGGAGGGGACCCAGCTCTGGTTTCAGACTCCAGCTCCTACTTCCAAAGCCTCTTGGTTCACTTAGCTTGTGAGACACCAGGAGCTTGTCACACCCCTGCAGGTGACACTCCATACTTACAGGTACTACCAGTAAGGGGCTGATTTATTAAAAACCCTGCTGGGACAGTTTAATGCCTGCAAAGGGATATTGTAACTCACCTCTAACTGCTGGCTGTCCTATCAAAAAATCACCTTTTGTTCTACTTTCCTTGTTTACAAGCTTCAGTTAATGGTTTCTCTCCATTAGGTAGCTCAGGGGAGTGCTGTTTAGAGAACTAATTGAATTCTTGCCAGTTTGGGGCATGATCCAAAGCTGTTCCAAATCTCAATATTTTTCATGTTATGTATTCTCTTCTAACATGTATAGTTTTGATATCTCTACTTACAGAATAGAAGCTGGAAGTTATAACTGTATACATGAATGCATATCATCAATAAGGTAGCACATTCTTCTTGGCTGCACCTCATTACTTGGATGAAAAGAGTGAAAAAAACTTTTTTTAAATTCAAACCGAATATATGTATTTTTAAAGCCTCCCAAAGAATTTATATAGTTTAATTTTAGAAATTGTACTATTTCTGAGATTAATGTGATAATGAAGAAACTATTTGTTCTCTCCACCAACTCTACCAGCATCCATCCCCCTGCCACCACCACCAAATTTGAATAGTCGCTCTTTTTAATCATTGAAAAAAAGTAGAGGTAGAACATGCACTCTTGTCTATGTAAAGAATAAAGTTTTCCTGGCTTTCAGCAATTATGTATCCAGATGACTGGATTAGATTAATCTTCAAAGTAGGAATTTGTGGGACTACATCTATTCATGGGCGATAATATGCTGAATGGCTAAAGATTAAAAACTCAGTAAATACATAGTAAGTGAATAAGAAAGTAAACAAAGTTCATCATGAGTAAAAAATACAAACTATATAAAGAATTATTTTGACTTAAAAATAATTATTCCCAATAGATATCAATCTAAAGAGTTATACAGTTTTTGAGTATATAATACTTGAAGCTTGAGGCTACCTCACTGGTATGGACACCCCACAGTGCAATCTAATGGAGAGATGTGCAATGTACATTTGTATACATTTTTAGATTCTGAAACATATTCTATTCCTCTAGATTTCTCATGTGGGAATTTCTGAGGCATTTATAATGTTAGAATCCATGCCTTACCTCTCCTTTGATACTTAGGCAGTACACCCATTTCCCCTCAAAATCCATGTGCTCCTTCTCTGTGATTCCTCAGTGTCTAACATCATCCATATTTCAAGTTCTGGGTGACAGGCATGTCTGCTCTTTTGTTGTTTTCGTCTTTTTTCAACTGTCATCCGTTCGGAAGTGTTAATTATCTGAGATGAGAAACATCATCTTTCATGGAATTATACTTAGGCTATAAAATATTTCATAGCTGAAATCTTTGAACATCTGCCCGGGATGCTTAACAGAAGTAAATATTCTTTGTCGTTTCCCTTTCACAGTTTGTGGAGATGAATGTACCGGCCTTCTTCTCAGTGACTTGGCTCGCCTGGAGCAGATGGCCATGAGCATCAACCTCACTGGCCCGCTGCCCGCTCCATATAAAATCCTGTATGGTCTCGAAAATATGACTCAGGAACTCAAGGTAGGTTGGAGCAGTAGCAGCAAGAGCCAGGGAAAAAATGACAGGAGCTTCCCAAGGGGTAAATGCTCTTCGCATGGTCCCAAATCAGACAACCACTCGGGTAATTCAACAACTTGCTAAACCAGTGTTTTTCAAACTTGAGAACTATAATTTACAAATTGCTCTTAAGGGGAAAGAGGCTCACGTACCCTCCAGTGTTTGGCCTAAATCAATTTTATTATGTTTCTTAAATATGTGCGAGCATAAAATCAGATATGAACTCCTTGTACTTGATAGCTCTATAAAATCAAAACAAATTAATCCTTACAAAAGCCTAAAAATTCAATAAAATTCAAATTAAAAACATTAATATACAGTAACAGATGATTTTGGCTGAAAGCAAATTGCTGCTTACAATAAGAATATGACACTGACTACTTCCACACAGGTTCTTTCATCAGCACAGGACACGTACTAACTCAGTTCTCCTATCTCCCCACAACGTGAACTAGAGAGCCCCTTATAAGGGGTCCTGAAGTGACACTTGGCATCACTTGACAAGTTCGCATGATTTATGTGCTCAATCTGCCATATGATCAAACAGGCATGGAAATGTAGGCACTGAGATCACGCTGGTTCGTCTCTCAGGTGCTCAGCCTGGGTTCCAGAAATGCTTACATTAACATTGAAGCTTACTGTCAAAATGAAAACACAAGGTGAAAATTTTGTACGAGAAAATGAGTATTTCGAAGAGAATTCATTTTAGAAACACTATACTAAGACATGAAAGCTTTCAGAAGTTAATGGCATAAAGAGGAAATGTCAAGGAAATTGGGGTTGTTTCACCTGATTAAAAGATGGAAAGTGACTACTTACACAATTATCAGGTATTTGTTGAGAAATTCTCGCATACCCCGGTGTTATACTTCATTCCCTGGGGGTTTCACGATCTCTATAATGTAGTCATTACCTTTAGGAAGTTTAGAGTCTATGTGGTTAAAAAATAATAATAATTCAACAATTAGCAAACATGTGTAGCTACCAAGTGCTTTATGAAAATTTGACATGCAATAATATACAAAGATTTATAACCCAGAGTTACCAGGGAATGCATTGTTAATGAAAGGGTGATCTATGTTAGATCTTGAAGGATAGAAATAATTTCAATAGGCAGAGAATTATTGGTGAAGACTGGAGGAAGAAATCTAAGATTTATTCACTAGGCACTGGCAGACACTCTTCCAGGGAATATTATTAAATAACTATTATATAATAGCTATTAAATAACTATTATTATCCCTATTTACCAGAAGAAGAAACCAAGTCATAATGATAGCAAGAATAACTAACATTTATTGATGAATTTCACTGTACTAGGCAGTTGACTAAAATCTTACATGAATTTTCACACATAAATTATACCAAAACTCCAAGTAGGAAAGGAGTCGTGGATTATCTACATTTTTCTCAGGCAGTCAAGTGGGGACACTGCGGCACAGAGAAGTTCCATGTGAGGCACTAGGTCACATGGTTTCTAGGTGTAGAGCTGGGATTTCAAAGGAGGCAGTATAACTTTAAAGGCCGGTAAGAGCCAAACTGCCTTTGCACAGCTCAGAGAGAGAAGGACTCAATCCACCAGTAGTGAGACGTCCTTGATTCCCAGCCCACGTATACATCCTCTTGCCTCTGATCTAGGAGAGCCACGTGAGCAAAGGCAGAGTGTGGTTGAACGGGTCCTGTTGAGCAGACATTAGAAGTCAGGCCTGCTAGTGAAAGATAAGTCCGGAGGCTTCAGTGGGGTTGGGTGATACAAAAGACAATCTTGAAAGCCAGACAGAGGAATCTGAGTTTACTTTGTAGGCCCAGCTTTCAGGAATGTGAAGAGTTCTAAAAAAGAAAGTGTTGACCAGTTTTCCTACATGGAAGGAATACCAAAATCGTCATCAGCATCATCAGCATCATCAGCATCTAGAGAAGCAAATACTTCAGTAAGATGTAAAAATTTTTTGAAGTAATACTTAAGCAATCGCTGAAGTACTTACTGAAGGGTCATCTGAAAAAAGGTTCCGGTCTGTGGACATCAACTAAGTGGGGCGTTGTCACCTATTTCTTTATAGCTGAATGTTGGCCAAAATTACCTTGATTTTCCTTCAGTTCCAGTTTTTCTTGGTTCTGTGTTTGTGTTCTTCTTCCCTAATTCATTTAATATCTGGATGCTTGGAATCTCATTTTGATATTCTGAATCCTTCAGCAAGTTATTTACCCTCTTTGTTTGGTTCCTTTAACTGTGTCATTGCTCTCTACGTTCCAGCCAAAGGCCACCAAGAACATACATGTGATAGAAAAAAGCTGAGTTTATTAACATGTTGCAACAAGGTATACTGCACACCATGAGGAATTTGGGGGTGTCTCAATAACAGGGCAGTAGGAATCACTTCAAGTATCTGGGTTTGTGCTAGGGAATTTGGGGACCATTTCAAGGAAGCAGGAGTTTGTGTTGAATTGGGTCCTGTTAGGAAGTGGGCATAACTCTATAACTGAGTAGTCTGATAAATCTTATCTAGAAGGAAGAAAAAAGGAGTACAAAGCTATTGATTAGAAAGGAGGCAGTGGTCACTCCTATTAGCCAGGAAGTGGGATTTGGGGTGCTTTTGTGGTCTGCAGAGAGACTATGATTTTGTCTGTGTTTAGACAAGATTATGGAGTGGTCTCATTTCTTGTTTCATTCATCACTGTCACAGAGTGACCCTGTCTAACATTAGTGTTCTGTAAGATTGATTATTTTCAATAGCATAAGAAAATGGCCTAGCTGTGAGTGCCAGGCCGGCTTCTATAACACTGACGCCATGCCAAGTCCCTCTGTTGGGGCTCTTGTCCTCAAAAGAAGAGGTGATAACCTGAAAATTATATCTCTGTTCATTAAAATAGGAGCCTTAAACAATCAGACAGAATTCACCTTGACTCTACGCCTTACCAGCTGCGTGATCTTGTACATATTTTTTAGTCTCTTCAAGCCACAATTTTCTATATACAAAATGAAATAACATTTATCTCATGGAACAACTATAAGAACTAAATGAAAAACAAAGCAAAAAGACTTGGCGCATAGTGACATCTCAATAAACTGTAGTAGTTTGTATTATTTGTCAGAGTATTCTCCACAGTGATTTGTACATAAGTGTGCAATTTAAATAGTTTCCTTCTCTCTTCTTTGAAGGTGAGAAGGTTAAGCTTTTTGTGTATAAAGAAAAAGAAGTGTGTTCTGTTAAACATTCAACCCCATGATCACTGTAAGGCCATTTATTAAAAGACCTATGGAATGAAATCTTTTTCAGCATTTGCTCTCACCTCAGCGGGCGCCAGAAAGGCTCATTCAGTTGGCAGAAGGTAATCTGAACACGCTGGTGACAGAAATGAATGAACTTCTGACCAGGGTAAGTTGGCAAAAACATTCTTCTTAAAGCTGATAGATTACTTATAATTAAGGAAAATCACTACAAATTTCTGAAATGCAAATCTTGTTCTTCCTAAATCCCAATTTGGTACATAAAATAGATGTATTTTTGATTTACTACTTCTGCCTCAAGTAAAATCTAAGAACCCAGTAGCACAAGAAGAGTGGGATACCTGCTTGGGAAGTGTCAAGGACAATGACTAAAAATACTAGAATGACAGTATATTTTGAGTGCTCTATCCAGTAGCCTCCGTGGCAAAGTTTTTGTGGATTCTGCATTCCAAAAGCACTGTATCTGACTATGTAAGGAAAAAGAAAAACAAATGAAAATACTTGTAGTCTCTTTGATCTCATCATGGGATTTTTGCTTTTGTATAGAAATAACAGTAAATCAGAATTCCTCCACAAAAGAGAAAGATTTTTTTATCATGAAAATCCGAAGCATTTAAGACACTTCTAAGACTAAGAATGTAAAATCCATGTTGCATTTATCAGAATTTTTAAGGCAATGGGAGTTTTAAATTTTCAAAACCGCAAATTGGTTAAGGTTCTTTTTGCTGGTAGAGTGAAGAAAACAGCATAAAGTCTGCCATCTTGTGGCTAGAAAAATGCATGAACTGGAAAACTGGCCTGGAATTTGGGATCCAGTTTGATATCAAAGAATTTTAAATGACAAAGAATGTTGGAGCTAGAACGTTCTTAAAGATTACCTAGTCCATTTTTTTTAAAGAAGAAATGCCTCAGACCATAATGGTGAAGTGAATTAGCAGTGGCCATAAATGCACCAAATTCAAGGACCTGAAAAGGATCCAGTTCCCAGACCTGCTGGGCCAGTACCATTTCCACCTAACCTGCTGCTGGCTAAGGAGTATTTCTGCAGGGAAATCAAATGAGATTCTGAGCACGTAATGCTAAACAATGGCCCCGATGTTGCAAATAGCATACTAAACACTTTTTCAGAATCTCTTACCAGCAATCCAAAATGTACAAATACAAGAAAGAGTTTCTTGCCAAATTAAGTTAAACATTAATTCGATTAATGAGTACATTTGTCTCATATCAATTAAATAATTAACAATTTTATATTTGTTATGTGAATACAACTAAATAAGAACTTTTAAATGAATCATGGCAAAAGAAACTCAATTCAACAAGCTCAGTATATCTTTAATAGGCTTGAAATCTAGTGGGGTGTGTGTGTGTGTGTGTGTGTGTGTACATAAACATTTAGGTGTGTGGAGGTTAATATGGGACAAGTGCAGGTAAATATAGAGTATGATATGAAATAAAATAATGTACCTGAGAAGTATACAGAAATGGAATAATTTAATTTTATTAAGGGTAACTAGTGAAAATTCCATGAAACAGTGGCATTTCATTCATTCATTTAATTAATACTTGCTGGGCTTCAGACATGTTCTAGGCGCTATAGCAGAAAGACAGACACTGCTATTGCCTTCATTGAGCTGATTACAGCTGCATGATCTGAGCCTTTAATATTATTATTATTATTAACTTTATTATTTCTTAACCTACATCCTTTCGTCTTTCCAGCAGACTCTCCTATACTAAATTATTTGGACTTATTATTTTTGAGGAGTTTAAAGCAAACTGGAAAATAGTGGGAGTTCTTACACGCCCTCTGCCCCAACATAAGCATAGCCTCCCCCATTATCAATGTCCTCAACTAGAGTGACATTTGTTACAAATAGATGAACCTGTACTGACAAATCATTATCATTAAAGTCTGTAGTTTACTTTAGGGTTCACTCTTGGTGTTATACATTCTTTGGATTTTGACAATGTTTAATGACATATCTCCACCTTTAGAGTTTCATTTAGAATAGTTTCACTGCCCTAAAAATCCTCCATGCTCTGCTGATTCACCCTTTCCTTTCCTTAACCCATAGCAACGACTGATCTTTTTACTGTCTCTACATATCATATATCATATAGTTGGAATCATGTAGTATGCAACCTCTTTAGATTGGCTTCTTTCACTTAGACATATACATTTAAGTTTACTCCGTGTCCTTTAATGGCTTGATAGCTCATTTCATTTTAGTGCTGAATAAGATTCCGTTTTCTGGTTATACCATGGTTTATTTATCCATTCACCTCCTGAAGGATGCCATCGTTGCTTCTAAGCTTTGACAGTATGAATAAAGCTGCTATTAATATCCAGGTAACGGAGTTCCCATTGTGGCTCAGTGGTTAATGAATCTGACTAGGAACCATGAGGTTGTGGGTTCGATCCCTGGCCTTGCTCAGTGGGTTAAGGATCCGGTGTTGCTGTGAGCTGTGGTGTAGGTTACAGACATGGCTCAGATCCCGCGTTGCTGTGGCTGTGGCGAAGGCCGGCAGCTACAGCGCCTGTTAGACCCCTAGCCTGGGAACCTCCATATGCCGCAGGTACGGCCCTAGATAAGGCAAAAAGAAAAAAAAAGAAAAAAAAAAAATATATATATGTATATACATATATATATGTGTGTATGTGTGTGTATGTATATATATATATATATATCCAAGTACCTACATTTTTAGTTCTTTTGTATAAAAACCAAAAAGTGTAATTGCTAGATCATATTTTTTTTTTATCTTTTTAGGGCCACACACAATGGCATAAGGAGGTTCACAGTCTAGGGGTCAAATCGGAGCTGTAGCCGCTGGACTTTGCCACAGCCACAGCAATGCCAGATCCAAGCCATATCTGCAATCTACACCATAGCTTACAGCATCGTTGGATTCTTAACCCACTGAGTGAGGCCAGGGATCGAACCGGCGTGCTCACGGATGCTAGTCAGATTTGTTTCCACTGAGCCATGACAGGAACTCCTGCTAGATCATATATTAAGAGTATGTTTAATTTTGTAAGAAATCACCAAACTCTCTTCCAAAGTGGCTGTACCATTTTGCATTCCCAGCAGCAGTGAACAAGAGTTTACATTGCTCCACATCCTCACCAGCATTTTGTATTATCAGTGTTTTGAATTTTGACCATTGTAGTAGTAGCATCTCATGCTAATTTTAATTTACAATTCCCTAATGACATATGATGTTCAGCACCTTTTTTGTGCTTATTTGCCATCTGTATCTATCTTTTTTGGTAAGATGTCTATTCAGGTCTTACTATGTACTGAATGCTTGCATCCTTTCCAAAGTCCCATATTTAAATCCTAATCCCCAAGGTGATGATGTTGGAGGTGAGATTTTTGGGAAGTGATTCAGTCCTGAAGGCAGAGCCTTCATGAATGGAATTAGTGGCCCATATTAAAGAGACCCGAGAAAGACCCTTCCTTGCCACGTAAGCATAAAGTGAAAAGACACTGGAAGCAAGCCTTCACCAGACACCAAATCTGTTGAGAATGTGATCTTGTACTTCCCAATCTCCAGAACTGTGAGAAATAAATTTCTGTTGTTTATAAGCTACCTAATGTGTGGTATATTCTTATAGCAGCCTGAATGGACTAAGACAAGACTATTCTCATTTTTCAATCAAGTTGGGCTTTATTATTATTGCTTTTATGTATTTTGGATAACAGTCTTTTATTAGATTCATCTTGCAAATATTTTCCCCCAGCTTTTGACTTGCTTTCTCATTCTCCTGACAATATCTTTCACAGTGCAGAAGTTTTTAATTTTAATGAAGCCCAGCTTAGCAATTCTTTCCTTTATAGATTGCTCTGGTATTGGATCTAAAAAATCATTGCCATACCAAAGTCATCTAGATTTTATACTATTTTATACTATGTGATCTTAGAGTTTTATAATTTGCATTTTGCACTCAACTATTATCCAGTAAGTTAATACCAATACTATTTTTAAATAAACTTCATTTTAAAATAGTTTTAGATTTACAGAAAAGTTGTTAGAGATAGTATAGAGATTTCCCATATATTTGCTACCTAGTTTCCCCTGTTAATGTTTGTGTTATATACATCTCATAACTAATGAACTAATATCATTTCATTATTGTTATTATTAACTAAAGACTTTATTCAGATTTCTTCAGTCTTACTTAATGTGTTCTTATTGTTTCAAGATCCCCCCAGGACACTACATTACATTTAATCATCTCGTCTTTTTAGGCTATGTCCTCTAGACAGAGACAGTTTCTCAGACTTGCCTTGTTTTTGATGATTTTGACAGTTTTGGCAAGTTCATGTATTTTGTGGGATGTCCCTCAGTTGAGGTTTGTCTTGTATTTTTCTCATGATTAGAATAGAGTTATAGAATTTTTGAGAAAGACTACAGAGATAATGTATCATTGTTATCACATCATATTAAGAACCCATGCAATCAATATATCTTATTACTGTTGATGTTGATCTTGACCCCCTGGTTGAGGTAGTATTCTCTCCACTGTAAAAGTTACTCATTTTCCCCTTTTCCACATTCCAATACCATTTTTATCTACCCATTTTTCAGATTTTGAAACATTGTAATCCTAGAATTTAGACTGATGGAAGCAAATATCTCCTTAATGATAAGGATGGGGAGGAAAGAGAAATTCTCACTTGTTAACTGACCTTGTCCCCACCAGAAACAGAACTTTCATGAAGACCGCCAATATTCAAGTTAACATTATCAATTCTTTCTTTCCCTGTTGTCAAATTGAGTGATAATCAAAAGGTGTATTAATATACATGGAATCATAACTAAAGGACTAGATGACATAAATATCCAATAGTATCAGGCTAAGGCCACCAATGACTTTATCTCACAGCCACAAATGATTTAGCTGTTGCACCAGAGAGAAGAAGTGCAGTGGCCATGACCTTCTATTATCCATGATTACATGATGGGAGACAATGTCTTAAACTAGGACATTGGAATTACCTGATGCCCAGTCATACCCTCAAAGGTTGTGACATAATTGATCTGAGGCACAACAGGAACATTGTGATTTTCAAGAGCCTCCAGGTGATTCTGATGTCAGGCAAGGTTGAAAACTACTGTAAGCCTATAGCTTCCAGCTCCCTTTCCTCTGGAAAATCCTTTCACTGGTACAGCCAATCTTTTTAACAGTCCTTTGCTCTGCTTTATAAGCTGACAGGTGACATTATAACCAATACATTATATTTGTTAAAACAGCTGGCGAGTCTTATCCTGCATAGCTGCTGTGAGAGCTGCCTTCTCTCCTTCAGCTGCTTCTGTATTTTGTGCTTATTGTTTTCATGGAGCAATTTAATTCTCTAATAGCCCTTGGTAAAGAGAATAATACTTCTTCCCCAAACATTTTTAGCATTTATTTTATGTAATTTGGTTAACATGCAAATACTATATAAGCAAAACATGGCATAATCATATATCTTTTTCAGTATGTTTTAATTTATTACAGTTTTATTTCCCCCTTGGAATATAAGTTCCTTGAATAGGGCATCATGTGTAGCATATTTTCAGTGTTTTACAGTCAGTGTAGAAATACTGAGATGCTTTTGGATGACTTCCTCCTGTATCTTGTTAACTTCTATTAATTCCATATACCTCTATAGCTGTTGTCCTTACCTCCCTCTTTTGTTTCACAGCCAGATTTTTTGAAAGACTGGGAGACAGGTCTGGTTTCACTTCTCATCCCACCTCAGCCTAGATATCCAGTCTTAGCCTGCTCCAGCCTGCTTGTTATTTCTACAAGATAATCAATGACAAGCTGTCCACTGAATCCAATGAAAACTTCATTTTACTTGAAATTCCTATAACAATTGCTACTTTTGACCCTATATTCCTTCTTAACATACTCACCTCTGTTTTTCTCTTAATTCTCAGACCTTTCATTCTCTGGCTCTTCCTCTACCCCTCCCTCAAAAGTTGATTTTCTTGGCGTCTTGTCCTCAGTCCACACCTCCTTCCACTCTATAAACTCTCTCTTTGGACTTCAGTAGTCATGTAGATGCTGATGGATTAATAAGCCAATATTTTCAAGAGAGACTTCATTCTCCTGTTTCAGTCCTGTGTACCTAACTACCAACTGGACATCTCAAATTAAAGCCTGTCATCTTCATCTTAAAACCCATACTCTCTTCTCTTTAGAGCCCCTTGGTGATTTATCCTCAAGTATTTACAGTATCCCAGAATGGAAGTGAATGGGTTACTCTTCATACCACCCTCTCTTTTTCACCCCCAACCCAATCCAGTGGCCTTCTGTGACTCCTCTTTCTAAGCCTTTTCTCCAACTCCAACCAGTTATTGTTACTATGGCAGAGTGAACTTTATAAATCACAAACATGATCGTGTCACTCTCCTCCTTCAAAGTCTCCATTTTGTCAAAAATAATATGTGATGCTCTCTCCTCGTGATCTCATTCCTGCTTAATTCCTCAGCCTCATCTCTCCCCCAGCTCATAGTCTGGTTATCTGGACCCTCATGCATTGAACACATAAGCCAGAAACCTCAAAATCCTCCTGGATGCCACTTTCTTCTTCATCATCCTCTCACTTACTTAACTCATTACCAAATTCAGTGAGTTCCACCTCTGTATATATATCTCATCTTCACTGCCCCACTCCCTCATCCAATCGATTAGTTTGGGATCACCACATCAGCTGTGTAGCTAGTCCAGCTTTTACCTTTATTTTCCTTCTGATTGTTCTCCAAGGTGTAACCAGAATGCACTTTTTCTGTTCTAAATTTGAACATATCATCATCCTAGTGCTTAAAATCTTTCCCTTCACGTCTCATTGCTCTTCAGATAAAGACCAAAATCCTCGCCTTGGCCATATCTCTCACCACTTTGCCTGTGGCCTTCTACACTCTATCCATAATATCCTTCAGTTACTCCATCTCACTGCAGAGCCTTTCTGCATGTTTTCTTTAGCCTTGAAGTAAATCACTTCCTCCTACATCTTGTTAACTTCTGTTAATTCCAGTTCACCTTCTAAACCTCAGCTCATCAAAGTCTACCTTAAGCCTTCTGTGATGTTACAGGTGTGATGTGATAACGCTCATAATTGTGTTATACCACAGTGCTTTCTCTTCAGTCTGTAATTATAAATTTATTTTCATGATCATTAAACAAATACCTCTCTACCCACCAGATATAAGCTCCAAAAATTTAGGGAGTATGAGTTTTTTTCCCCTTTCCACAGTATCACCAATATCATGCTCATAGTAACTATTCAGTTAATATTTATTAATTAATTGCAAGTAATTTAAATAATAGCATAAAACCACATGGAAAGTATAGAAACCCACAATAAACATTAATTTTAAATTTCTCTAAAATTCACTAAAGTCAGGTTTGTATTTATAATTATAATGAGTTGAGTATTTTTCTTTCTTATATAAACATCTCTTAAATGTTCATAATCTATAAGGGATGGATACTGTGTAATAGACAACTATATAAAGTGTTAAAATTTAGCTTTATATTATATTTTACTGCACATTGAAAATCAAATTTAAATTAAGATGAGGCATTTCCAAAATGAAGAAACTAGTTTTTAAATAATTTAAGTATGTGTATGTGTGTATCTTTACATTGCCTTATTTATAGCTTTAAATGTTCAAATGTTTTCAATTTCTGCTATTATATTTTAAAAGAAAGAGAGATAATGTATAACAAATCATACTTATTTATTTGGAACTTTCAAAACTGACACCTGAAATATTTAGGGAGAAACTTCACATGGAGCTGACTTGTTATCATCCCCTAGGGTCAGTTGGCTGCTCCCCGTCTCTTTCCTTGTGTGTTGTCTGTCCTAGCAGCTCACCTGAGGAGTGTTTCACTGACACTTAGATATGCAGAACCAGTAGTGTTAGAAGATGACCCTTGAGAATATCATATAAGTGATTAGATCTGAAATTTAATTTTAGCAGGAAACTGTGTAAATCTGCAAATGCAAAGGCGGATACCATCTAAGCAATGTTGTCTATTTAGTAGTTAGATTTGCTCCATTAGACTTTCTAGTTTTAACATAAAGAAGGCAGAAAATGAAAGACACTAGTGATATCCAACCAAGGAAATTATGTGCAGATATCAAGAGGCACAGTGAGAACTGCTTCCGAGCTACATTGTTCGGAAGTAAATGAATGTTTGCCTAATGGTAATACATGCTGCCTGGATATAAATACTCAAAAGAAAAAAGAAAAGAAAAAAAAATACCTAATTGAATGATCTTGAATATAAAAAAAATAATCAAAGGCAAGAGAGATACATGCAATGTCCTGTATAAGGTGTCATTTATGAAGGGACACTGGAAAGATTGTAGAATAGAGATAAGAGAATATAAAAATAAAATCTAAGATAGAGAATGAAAGGAAGATTATACAACATATTAAGATCAGTGAGAAGATATTTGTAAAGTACTCAGAGGACAAGATAATAGTAAGAAGTAAGCTAACCAAGGGTGGGGATGCTAATTTAATAAAAATGCAAGAAGAGCCAGACTGAATCAGACAGACAGCTCCAGTCATGTGGTATTTGGCATTCATCTGTAACGTTATGAACAGCCTGTCCTGAAACTGATTTTTGTGAACTTCACTTTTACAGTCAGTCACCACTCCTCATAGATGATGGTGTATTTGTCATTGGCTTCCTTTATGGAGTCTCTCATGGGTGGTTTTGACAAAGTGACTCTTCAACTTAATGACTGCGTAATGAGACATGATTTTTGAAAATGTATCTATATGGTGTTCTGATATGGATATGGATTTTTAAATATATTAATTTAGTAAAACCTAAAGCTTGTGCACTTAGTGTAAAAGCTGCAGCCATGGCCCTCCTCGCACTCAGAATGCATAACTTTTTCATGTATCTTCCTAGGCCTCCTGGACATTAGTCAAATGTAAGTTACTATTTTCTATAGACAGGATATAAAGCAGTGATACAGAAACTTTGTGTTTCTCTCCCAGTTCACTATATGTGTGAGTTCAGATAAGTCACTTAACCTCTTCATACCTTTATCCTCACCACTGTGAAAATAAGGATCGTGCCCTTTATAAAGGCACAATATATAAAAGGCAGAAAGAATAAATGAAACACAAGAGAGTATTAGCCCTTGTGAACACACATATCAATTTGCCGTTCTGTTGAACCTGTCGGTGTAGTCCACCTTTTTAGGATGTTAATAACATGAGTCAATGCTTTTTGGTGCCAGGAACCTCACATCCCCTTCTCTTCTGGACAGAAGCCCTTCTTGTCTGTGCAAAAGGAAGGCTACCCTCTTCCTTAGTAGGCACTGTGCTGGCCATAAAGATTTCTACCCATCTCCAACCCCTATCTCCCCCACCCTCGACGGCATATTTGGTGTGCAGTCGCAGGCTAGTTTTGAATTACCAGGGGGCCAGTCACTAGAATGCAGTGCGGTTGGGACTGGAGGCTCTCAGGCATGGTTCTCCTAGTACACACTCAATGAAAATCTTGAGCAGCTTCCTATGACACTCTGAAAAATGCCCAGCCATCCACATTCACTGGCAAGAGAAACACCAGGCATATGGCCAGTTCGAAGGGTATTGGGGAGGCATATGGAAAGAGATTTTTTTTCCTCCAGCAGACTTTAGAACTTCAAAGGGATAGTTTGTTTGATTATCATTGTATCAGTCAGCCACCCAACATCTTGGACCTCCTACAATTTGCCAGACACTATGCCTGGCACTTGAGCGAACGAAAAGAGGTTCTCCCAAGGATTGAGATTAGATAGATACGGCAAAACACCCAACAAAGTAATTACCCAAAAGAGTCATGAATAGAGGTAATGATATTTGTTCTTGAAACTCTAAGAAAGGAGAGTATTGCAGGAATAGTCAGGGATGGTTTCACAGAGAAAGGTTGGAACTGAGTCATCTTGGGGGCTAGATTTATTTTGGTTAATTGGAGAGGAATTAGGGAGCAAGAATATGAATAAACCTTTTTCTGGAAATGTTCCTAGAAAGGTAGGCAATAAGAATCATAATAAGCTTGGCAAGATTAGTTAGGAAATTGTTATTCAGTCAAATCATTAACGGTATTCATTCAGTATTTGCTGTAAGTGAAGCATCATCCTGGAAGCTGGATATAAAGTAATGGGCAAAAGAGACCAAGTTCCTGTCCGAGTCAGGGAGGTAGCCAATAAATAGCTATGCCAGCACATAAATAGTAATTCTAAAATTCTATGATAATGGTGCTGTTAAGGAAATGTTCTGCTGCAAGAAGTTCAAAAACCTAGATAGGTGCCCTGGGGATGGCCATACCAAGAAAAGATACTTAGTAAGCTGAAAGCTTATGGATGACAAGGATCCAGGCACTAAAAGTGTTGAGCAGAAGCTCATTCCAAGCAAAGACTACAGAATACAAAAAGGCCCTAAGAAGGAAAGAGTTTGGCATATTCATATATTAAAAGGAATCCAGGGAGGCTTATTGTATAAGGTCTTAGTGATAACATTTTTGAGTTATTTCTTATCAGAGTTTATATAGAATTCTTGACATCTTAATATTGGAGTACTCTTTAATTAGTACTGTTTGTTAACAAGGTATCTTACACATTATTGTATAAATTATATGAGTAGAAGTCAAGGCAATGCATACTATCTTGATCATTCAGTATTTAAAAAGGAGAGTGTATCAGTATACACTTATTTTCAAAAATTAGATGCTTTGAGCGTACACAAGTTGGAAATCTTGATGGTATGAATATTTATGTAAGTTATTACTTTGGGTAATATCAAGAAGATACTGACAAAGCAAGAAATAAATTTTAGTTCAAATGTATTTTCTGTGTAGTAAGAGATACTAGTACTGACCATATATTAATTCTTAGGATAAGTTATTGAAAGATCATTATAATATAGATCAGTCCCTTATTGCAGTGGTCTGTGATAATACGAAAATAGTAGTGATATTATCAAATACAGTGAAGCCTAGAATGGACAAAAATCTAAAGCAGTTTAGACAGCCAACACTTTAAGCAGTTGACCTTAGTAATTTAAAAGCAGTGTTTTAAAATCTGTGTGAGTGTACATTCGTTTGGTATGTATATGTGAAAAGTTTCTTGACCCAACTGAGCCTCAAATCTAAAAGTGAAAATTATTCCATTATTAATGTTCTGGGAGAGTTAATCCACAGCATTCTAATATATTGATTAACACCCTTCAAATCATTGTGTATATATACTGAAACTATGAAGAGGAATTTTTAAAACTTCCATTGGATTCTTATCCTTTCATCCTTTTATTTGTGATAACACTTGCAGACTGAGAAGCTAGATTACAGTAGTCTGACTCTATAGACTACCTTTTACTCAAAACCTTGAAAAATTTCAGGAAATAAACCTCTTACTGCCCCCCAGGAAATCATAAAATGCAGTCGAGTTCCTACAGCACCTCCTGCCATGTTCTCTGCTGGCCAGGCATTTAGTTCTGTTTTCAGTTATAGTTAAAATCCATTTTTGTATAAAACAATTTAGATTTGCTGGGTATGTCTAAAGTGCAAGCACTGTTGATACAAGACTGTGGAGTATTAATATTCTGCCAATTTGGACCTTATTGAAATTGTATTGAGGCCATTTGTGATTCTTTGATTCATTATCTATAGTTAGATTATCCTTATTTTTTAGAAAAGGAAGCCATTTATTAGCATATGCATACACATAGAAAAGTGAAGTAAAAACTTATTACAGAGTGCTCTATGCCGTGTAGCCTCTGAAACTTTTCATGTTACACATGCCGTTTTTATTTGCCTAAGTATGATGTATCTTAACTATGAGTACATTAAATGGATTTCACTGTGTCAAATGGTATTTCAATATGAATAAGGTTTAAACTGTATGAGGACACTTTCTGGGAGATAGGGCTGTTGTGGGGTTCTGTTTTGTTTTGTTGACAGTAATATATGGGCTATGATTACTGGAATCTTTTTTGGTGATGTCCTATGGGAAAGTTAGCATTTATTCTTCTTTAACGTTTTACTAGATCTTTAGAGTGTTATAAAACAAGCATTTACTACATAGTAGCTAAGCATTTCTCCCTCTTTGTTTCTTTAATTACCGTATTGATCTAAACCAAATCTATAGGATCAAGCTTATCGAGACAGACTGCCTTGTGCCTCTGTCAAGAGATCATTGTTACACTCCACACTTTTTCAGTAAATAAAATATGGACAAAACTGCAACATGTGGAGGCTAAAGAATCCATTAAAGTATTTGGCACCTGTACCTTAAAGATATTTCAAAAATAATTGTGCTTTATCGCTTCTTCTATGCCATTGCGTATAACGAGGGTTTTAAAAAGACCAAATACAGCTCTCTGATTTCCATTTAATGGAAGAAGCAATAAAGTTTAATTGTATACTTGAGCATGGGGCGTCATTTCCAGTACATCTGATCAATTATTCATCGATTGCCTTTGGCTCAAAGTAATATTTGAAAGAAAATGCAGCTGGTCGAAGCTCGTCTAGCTATAGTTTCATCATCTCTATTAATTATGCTTTTCCCGAATTTGGATCATTAGGCTACCAAAGTGACAGCAGATGGTGAGCAAACTGGACAGGATGCTGAGAGAACGAACACGAGAGCAAACTCCTTAGGAGAATTCACTAAGGACCTTGCCCGGGATGCAGAAGGTATTAAAAAAGTCACAATTTAATCATTATTTCTCCCAACAGGCAAATAGAAAATGGGTATTACACAGGACTGGAATTTCACTAGTAACATTTCTAAATTAGAGGTTTGGGTTTTTACAAAGTATTTTGATCAAGACATTCAAGGGCTAAGAAACAAGATATTCAATAAGCTGAGAATCTACAACCTACAATGTTAAATTTGTGACAACAGTCAGTGAATTAGGAATTATAAGTACAGAATAGCAGTAAATTGCATGCTTTCTTTTAGGAATGCTCTGATTCTTTAGACATAGCTATCGTAATCAACTACGATTAAATTAGTTAACAGGCAACTTATGCTCTGCTCTTGTGGTGGTTTTGTATTCAAAACTATTTAAAAGAGTTTTGATTTTTAAGAAAGCAAATTTTATCATTCTACTCAGTACATTAAAACAGCACTTTAATTTCTCAAAATGACTTTTAAATATTTGGTACTGGTTTTTACTGAACATCTGTTGCTTCAGATTTGGATATTCTACCTTACCAGAAGCTGTACTGAATTCAGTCCACAATTCTCTAGAAGTTAGTTCTTGGCATCTACCAGTCTGATTTGAGAATCAAAGTAGAAACCATTTTTGGGTTAAGGCCCAAATGAAGATACTCAGAATGCAAAAAAAAAAAAAAAAAAAAAAAAATTACCTCTCAAAAAACGAAACAACAAAACATTAGTTTTTAAATATCTTTAATAAATAATAAACATGCATGCATGTTGAGAAAGGAGGGGAAAATGTTTTCCTTTTGCTTTTTAGAAAAAACATTTTTCTTGCTCTACGATGTTTTACATTTTAGATATTTTGGTTTCTAATGTAGCCAAATAAATCAGGACATGAGATAACCATCAAGGCAGATCCTGACAGGTAATTCTTAGGAATCACTGGCCAAGAAGAGACAGAAACTTCCAAAGAATCCCCACAGCAAGAAGCAATAGAGTTTTAATCTGAGACATAATCTCAGGCAAAACACATTAGGATCCGAAACAAAAGTTACTCCTGCCAAAAGCATCTCAGTTGTTAACTCACTGTGGTTTACCCTCTGCTAGATGAAGTTGCTGTGCTTTCCCTGGTTTTTCTATTACTATTACTTGAAAGTGCCCACCTCCTCCCACACCGCATCTCAAAAATAAAACCTCAGTGCAGATGGAGCAGTCTCACTCTCCCTAGATCCCTGAAGACATTAGTCAATACTCCAGGAACTTTTCTTTTCTTTCCCATCTGTCTCAAACACTCAACACCCAGCAGCCTTTCCTAAGAATTCATTCTCATCATTTCAATCAAAGATTGATGCATAAGAATAAATGCTAATTCACATTTTCAATAGACTCCATTATCAGCACTGCTTACTTCTCTACACTGCACCCTCCACCTCCTAGTGTGTACACTCCACAAAGGTACCAGCAGGGGGCAGAGAGGAGATGATGATATTTACCCCAGGCTTGGCCCCACAGTCTATCAAAGAAAGGGGTTAGGTATCATCAAAAGTGTCTCTCATCCCCTAAATTGTGCATCAGTTTAGTGGTCTGGTTGTGTCTGTGCAGACAGAGCACATTTTTCTAATTTATGTGAGTGCCATGTGGGTTCGCTGTAATCCTGCACTCGAGGACAGTGTGAACACTACTCTCTTCCTCCAGCAGGAACTAGCAGAAATGCTAACAAAAATGACCACCACAGCCCTTTACAAAAGAACTTTGATAGAATTAATTAAACCATTAAAATTTCATGAAAATGCAAATTTGAACATGGCAGAGTTAAACTAAATCCTCCCTTAGATTTATATACATATTACAAAGCTTGGATGTTTAGAGGATTTTTTTTTAGAAAACTCACCAAAAACTTGGAGTTGTACAAAATACATATACCTTTTTGCTTCCTCTCAAAACTGTAATAATGGTGGATAATCATCAGTGGTTTTAGTTTTTATTAGTGGTAATAAATTGCCATGGGAAAAGCGAACGCTTCAGCCTGGCATTTGTCTATTTCAGTTTTATTTTTAGACGCAATACCTTACTCATCCTGTATTCCATAAGTCATGGTCTCTATAGATAATCAGCTTCTATTAATCTAAGGTATTCTTATTTCACTATAATTTTATAAAGTCTACTTTAAAATGAACTGTATTTTATTCCATGCACTATTAGAATTAATGAGAGAACATTAATGTATGTTCATTATCTATGATGTATAAGAGGACTTCAGAAATGTTGGACACCCTTCTTTCCTATTTCCCAGTTCACAGTAATATTTGTTATTCATGGTAAATTTACCCACTGGAGGATACTTTTTTCAGGTTCAGTATGAAATACAGGTTTGCTTCTCCTGAAGAATTAATGTATTTAGTTTGTATGTTACAGATACTATATACATCTTAAATACTCCTTTTTATCCCCAAAACCTGGATACTTAACATGCTTAGCACTGGATTTAGAAGCTACCACACTGAACATTACAGGATGCCTTTCTGTCTAGTAATGCTTTGCCTGTTTCACATTATTTTTTTTAATCTTTGCCCCATCTCCTTTTAAATTGATTTTGTCTTATTTTAAAGATATTTTAAAACAACTTTAAATTCCCCTTGAAATAAGGTAGAAAGAAAAGATAAATTAATTTAAACAATATATTTAGAAAGTTCCCATTGTGGAACAGAAGAAACAAATCTGACTAGTATCCATGAGGATGTGGGTTCGACCCCTGGCCTCACTCAGTGGGTAGGGGATCCAGCATTGCCATGAGCTGTGGTGTAGGTTGCATACATGGCTTGGATCTGGCATTGCTGTGGCTGTGGTAAAGGCCGGCAGCTATAGCTCAGATTTGGCCCCTAGTCTGGGAACCTCCATATGCCGCAGGTGTGGCCCTAAAATGCAAAAACAAACAAACAAATAAATAAATAATGTATTTATGTTGCAATTATTTTTAATACTGTTGAAAACATATTGAAGTGATAGTATATGTGCTTTCATAATAGATTACATAACACATTAATTTTTAGTTGAAAGGTACTCAAGGGAGTTCCCTGATAGCCTAAGGGTCAAGGATCTGACGTTGTTACTTGTGTGGCTCGGGTCACTACTGTGGCACAGATTTGATCCCTGGCCTGGGAACTTTGCATGCCATGGGCTCACCCCAAAAAAAATTAATTAAAAAAAAAATGTACTCAGAAATTTCCAAATCCAATATAGAGAAGCGGTAGATCAATCAGACTTCTATTAAAATAGTGCTTGCTTTGTTAATATAGTATCATTTTGCTAAAGCAGTTTTTGTAAGCCTAATAATTTATTCTGGTGGCTTACATACTGCTTTAATTTAAAAGAAATGTTGCAATCCAAAAGTGAGAGCCATCTTTCCTTTTCTCACTCTATCATTCTTTCTCCACCAAATTCTTCTATGTAGAAGTTTAACTCTGAGGTTAGACCACAAGAGAAATAGTGAGGCTCTATCCCGTATTCCTTCCTTCTTCAGTACAACCTAGGCCCAGGACTTAAGTTTTATCAAATTTCACTTATGTATCAAATTTCAAAGCCCATTATGTATTCATTTAATAATGGAAAACAAACAGCTTTGGCAGGTTGGGAGGTGGGGTTTATCTCTTTCATTTATAAAAAATGTGAATGCAAATGAGGTCAGCAGTTACTTACATGCTGCGATTGACTGTACAAACAGGCAGGCCCTCAGACCAAAAGATGCAGCTGTATCATCAGTAGAGTCAAATCTACTATTACCTTTCCTGAAATCTAAAAGTAGAAACCTTACATTTAATCATGCTATTCTGGCAAGGTCTCAATCTCCTGCACCGAGGAGTCTTCCAGTCAATAGTTCATGGTCTCTGGTTCCTTAACAAAAATGACATGGCCGAAGTGATATATTATTAATGATAGTGGTGGACTCTTAGAAGGTTCCTTGGCATATGTCAAGGTGTGACTTTTAGAGAGTCAGCCAGAAAGAGGCACTGACACCAAATTCTGGGAATAGCACTTGAGCAATAATTTCTGCCACAGGACCAGAAATGGCTGTATTTGTTCTTTAAAATGCCTAATTCAAATTGTTCTGTAAATTAAACTATAGCTATCAGAAATAATGGGTCGAGGAGTTCCCTTCGTGGCTCAGTGATAAAAGGCAAAAAGACAAAAAAAAAAGAAAAAAAAAGAAAAAAAAGAAATAATGGGTCGATTGCAGTAACTTTCTAGCCAAAGACATTTATCATTAAAAAAGAATTAGAGGAGTTCCTGTCATGGCTCAGTGGTTAACCAATCGGACTAGGAACCATGAGGATGCGGGTTCGATCCCTGGCCTTGCTCAGCGGGTTAAGGATCCGGCCTTGCCATGAGCTGTAGACTGCAGATGCGGCTTGGATCTGGCGTTGCTGTGGCTCTGGTGTAGGCCGGCAGCTACAGCTCCCATTAGACCCCTAGCCTGGGGACCTCCACAGGCTGTGAGTACGGCCGTAGAAAAGGCAAAAAGACAAAAAAAAAAAAAGGATTAGAAAGGTACATTTTGGAAAGCGTAAAAGCAGATATAGCCTTGAATAATAGAAAATATCTCTTGGCCAACCCAGAGCCCTCATTCTGGGGATTTTCATAGGTAATATTATAGAAATAAGGGTTCAACAGACAAAAAGAGTTAAAAAAAAATCTCTCTTTAACTTGCTAAATGAACGTTCCCTAGAACGTTCCCTAGAACTGTGTACATGTTTCAATTTACCAATCTTTCAAACTTTTATTGGTCATAGAATTTTTTTTTTCAAATGAAATCTTCCCTGGAAAACAGATTCTTGGCAGAATAGGCATCATTTGTAGAATACCTGAAGTGCCTGGAGAATCCTAAGATTCCAAAGAGCACAGTTTGAAACCCCGTTTAGTGCATAATAAACACAGACTCTTAGGAAGTCTGTTGTTGCTGGAAGGTATCTGTGAGCCCTAATGCTTATCCCTAGACTGGGGTTCCTCTCCTCATTCCTTTTTGCAGAAGATCACAGAACTGTGTGGAAGGACAAGGGCAGGTTCATTTTCAGAGATCTCACCACTCATAGTATTTCTGCTCAGGATTTAAAAATTGAATATTTTTGTGTCTTATCAGCAATGCAGACCTCGCATTTTCAGCTTCCAAGTGTTAATATGCTACATGTCTCATTTTTTACCTCTTACCTGAAGAGGGTTTGAATCACTTCTTTATTTCTTCCTTTTGAGGTAGAAACACTGTGATTTAATTACTGTGTCCAACCCCCTGCAAAAAAAGAAATAGTATATGGAGAAATACAGCACATTTCCCTGTTCGTTATGGATTTCTGTATTAACTGTCTTTCTGTTTCCCAACAGGAATACGCATGACAAAATATATTTCTATTGAAGATGGTAGAGAAGAGCAGATGCTAAGTGTCATTTTTACATGTGGCATTTTGTTTACTAATTTGCAAAATTTGTTTTACCCCCTGCAGCTGTAAATGAAAAAGCTGTAAAACTAAATGAAACTCTAGGAATTCAAGACAAGGCCTTTGAGAGAAATTTGCAAGACCTCCAGAATGAGATTGATCAGATGATGACAGCACTGAGGAGGAAAAATCTAGACACACAAAAGGAAGTTGCTGAAGATGAGTTGGTGTAAGTAGAGACTGTTAGTTTCTCATTTGATAAAAGGGAACTTTCCAAATTGTTGTTTAGAATTTTCTGAGTTATCCATCACATGTATCAGTGGGAGATGCTTTATTTGCTATTTACCTGTTTATTTTTCTTTTAGTATAATTTACCTTCCTCTAAAATGGATCAAAGGCATGTTTATACCTACATATAAATAATTAAGTAAATGATCTTCTTTTGGTGCTGTCCCTTCTGCAGCTGGTATGGCCTTGCCTTATTAATTTTCTGTATTAAGGACTTTAAAACTAGCAGTTGTTCTTGTTTTAATAAAAATATCTGGGTAAATAAAGTTATATATTTACCAGGCCAAACCAACCCAAACATTTTGTCATCTTAAGAAGTGCTGAATAGAATACTTGTCAAAAATATATGCCTAATACTGTGTGAAAGAAAGGTTGGAAATTTAACATTGAAGATAATAATAGTGATTTTACTAAACCCAGTGAATTCCTGTAACCAAACACGCAATTAAAAAAATTACATTTTTACATTAATAGTCAGCTGACTTCAAAGTGATGGTATTAATACTTAAACACTATTTACTAAACCAGTATCATCAGCAACACCTGAGAACTTGTTAGAACTACAGGTTATCGACACCCTACCCTAAACCTACTGAATCAGAAACTTTGAGGACGAGGCCAAGCAATCTGTTTTGACAAGTGCTTCAGAAGATTATGATGCCTGTTGGTTTGAGAACTACCGGTTTTCAACTATTTAGCCTTTCTTAAAGTTCTCAGATATCTCTTTAGGAAAAAGTCATTAAGTTAAATCTAGAAAACTTCCAGAATACTCCATCCACAGAAAGCAAAAAAAAAAAAAAAAGATCAAAATTATATTATACTATCATGTTAATAAAATGGAGTTACTATCTCGGTTTCTAACCAAACACGTCAGTATTCATAGTTTATATTCAAAGTAAGAGAAAAAAATGCCTCATTCTGTTAAATAGATAGCTTTTGTTTTTGGTGTGTGAAGTAAAAATCCTAAAACTGATTCCATCAGCCAGATTATGAGAATCGCATGAGATCCTTTTCAAATGAAAATGTCATATTACTAATAAAATTTTTAAAATGTGGGGTGTTTTTTGTGCTTCAAGTTTAATTATAAATGGTCTTGCCACTTTTCAGCTGTCAGTTTTTCAAGCTGGTTTAACACACAATCCCCTTTAAGTACTGTCTTATTTTTCCGTACTTTTAATGTAAGCATCTCTTTGTGACAGTGTTTAATATCAATAAACCCTAAGGTAGTGACAAGGGCTTATTGTCTGTATTGGGGTGGGGTGCCTATAGAGCTGCAGAAGGACTTCTGAAGAAAGTAAAGAAGCTGTTTGGAGAGTCCCGGGGGAAAAATGAAGCAATGGAGAAGGATCTCCAGGAGAAACTGGCAGACTACCAAAGCAAGGTTGATGATGCTTGGGACCTATTGAGAGAAGCCACAGATAAAATCAGAGAAGCTAATCTCTTATCTGCAGAAAACCAGAAAAACATGACTGCTTTGGAGGTGAGTCTTAGAGGCTCTTTCATCTGAATCTGGGAGCGTGCTGGGGGAGCAGGGGGGTTGACTCTGACCAAGTAAGTCAAAGTGATGCACATTTATGAGGTCAAGTATGACAACTCTGAAATGGGACCTCTAAAAAGCAGAACAAGGAATGATTCTTCTTTTGGTTTTGTAATTAATGATCATGCCCATATCAGCAAATAAAATTTAGACAAACAGTTTAAGATTTTTAAGGACAGTGTGGTACAGAGGAATGAGATCTTTTCTGGGAGTCAGGGATCCTTGGTCTTCCCAACAACTGTGCCACCTAACTAGAAGTATAAGCTTGGGCAAATCAAAGTCTCAGAGCATCAGTCTCCCAATCATACAATGAGTGCATTATACTAGAGCATATCTAGGGTCTCTTCAAATACTAATATTATATGATTTTACAATCCATCCAACCTAATCCACAAACCGTGGTTTTAGACATCCAGCTACCACAGATCACGTAAGTGCCAAGGATTTTCTAATGGAATCTGGGTACAGGTGAAACAACTCACTGAGAGACTGGAGCTGGGGAAAATTTTCATTCTCTTTTTCTTTGCAACATGTTCTATGAAAATGGTATTTTACCATGATCTAACATGAACAGATCAAATCTGAGTTAGTTTTCCCTGCTTTTCCTCAGACAAGAGATACTTCTCAAGAAATGATAGGCAGCTTCTGCCTTTTTTAGAGCATTAATGAAGCTAGAACTAAAACAGATGCCTCAATCCATCCTTCCTTACCTCCTTTCCTCCCCTCTCTCCCTCCCCCATCTCTCAGTCTCTCATTTCTTTCCTAATACTTAACACAGCAAACTGAGCACTTTTCCCAAGAATGAATTCCACACATATGATAGCGCAAACCTGTACGTGTCATTTAAAAAAAAAAAAAAAAACTTTTTTCCCAGGAAACAAACCTACCTCTTTGCTGTTTTCAAAGTGTCTGACCCCTGCAGATCTGAAAACAGCAGCAGACCCTTATTTCTTCTAACTTATAATTCTGCCTTCAACTATAACTGAACATTTTCCGGTATATATTATGCTCTCACAAATGTGGAATGACAGTTGAATACAAAGGATCTGGATTTTTTTATCCATTCATTTCTTTCCATTTTCCTTTGGATTAAGAAGTAAGAGGATGAATTAATTTTTTAAAAGAATTATTTTCCTGGGTCCCTCTCCTGGGGCTTAGCCTTGTCATTTTGATAGAAGATTGAGGAAACTCACTGATGTATCTAATCTTAACCACTTTGCAGTCTACTGACATGCTGGCAGTATTAAAGAAAAAGCACTATCTCGTTAGGCAGGATGCTGGGATGCCATCATATCACAGTCTCCCGCATGATTCATCTTGCTTGGTGACACACCAGTGGTGTAACTTACCCAGGGGTGCCCGGCTCCATTTTATGGCAACAGTTTAAGAAATTAAAATTACCTGTGTGGAAAGTATAATAAGTATTTGGGAAGTATTTCAACATGAGTTATAATGGCACCGTAAATGGTGCTTTTAGCTATTCCTTCATTTTAGTGATGTTTAAAACCAAGAGCCATCATTCTTGGCTAACCCCAGAGATGCCTGGAGCTTATGTAGTCAGTATTGAAGTTTAAGCGGTCCTTTTTTTTATATTTTCTTTTTTTATGCCTTGCTTAACTAAAGGCTTGTTTTAAACTTACTGGAGTAAATAGATATACTGACTGGATTAACATGAGTAAGGCACAGTTTATTTAAGGTCACTTGCCAACACTGATTAAGGTTGATTGCCAAGGCTGATGCTAGACTGGCTGATAAAGAATCACCTGGACAGTTTGCTAAACAAGTGGTTCCCCTGGGTTCCCAACCAAAGTCTGACTTAGCTGGTGTGGTCCAAGGTCCATATTTTAAAACCTCCCTGTATTAATCAGATGTACTTATATGTTTAAGAAGAACTGATACATTTTGTTTTAACTATGTTTCTCCTATGTCTGCAAAGAAGGTGATAAAATTAAAACCTAACACAATTTTTTTTTTATTTTAAGGAAGTAAGAATGTAATTTTTATTATTAAAGACATTTATCAAGCCCAGTCCACATTAATCCCAGTCCACATTAATCGCAGTATTACATACAGTGATACAAAGATGGTTTTTATGGAATTTATATTATAGTAAGAAAAGAGTCACTAAACCAATACATAAGTATATAAAGTGGCCACAAAATCTGGAGCATGGGCTGATATACTTAAGTGACATGTTCTCAGTATATTGCATGATGAATTCAATAGTGTCCTTCATCAGCAAGGTACCCTTCAATAGGCTGTACATTTTCTCTTCTTGTGATGAATTGGTGTCACTGATTTTCATTAAATAACCTGTGCTTTTAGCAACTTTTTAGAAAAATCCATCAACGTGCAAGCTGTAACCCCCCCCAAAAATAATATTATCTGAATTTCTGTATGGCCAGTCTATAAAACAGAATTCAGATAAATGAATGCTTGGGAAAAGAAAATATAATAATCACCAATTCTGTAGTGTTCACTGTGTGCCAGACTGTGTTCTCAGGTAATTCTTCTCATATTTGACTGTATATATCAACCACTTGAGACTCTTGTTAAATGCAGATTCTGAGTTAGTAGTTTCCAAAAAAAAAAAAAACGCACCAAGGTAGTGCATGTCTAACAAGCTTCCAGATGATACCAGTGCTGCTGGTCAATGGGCCATGTTTTGAGTATAAGGAACTGAGCCTTTCACGTGAGGCTAAATGAGGAGGAAGCAAGATGAGGAACTGGGGAAGGACACATGTTGGAGGGAACTGCAACTGCAAAGGCTCAAAGGCAGGAACAAGATGTGTGAACTGGCAGCAAATTGAAGTGGTTGGTGAGACAGGGAAAATAGGATGTAGAATTAGCGCTATCCCAGTGCAAATAAGAAATGTGATTTCCACAATTGGGGAGTCAGTGCTTTTAAAGTTTAAGACACAAGCTCCATCACTAGGTAGACTTGGATTCAAGTATTTACACTGTACTGTGTGACCTTGGGTAAATCACTTAGCTTGTTCCATTTTCTATTCATTTTAAAAGGTGATAAACATAGGACCCATAGAATTAGTGTAGAATTAAATGAGAAACGCTTATAAACTACCTGGCACATCGTGAAATCTAAATGGCTGTATAAACTAGCATTATTATTTACATAAGCATAAACAACAGAGGCTTAAAATTATAAATGATGCAGTTAAATTCACAGGCAAAAAGGTGATTGGAAGGAGTCCGAAATAGAAAAAAAATGGAAAATTATGCTCCAAATGGAGAAATAGTACTATTTCTTTCTCTCTGATTTTACTCTTCTAGACTCAGAATGAGTTTCATGTGGTTTTGAGACAAGCTGTCATTTTCAAAGAAAAATTAGAGTCTGCTCTCTTTTATGGAATAGTCCATTAAGTTTATTCTTCCATGTGATAGTTTCTCTTTTTTTTGTAAAGTACTTCCCTTAAGTTCCTTTTAAAATCCTACTTCTTCCAAATTTTACAGAACTCTCAGAGAATAAATCTGCTTACATTTATGCTCACAAAATATTCATTTGGACATAGATTTTGGATTTTAATGTCTAGTTCCAATGTAATTCAGTGTACTACCACATGTTCGGGAAAACATATTCAGCACTTACATGTCAGTTAAAAATGGATGTCTGTCTTGCTTTAAAAATGTTTTTTAGTTGCTCAGCTTCCATCCCATAACTTTTCTTCTCTTGGATGACTTTATCACAATAGGAGGAAAAAAAGACCTGTGCAGGTATTTAAATAAACCAACCTTCAGAGGGCTGGCTGCATAGTTTATATCATTCTCATCTAGTCTCATGGTCAATGTGAAGTACCTTGTTTGCAAAGCCCAGCTCAGACAGCTCAGGACAGGGCTGGATAAACTTTTCCCCAAAGGGTATTTTGATGTTTTGTTCATACCATCCTACAGAAAAAGAAAGAGGCTATTGAAAGTGGCAAACGACAAACTGAAAACACTTTAAAAGAAGGCAACGACATACTTGAGGAAGCCAACCGTCTTGCAGATGAAATCAACTCTCTTATAGACGTGAGTATTTGATAAAACACAAAGTTAAAAGATGGTAGTGACACAGGCTCTCATAGACGGGAACCAGTAAGAAATCTCAGTATTCTAAGCTAATGCCATTATTTTCTTGTAGGCATAAAGTTGTCTTTGCTTTATTCTCTTGGCAACAATTAAAACTTCACATTTTTCTCTGAGTAGACATGAATATCTGGTGAGAGTACTAACAACTGACAACAACCTGTATTTTTTTTTTTTTTTTTTTTTTTTTTTTTTTTTTTTTTTTTTTTTTTTTTTTTTTTTTTTTTTTTTTTTTTGCTTTTTAGGGCCATTCCCATGGCATATTGAGGTTCAAGGCTGGGGTCGAATCAGAACTATAGCCACCAGCCTACACCACAGCCACAGCAACGCAAGATCTGAGCTGTGTCTGTGACCTACGCCACAGCTCATGGCAACAGCGGATCCTTGACCCACTGAGAGAGGCCAGGGATTGAACCTGCATCCTCATGGATACTAGTCAGATTCATTTCCTCTGAGCCACGATGGGAATTCTTGTATTTTTTTTTTTTCATATTGATCAAGGGCATTTGTTTCTAGGGCAGCATTTGCAACCGCTTCAATATTCATATAACATTAGCTAAAAGAGAAGTGAAAAACCACAGACAGAATTTTAATGTATTGTCAGATGCAGTGGATACTGATATATGGTGTTACATGGGAATGGAAATGCAAATGGTCTGAGACATCCTAACGGCTATCACTTATGCATTCATACCTACAAAGTAGCATTTTTTAGAAAGATATGTTCTTCTTGGTATAAATTAGCTCCCTCTATTTCCTAATCTCTTCATGAAGTAACAATTTTTATTCTCTACTATTTATTTTGCTAGGTTAGTAAATTTGAAGTTTTATAAAAACCTAAACGTGTAATTATATCTCTAAGAGAAATTAGGAAATGAGAGGAGGCTTGGATTCACTTACTTAAAAATACCTTCTTTTCTGTACATATCAGTATGTTGAAGACATTCAAAATAAATTGCCATCTATGTCTGAGGATCTGAAAGATAAAATAGATGACCTCTCCCAAGAAATAAAGGACAGGAAGCTTGCTGAGAAGGTGTCCCAGGCTGAGAGCCATGCGGCTCAGTTAAATGATTCATCTGCTGTACTTGACGGGTATGTCGTTTGTTGTTGAAAATGCCTGTGTGTCTTGACACTTGTCCAAAAGTTTTGTCTAACAGAAATGGTAGAGAATTGCTTTCAAATCTTGATATTTATAATTATGAACATACGAGCTACATGGCCTTTCTGAGGAAGAGCCTAATTAGAAGGGTCTGGGCAAAGCTCTATTGGAGAGGCATCAAAAATCTGAGTTAAAAGTGGATTCAAATATGGCATGGTGGGGAGTGAACACTGCCTTAGGCTACACTTAGAAAAAATATTTTCTGTTCTTTATTAGAGAGCACAGCAGTTGCCTTATTAGCATTTTAAATAATAATGTATAAACACACATTCTGCTCAAAATTTCAGTTTTATTTTTTAATGAAATCAAAACTATTTATTGTTAAAAGGGTGGCTTTTGAAAATGTGGCTCCATCTGTAGCCTTTAAGTCTTTTTTTTTTCTCTTTCAAACTCCAGGGAGACACTGCATATTGCCCTGTGAAATAACAGCTCACTATAGCTGGGGTTTTTATAGGAGTCAATAAGGGAGGGGCAAAGTAGTGAAGTGTGTTTGACTAGCAAATAGCTTTCTATATATAACTGGTGTGCTTCCCATACAATTTGGGGATTTTCATAACAATATAGGTGTATTAGCCCCAAGAATGATTTTCCTAAATAAATCTATATTTACTATACTCCGTGTGTAAAGTTCTGTTTCAATTACTTAATACTCTTGATACAAAGGAAAATATTAATGTTTGAAGACCCTGAGAAAAATTCATACACAATTTATTTTGTATGAATTTTACAACCCTTTTAACATGTTGCTAGTTTAGCATGAAAGATTGTAAACAGAGCAGTAAACCAGAATCAGCAGATGCAGGCCCCAAGGCCTTAAACGGCGACATGTTGTCATGTGATCTGAGAGAAGCTAAATAACCATCTGAGATTCATCTGTCCTCATCTGAAAAATGCACCTATTCTAAAGAGATTTTGTGAAGTTCACTGTAATAATGTAGAATAAATGCTCTGAAACTTGTACCATGTTTCACAGTAATGTAAACAGTCAACTCACCGCTCATACTTGCATGGCGCTCATGGTTGCAGAAACTTCTGGAGGATGCTATGGGTACTTAAAAATACGTTGATAGTATTTCATAGCTCAATGATTTAAGATTATGAATTTAAACTGAAAACTACAACAGAAGTTCTCTTGTGGTACAGCAGGTTAAGCATCTGGCATTGTCACTGCTGTGGGGCAAGTTTGATCCCTGGCCAGGGAACTTAAACATGCCACAGGCATGTCCCCAAAAAAAAAAAAGAGAGAATTTTAAAAAAGAAAAAGAAAAAAAAAAAAACCTGAAAACTACAACATAATACATTTAATAGATATTTCACTATGATTTGGAATTATCGTATTGGCCGTGATCATGTAGAAGCCATATTTGTTGTAAGTAAGACATTCTTCATTTGAGTACCAACTGCTCTGATCTCCTTTTTTTTGGTTAATCTCAACAGGATACTTGAGGAGGCTAAAAACATCTCCTTCAATGCTACTGCAGCCTTCAAAGCTTATAGCAATATTAAGGACTATATTGATGAAGCTGAGAAAATTGCCAAAGAAGCCAAAGTTCTTGCACATGAAGCCACAGAACTGGTAAGAAACAAATAGTGTTATATACTGAGAATGGAGGTCAATCTGTTTGAAAAAATACCTAAATTAAATTTCTCAAATTTAAATAAGCTCTGGAAAATCCTAGTAAATTAGAATATTTGTTTTGAATTATTTTCAAAGACTCCTTTTAAATTTTTTGTTTTTTCTTTTTTTTTTAATTAAAGCATAGTTGATTTAAAATGTGCCAATTTCTGCTGTACAGCAAAATGACCCAGACCTACATATATGTACTCTTGATACAGGGTCCTTTTATCCAAAATAAAATTTCAGTGTTCAGTAATCATAGCAGAACTCTTTGCCAGCACTTAGCGCTACTGATAAGGTTCTTTAAATTATCACAGATACCAAAGAGGTTTGTGTCACCAACACACAAAGGAAAAGTAGTCAAACTTAAGACTTTGAACGGGGAAACTTACCACTAGTAGGACAAATGTCTTCGGTAAGAAAGTGCCTTGGAAGTTAACACCATTGCTTGTAGTCACACATGAATTAATTCTATGTAAAGTTTTGACTATAACATGCACATTTACAAAACATATCAGATCATATACTTCTAAACTACTTATACTCTTTTTATCATTTGGAATGGTTACCTCCTCAAAGCTACTTTTGACGGCTGTCATTGTTCAAAATAAATTTGCACTTAATATTTTAGAGTTTCGAGATTCTAAGTGTAGCACATTATCTGAGTATGTTCAAATCTTTATCCTTTATATAGAGAGTAACATTTTGTAAACGAGTTATATGGTAAACTTGGTAATACTATTTTAGGTCAAATTTCAGTTCATAGGAAGCACATGGTGAGTTACAATGTTCAGAACCATCATTTAAGCCTTTGGCTTCACACAGAATCTCCCAAATACATCAGAATTTTAGGAGAAAAAAAAAGCTTGTTAGAATATTTGACTGTGAATATGCATAAATAGTGGGCCTTGAAGAAACAAACAGATGAAAATTTCTTTTCTTTGTTTTAGTATTGAGCTCAAATCTTTCTTGGATCTCAGGGATTTTAGAGATATTTGCCACATTCTTAGAGGGTTTTTTTATAATGGTAGTGAAAACATCATATTCCATCAGCAATTACTATTGTTTTGGTATCTCTGCAGTGAGCTTTACTAATACCATATGTTCTGTTTATTTCTTATTCAAAATCATGACACAGTTACTACAGAAACTTCCCTATATTCAGTTATCTTTTCAAAATGAACCATTTTTAAAATCTACTTGAAGATCCTTATCTTTCAGTTCACTAGGTTCGTCTGACCTATGTTTTGTTGGATGACCATTTCCAACATCTAGCACAGTGGCTGACAAATAGTAGGCACTCGTGACAGAATGAATGAATGTCATTCTAATTGACATTTTTCATGCTGTTTATTTTGTACCAGTAAAAATCTCACTGTTGTCATTGCTTCATTTTATAAACGTCTAACGTTCTTTGTAAAAGAGCCAGTTATTTTCACCAAAATTTAATACCATCACTTAACACTTAGGAGACTCTAATTTTCATGCCAACATGAAATGTTCACTTTTCTTCAATAATGACACTTATACTTGATAAACTAGTCAACCTCAAACATAAAACTAGAACAAGTTTTAATGCATTACAGCATGTACCTTTGTTGTTTTGCCTTCCCTCTTTCTATAAACCATGTAAAAATAATTAAATATTTTAAAAATTACAAAATAAGTGCTAAAGAGAATCACAGATTTATTTAATGGCTACCAGAAAAAACACAGAAGACTGATTTGGCCAGAAAGTGTGTTGGACTGTGTTTCATGAACAGAATAAATAAAGCTTTAATTTTAATAAGTCATTATAATATAGTTCTATTGTACTGGAAATGAAATAGATTTGCCATTAAGTTGAGCAATTACCTAGATAGTACTAGCATTCCATAAATGTAAGAGCTGGCATTATTGCTGAAGCTCTAGATAAAACAACAGAAGTGTAAGATTAAGTTTATTATTTATGTATGAAAGAGGCTTTTGAGTCTAGTCCTACAAAGAAGGAAGAATGTTTTCAGTGAATTAGAAACAAAGGACAAAGAAACAAAGCAGGAATTTATACAAGGAGAAAAAAGACATGTTAGACAAGCAATAAAACAACCAATTACTACTGTGAAGAAAATGGACGTGAGATAATATAAGAAAAAAAGCACTGAAAATACCATAGGAAAAGAAACAAATGAATAGTACAATAATCTCAAAGCATAATTGACAGCTTTTTTAAAGCCACTTCAGTTTTTAAAATCTGCTTAAGTCTACCTATTCATAATGCACACATAAATCAACAATGGAATTGGAAGGAAACTATGAGTGAGAAGAAAGTTGATCCTTTATTTTAATTAAGTAATAAGCAGGTAGAGGTTATAAACAATTAAATTTTGAAGTGTAGTTCCTTCATAAGAGCAGTAGCTTCTTATCTTACACATATAATTTATTTAAATATCAAAAGGAAATATTTTAGAAGTGTAGACATTATGAAAAAACAAACACTATTTTATGTTAGTGGTGGGTGAGAAAAATTCTATTCTTGAATTATTGGTATAAAAGATTGTTTTCCCTACACATAATCTCCAAGATAGCATACCATTTAGTACCTTCATTGATGGGTGTAAGGAAAAGAAGAGTAGATGTCACTGTTTAGAAAATAGAATGTGAAGATCTAGTAGGGATTTTTTCCAATCATAATTGTTTTACGGAATTCCCATCATGGCTCAGTGGTTAATGAACCCGACTAGCAACCATGAGGATGCGGGTTCGATTCCTGGCCTCGCTCAGTGGGTTAAGGATCTGGCGTTGCCATGAGCTGTGGTGTAGACCGCGGATGCGGCTCGGATCCTGTGTTGTTGTGGCTGTGGCATAGGTTAGTGGCTACAGCTCCTGTTAGACCCCTAGCCTGGGAACCTCCATATGCCACCGGTGTGGCCCTAAAACACACACACACAAAAAAAAAATGTTTTAATGGTATAAAAAGTCCTCAGACTCTAAAACAACAGAAAGTTAAACCTTTAAAAAAAATTTCCAGATCATAGGTGAAATTAAAACCTATGTTATCACCCAGGTCAGATTTTAGAAGTAGATAAAAAAAATAGATTTCATATGCTGCTGGATCTTTTATAGTCACAATTTCAGTGGAACTGGGAGATCTCCCCTTTTTTACTGGGAAGTTCTTGGACACTGTGCACTTGGATCTGGTGTATCCAAATAGCAAACAACAACCAAAGAAAAGAAGCGTAATGTAGAATGGATTCTGTAGTTCTGGTTCTTTAAGACCATGAAGACTCATCACACAACAGGAATCACACAATCTCAACCTGTTCTAAAATGTTTCCTCCTTCCTTTCTTTTCTTCCTCTCTCTCTCCCTTTCTGGAAGTGAATGGAATGCACTCTGTGATACATATTTCAGCATAGAAAATGTAGGCAGTAGTCACCTTCCCTAGGTACCTTCCATTAAATAAAAAAAGAATCACTTTTTCACTTCCCATGGCACCTGAAGATTTCTTTTGCTTCTGTACCCTCTTTTTATACCACAGTCATGGTTATTGTCTGAAACTTCCCCCCTCTATCTCTCTTTCTCGTGCTCTCTCTCTTTCTGTGATAACACACACCACATACATACACCCCAACAATGTCCCTAAATACTCTGTAGTCCAGGATCTTCTTTCTCAATTAGTCTCAGTCTCATTGTTTAGTCTAATCTTCACTAAGAATCACCATTAGAAACTGAGAAGAATGTATACAGGCTTTCAATTCCAGTTTACAATGTGGTCTTCCTCTTGATTCTCCAAATTCAGGTTTTATCACTTACTACAGTTACCTATCATTTCTGGGAGCCTTGAGTCTACATATCTTTGGTATGATTTTTCCTAGGCATATCTAGGGGAAAAATAATATAAAATACAGAACAAAATGAGGACAATTTGTAAATAATACACGTTCTCGTAGAAACAATACTAGTGGGACAGTTAGTATTGTTGTGTAGGTAATATGTAGGCTTTAGATGAGCTAAAGAGGTGGGAGGAAAAATGATATTATACAGAAGGCAAATATACCTAAAATTAAGCTTAAAGCCTTAGACACCTGATCTTAATAAAAACATGAACTGCTGTTGTAAATGACTTCCCACTGTTGATTCCTTAATATGAAGAGAGTAAAAATCCATGGAAACTTCAAAAGGAGATTTCTCTTGCTTTAGGGTCAAGAGTCTAGAGAATAAATTGGATTTTTTAAATTTACTCTTATATGGCGTATCAGTAGGGATAAAAACCCTGATAGAAAATAAGGATTCTAGAAAGAAACATCAGGAAGTCATGATAACATGGCAGCCTGAGTTAATTCATATCTGATGTTGAAAATTCACAGAAATAGTAGATAAATTCTAACTCACCAAAATTTAAAGCATACTTCATTTTATAAGGAGAAACAAAAGGAAATCTAAAAAAATGAAGGTAAAAGGGAATGGCAAACTCTAGAGCTGGTACCTTTGTGACTCAATGAATTTGTAACATAAATATAGCTCATCAGTCTAGGGACTGGGATTTTAAAGCCCAAGCAGGGAGAGAAGATGTCACAGACACCATCCTAAAATATATAAAACCATGAGACTGAAGCAATTGCTCCCATCACTGAATACTCCTTCTAGCCCAGGGACATGCCAAGGAGCTTTGTTTTTTTCCTTGCCTCCAGCTGTGAAAAATCTCTCATAAGTTGCTAAAACCACAAGCCTATGGTTTGAAGTCCAAAGTACAAGACTTTCCAAGTTAAAAATTTTGTTGAGGAGAGGCAGGGAACTGCCCTGTTTATTACAATCCCCAGAGCATCTGGAAGAATACAGAAAAGTGCCTGCTTAAACCACTATAAACTTTAGGAAAGGAGTTCCCATTGTGGCTCAGTGGGTCAAAGATCCAATGTTGCTGCAAGCTGCAGCTCCAATTTAACCCCTAGCCTGGAAACTTCCATAAAAAGAAAAAACAAATAAACAAATACTAGGAAAGATGGCAGCCAAGTAAAGTATGTAACGTGATCCTGAAGTTATTCTAAACTCTGAAAGCAAATATAAAAGTATATAAAATTATTGAAATGTTAAAAAGAATAAATAGAAAAAGTTACAAAATAAAGAAATACAGGAGTTCCCACTGTGGCACAGTGGGTTAAGAATCTGACTGCAGCGGCTCAGGTCGCTGCAGAGGCACAGGTTCAATTCCTGGCCATATGCAGTGGGTTAAAGGATTTACGACCAGGAATGAGATTACTGGATCATATAGAAGTTCTATATTTAGTTTTCTGAGAAACGCTATATTGTTTTCCATAGTGGTTGTACCAACTTACATTCCCACCAACAGTGAAGGAGGGTTCCCTTTCTCCACACCCTCTCTAGCATTTATTATTTGTGTATTTGTTCGTGATGGCCATTCTAACTGATGTGAGATGGTACCTCACTGAAGTTTTGATTTTCATTTCTGTAATAATTAGTGATGTTAGGCATCTTTTCATGTGATTTTTGTCCACCTGTATGTCTTCTTGAGAGAAAAGTCTATTTAGATCTTCTGCCAGTTTTTTGATTGCGTTGTTTGTTTTTTGGGTATTGAGCTGCAGGAGGTGTTTGCATGTTTTAGAGATTAACCCCTTTTCAGTTGCTTCATTTGCAAATATTTTTTCCAATTCTGTGGGCTGTATTTTCATTTTGTTTAAGAAACACTGTGCAATCTCTTCTGATCCCTTGCTTGTCTTAATTTCTGTAGTAAATATCATACCTCAAATTTAGAACTTATTTTTTTAATCCGGTTTAGTACTCAGTTTCCAATTACATAAAGTAATTTCTTACCCTTCTTTGATGTAGTTATGGTGCTTATAATCAGTGTTTCTGAACTATTTGTTGATATGAGGTATTAAGCCTGTCCACATTTTCAGTTTTTTCTTTCCTAAAATCTTTTTTAAACCACACATTTATTATACCTAATTTTATAATAGCATTATGAAATACATATGAATAAAGGTAAATAGGATTTACCAGGTCCTCAAACCAGCAGTAATCATTGAAGTTTTTTTCATGCTAATAAAAATACTTTCCAACTTTTATCTACATGATTTATTCTTTTCCTTTATTGTGATTTTCCTTTCCATATTATTTTCTTTACTATTGTTTATTTTAATATTAATGGTATTATTCCTAATAATTTCTTCTTTTGAATTCGTTTTTGAGTCCTTGTGTCGTCGGATTCTTTTGAATTGTGCAATAGTACGATTAAACATTAAGGTATTTCTAATGAGTATTTAGAAATGTGATCACATCTTCTCTTCAGTACATCTTATTTAATATTTGCCTTGTGTAATTGGATGAACCAGAATACATAAAGAATACTTACAAGGTCATTTTTGAGTTTTTATTTCCTACATAAATGACTGTGCAAATATTAGCAGAATACACATTGCATTCATAAGGCCCAATAAAATATAGTGTCAGTCAAGTTTTAAACTTTAACTTGCACATACCTCATATTTTATTCTGTCAGCCATTACTTAGAAGTCATTCAAACAGTAATTTTGACCTCTTTTAATATCTATAATCATCAGAATTTAAATTTTATACCAGGGTAGTGTTAATGGAAAAATAGTACAAATCCATAATATGTATGACAATTGAATCTGTCAGTAAAGCTGGTGAACATTTTTTTCCTCCATCAGCAGCTCAGCAACTTTCTGAGAACTCCATGATTCACACAAGAGCAAATATGAAAAGTCAGTGACTTTAGTGATTTTCTTTGCACATGATACACTTGTTTGAGTCAATAACTTTAAAAAAATCTATTGGAAGCAGTGAAACAAACTTCTATGTTATGACCCAGCATTTGATGTATTTAAAAATTCAGGGCAGGAGTTCCCGTTGTGGCTCAGCAGTAACGAACCCAACTAGCATCCATGAGGATCTGGGTTCCATCCCTGGCCTCACTCAGTGGATTAAGGATCCAGCATTGCTGTGAGTTGTGGTTGCGGTCGCACACACAGCTCAGATCCCACATTGCTGTGGCTGTGCCGAAGGCCAGCAGCTGTAGCTCCAATTCAACCCCTAGTCTGGGAACTTCCATATGCTGTGGGTGCAAGAAAGGAAGGAAGGAGGGAAGGAAGGAAGGAAAGGGAGGGAAGGAAGGAGGGAAGGAAGGAAGGAAAGAAGGAAGGAGGGAAGGAAGGAAGGAATGAAGGAGGGTAGGAGGGAAGGAAGGAAGGAAAGAAGGAAGGAGGGAGGGAAGGAGGGAAGGAAGGAAGGAATGAAGGAGGGTAGGAGGGAAGGAAGGAAGGAAAGAAGGAAGGAAGGAGGGAAGGAGGGAAGGAAGGGAAAGGAAGGAAGAAAGGGAGGAAGGAAGGAGAGAGAGAAAGGAAGGAAGAGAGAAGGAAGGGAAAGAGGAGAGAAAGTAAGAAGGAAGAAAGGAAGAAAAGAAAAAAATCAGGGCATAATGTGTTAAAAATTAAGTCAAAGAATTTGTTTCATCAGTCAGCAACACAGTAATGTTTTGGGATGATGCTATAATGCAATATAAATTTAAACTAATTTTATTCAAGACAGCAGTGCTCTCAGACTTGGTATTCGGTATTTCTCCTATAGGAATAAATATAAAAATAAACATGAGAATAAGAATAATCAAGAAGTGAAATTGCCATGTTGAGTTTGATTCTCAAAATTAAATGGAAAGAAAACCATAAGCCCTCTGAGGATGGTCTCTAAATCGTAGATGTTTCTCCCTTATCTTTACCCAAAATCAAGACCCCTTGTGGTACCCTTCCATCCTACCTTCAACAGCTTGTCCAGTCCCTGCCGTGTGGCAGCAAACCAGTGGCACTCAGAGGTGCCGGAGCAATGGCTCTCATGCTGTAATTAGGGATAACCTGTTCTTAATTAGTTATTTGCTTTAAAATCCACTCTCTCAAATTGTCTTTCTCGGTGTTCTCAAGCTGAAAATTCGCAGTCATGAATTCTAAATTCTCTTGAGTGATTCTGGAGATTTTCTATTTCATCCCTTGGTCTCCTTTGTATGCTCAGTTGCTTTCAGTCCTCCAGAGAGTCATGCAACCCCTGTCTCATCTGGGAACATTATGCAGTACCAGAAAATACAGCCTTTCACCGCATTTATCATCAAAGACATTTGCTTGAGTTGTTTCAAAATCATTTTTTATTCACTATTTCATTTTAGTATCCTGTAGATACTAAATTTTTTAAATATGGTTATATATTAAAAACCATATATGGTTATATTAAAATACCTTTAAAATCAATACCTGGTGAATTAAAGAGATTAGAATCTCTTTAATTATTACAGAAGCAGTTCATGTCCTTTACAGGAAAATAGGAAACACAGGCAAGCAAAAGGGAAAAAATATAAAATATGTGTAATCTCACCAACCACAAATAATCACTTTTATAATGTTGTTTATCTCACCTGTACAAATAGTTTTGGTATAAGTGGGTAAGTTTTCCATAAGTGTTTTATAGCTTAACATATCAATTAACATCACTTGCACATTTTTTAATATTCTCAAAAGTTATATCTTGTAAAATGAACATAGAATTAGATTCTACTATTTCTTCTAGAATTTATTTTATTATAGTAAGAAATTCCTCCCTGATTTTTAACATCTAACTTACCCAAATATATATTTCTTCTGATACATATTTTACATAAACATTGCAGTCCTTACATATATCCCTGCACAGTTTGAAGGTTTTTTTTTTATTAACGAGTTTAAATTTAAAATCATCTAAGTCACATGCTATCTTGACACACTATCCCCTTTGGAAATGTGCAAGACTTGTCTTCTAAAATAAGATCTTTCATAAAGAGGAAGTAATGGAATAGATCCTAAAACATGCTGATGAATTCTCAGCTTATACTTTCTTAGAAAAAGCATATTCTGCATCTCTCCTTAGCACCAACTTTTTCAGTGAGTTCAGAAAATTTAGAAGAAATAGAAAGAAAATAAAGAAGTTATTTGAGTAACATTTAGAAAAATAATAAAACTATAATATATAAAGTAATATAAACAATAACTTTTAAGTCTGCTTATTTAAATAATAAATCACTGCAGTTCAGGTTTACCATCCTGATAAATTTAACTTCAGGTCTCATCTTCATATCTCCTTCCCCTAAGAGAACTTCCTCTGACAACAGAATGCCTAGATATTTCCATGCTTTACTATAGAAGTAATCATTTTCTTTATAAGGGATTTTTTTGTTTTTCTCTCCACTCCACTGAAGCTCTACTAGAGAAGCCGGAGTCTTTCTATCTTTGAATAATCAGAGCTTATTCTGGTGCTTGAGATAGCTAAAAACTTTTATTGGGTAAATCAATCAATTCTTTCATCTATTAATCAGTGCCATGGTGCCTTAACAAGTCACTATGAATATTTAACAAACAGTGGGAAGAAGAAAACTAACATGTATTAAAAGCCAATTAAGTGCCAAGCCTCTATTAAATCTTTACAGACTTTATCATTTTTATGTTTTCCTGTATCTTTCCTACTCTAATGATGTTTTAAATTATTTCACATTTTCTATAAATGATTATTAATGAATAAAACATACAGCAATATACATGTAATAATGATCCTATTCGTGTGATATAATAACAAGTTTTATATAATTTATATATGCATATATACACATATGTATATATACACACAGAGATAAATTATTTATAAAAATACAATCTCTAAAATGCAAGAAACAAAGTGTCTTGCAATTCTGAGAACCTCATTTATATTTCACATATGCCATAGACACAGCTCAGAAACTCAGATGTGATGCTTATAAATATGTATGAAGTATAATTAGCTTGGAAAATGCTGCTTCATCACCTGTCCTGATATTGTTGATGTGCTTCGGTGACTTACTAAGCAATGTTGGGAAAGTAACTCTCCAAATTCCAGTGAATTGAAACAGTTCTGTTCATCCGTAACATGTTAGTGTTTTCCATTTCTGTTATCATATGAGACTTGTCTTTTAAACCTGGATTGTTGGTATACTGCTTATAGATGACAATTTTATGCCATCAGCTTTTTACTTTAATATTTTGGAGTGCTTCTTGAAACAGTGAAACCTGTCTTCTTCCTCCACATCTCTTGAACCCAAACTTCTCATTTTCAGTGCCCTGGCCTAAAATTACAGCTCTCTTTTCTCTGGCTTTTACTATTACAGTAGCCAACTGATACCTCCTTTTCCTCTCACAGCTGCCCAATTCATCTTCCTGGACTAAGATTCGGATGAAATTTTCAGCATCTCCATATTGCTTATTGTCTACTTTCCTTAGTCTAACGTTCAGACTTTCCAGAAACTGACTCCAACCAACAGCCTTACTTCTTCACACTAACTTTCATAAAATTTACTGTCCTTTACAACCAAAATACTTGTTCTCCCATCCACGCATCAAAATTCCCTGCCTCCCTGTCTTTTCTTAGCTTCTTGCTACTATATCCCCTACACCCCGTATATACCACCTATCTTCTTATAGCTGAGTGAGGAGTGGTTGACAAGAATCCAGGAAGAAATCACTGGCTTCCTGACAAAACAGGAAAGGCAATATTCCTGTCAGCAAAAGACAGGCAATATTCATAAATACAGGATAGGAAATTAGTAGCAGGGAAGTTTATCAGCAGATGGACTTCAGTCAGGATCCAGTCATGTTGCTGGATGCAAAGGTCCAATGGAAGATCATTACCCTGTTAAACATCCAATCAGACTCGTCAGAAAAATTCAGGAAAGTCACCCATATCCAATAGCAGGAATAAAAGAGGTGACATCACAACTTCTATAGACAATAAAGGATAATAAGAGATAATTATGAACAACTTGATGCCAAAACTTCAGCATTTTGAATAACATAGGCAAATTCTTTGAAAATCACAAACTATAAAACTCACTCAAATAACTTGAATAGCCCTATATTCATTAAAGAATTACATTTGCATTTAAAAACCTTCATACACACACACACACACACACACACACACACAATTCAGTTGCAAGTGACATCATTGGTGAACTCCACCAAACATTTAAGGAAGAGGGAGTTCCCATCATGGCGCAACAGAAACCAATCTGACTAGGAACCATGAGGTTGCGGGTTCAATCCCCGGCCTCGCTCAGTGGGTTAAGGATCCGATGTTGCTGTGAACTGTGGTGTAGGTCACAGATGTGACTCGGATCCTGCATTGCTGTGGCTGGAAGAAATAATAAATTCTTCCCAGAATGGAAGAGGAGAAAATAAGTCCCATGTCATTCCATGAGACCAGTATTAGTAGGACACAAACCAGACAAAGACGTTACAAAAAAGAGAAAATTATAGACCAATATCCCTCCCGAACACAGATGCAAAACTTTTTGACAGTTATAATAAATCAGATCTAACCATTTATTGACATGCCAGAGACTTACTAAAATAATATCTTTGTAAATTACATGTCTAATGAAGGATTTGTATTCATAATATTCGTCAATATCTTTCAAAACCCAGTGAGAACAAATAACCCAGTAAAACACTGGAGCAAAGATTTGAACAGACACTTAGACAAAGAAGAGGGTAAATAAGTTCATGAAAAGATGGTCATTACTATTAGTCACAAGGAGAATGCAAATTAAAGCCAAAACAATGTACACACCCCTTCAAATGTTTAAAAGACAGACTATATCAAGTATTGATGAGAACATAGACAAATATAACTCTCATTCACTGCTGATGGAAATTTAAAACGGTATTGATAATTTGGAAAACATGTTTATAGTTTTTTTTTTTGCTTGTTTTTTGTCTTTTTAGGGCCACACCCACAGAATGTGGAAGTTCCCAAGGCTAGGGTTTGAATCTGAGCTGTAGCTGACAGCCTGTGCCACAGCCATAGTAATGCCAGATTTGAGCTGTGTCTGTAACCTACACTGCAGCTCATGGCCGGATCCTTAACCCGCTGAGTAGGGCCAGGGATGGAACCCACATCCTAATGGATGCTAGCTGGGTTTGTTACCACTAAGCCACAGCAGGAACTCTAGTTCCGTAAAAACATAAACATGCATCTGCCACATAATGTAGCCACTCCATTTATAGATGTTCACTCCAAAAGAAATGAAGCTTATGTTTGTGTGAAAATTGAACACAAGTGTTCACAGCAACTCTATTTAAAATAGCCAAAGCTAGAAATAATCTAAATGTCCATCAAGAGGTAAATGAATAAATAGATTGGGGCATATGCATATAAATAAAAAAGGGATCATATGTTTATACACACACAACATGGATAAATGTCAAAATAATTACTCAGAATGAAAGCAGCTAGACCAAAAGAAAAAGTACACACTGGATTATTTTACTTATGTAAAATTCTGTAAAGTTCAAACAAATAATGATGGAAAGTAGATCAGTGTTTGTGTGGCAATGGGGGAAGACAAAGAGGGGTGGAAGAGAAGGGTTGAAAAGAAACAATGAATATATTGTCTACCTTAATTGTGTGACATGGTGTATAAATGTCATGGATGTATAAATGTCAAAACTTATCAAATTGTAAATTTTAAATATGTAAAGTTTATTTACATCTCAAACTGCTGAAAAGTGTAAAACAATAGAAAAAAAAGAATATTCTCGTCACTGTTCCTAGTCCCTCCACAATTTCCATAGCTCAGACTCTAGCCTTTTTCCATGTTGTCTGGTTCTTCTTCTTCTTTTCTCTCTCACCTCATTTCATTAATTTTCTTATGCACAGCAAGCCAACTGTATCTTCCTCTTTTACCCCCAAGCCTCACTTGGCATATCCAAGATTAGCCTTTAAATGTTGGTTGTTAGATGCTCACCAGATTATGTTTTTGTACAGAGAAATTCACACCCTAAGGCTATAGGGAAAGCTTGCTTCTTTGTGTGCTTGCTTGCTTTCTTATTTGTCTGGTTGCATTTAGTATTATGAAGGGCCTGTATTATTTTGATGGCTTAGTATCATCATTATCACATTAGTTATTTTACTACAATAATATTGACATCTACTGAAACCTACTTCATCCTCATCCAAATCGATTTGGATTTCTGAACTTTAGAAACTTCGCTCTCCTTACTGGTTTTCTCTTTCTTCCTTGTCAGACATATTGTCAGCTGTCACGTCGGCTATTTTCATGTTTCTATTTAGAGAATCGTCATCCTTCTTTCTTTATAATTTCCTTTCTCTAATCTGTTGTGATGCAGAAACCTGTAACCAAGGGAGTACGAATGGCATGTAAATTTGGAGCAAATGTAGAACACTGAGTGGGTAATGGAGGCTTATTTTTTTGAGTAAGGCGTGTTGGATTTATGCCATTTATATCACACTCTTACTTTTTTTTTCAAAATAAATGAAGCTTATGTGATGTTACTGTATCTAATTCTCCACAGAAACTGTAGGACTGAGAATTTCTGTGTTCTCAGGTTGAAAGACTGTCCATTTTCCATGGAATAAGTTGCCAGGGTTATCAGAGAACTCTTTTTGCAAATGCTAGATATAAATGCACTATGTCTCCATTTGCTTATGTAGATGTTGCCACTATGTCTTTTCATAGATATCATAGTATTGTATAATCAATCTGTTCTGTGAGCAATAGATTATTTTAGTGAAAGCTGTTGGAATAACACCTTAAATTAAATCTTACCACAACAGTGGCAAGTTCTGTAATCTGTCTTAGTTTACTGTTCAAATAATATGAATGATAAAAACAAAAACAGTTGTTAAGGCACTGGAAATGGATTTGAAGAATATTAAGTCTGGGCTAACCTGAGTCAGATTTATAATTTCAACGGTAAGTATTTAACATTCTTTAACTCTTCTTGCACACTGAATTACTTTTCCAATTTAAAATTTACAGGTAAGATCCTATTTGATTTATCTTTTTGTTCTAATGTATTATGTCATGATTCCTGAGGAGCAAACACTCTTAAAATAGATAACTAAACATTCAGTTTAAATGATACTTTTCTATACCATTCTTTTATCTTTGTGTCACCTCTTTTAACCCAATCCTGAACAAATACATCTTTGCTCAGAGATGATTATGATTCAGAAGGGATCATTTAGAAGATTGTGTTTTGCCCCAGTACTTTGAGATGCATTCAGAAAAGGAGCAGTGTTCTTCCTCACTTCAATGCCTAGGGGGCAGGAAATGCTCCCCCACTTACCCCCACAACTCCAGTGAAATATGCTTAGAGATAAAGTCAGTGATATGTTTAGTTCTTAATTTGCTTGACCATTCTACAACACTTGGTAGTACTGGCTGGTTGTTACCTTGCAATACTGCCAATTGTCTTACTCTAAGACACTTCCCTACCTCCTGATTTCCGTAATATCATGTCCTCCTATTTTCTTTCTATCCTCTCTGGAATCCCTGTCACCTAACAAGCCCCACTTTCTCTACTTGCCCCTAAATATTGGGATTCCTAAGGGTTCTGTTCTAGGCCTTCTTCTCATCTCCCAATAAACAGTCTCCTGACATTAATCATGAATGTGCGCTGATAATTTATATTTCTGCATATATAGTCAAGAATGCTTTCTTGAAGGTAAACTGTATACCAATTGCCTGCTAGATAGCTATATTCCATAATTATTTGGATTTAGACATGTGACACTTCTTTTTCTGTCCACAGTCAACAGGTCCTCAGGGTTCATTAAAGGAAGGTGCCAAAGGCTCACTTCAGAAAAGCTTTGGGATTCTTAATGAAGCCAAGAAGTTAGCAAATGATGTAAAAGGTTAGTGTGACCTCTCTTTGTTATTATTTTTAAGTTAATTGCAGTTGTTAATTGGTAGGATATTTTATCTCGTTATTGGAAAAGTGTAACTGTTGGAACATGATTGTTATGATTATTTTTATTATCTGGATTTGGGGCAAGTAAACTGTCATCAGTTTTACGTTATTTTGTCATTGCGTCTCATTTTGCACTGGGTAAAGCTTCATAATTTTTAAGCCTTATTTCTGTAGCATCGTTTCACGTGTATCTAAAGTATGGTAACTTTTAAAGGATGATAAGGATAAGTTTTATAGAGCACCACACCCTACCTTTTTTTGATTTTAGAAATTATAGTCACAAAAGAATGAATCAGGAAGATGTATAAATATCCTTGTGAAATTTTTAATTTAGTGAGGCACATATCTTGAAAAGTTTTCACACCTTTTAAATACATTTTTATGCATTTTATTCCCAATTCAAGGATCAAAGTGCATAAAATATCTACCCTGATATATTACGAGTTTTGTGTTAAAAATATGTTAATTCAGTGTGACCGCACTGTACATAAGCTATCAAGTTTATTATTTCATTCGAATATCTCTTGTTTCTCATTTAGTTGCCTCCTGTTTCTACCTTCATTCTCATTCCTCACCATTTTCAGGCTTGCATCCAGCTCCAAAGCTATACTGAAAATATTCACGTTCTCTGAAAACATTCCAGTGCTCCATGTTTCACAGTGTTATTTCTTTTCTTTGGGATTCCCCACCATCTCTCTTCCTTTTAAAACCAACTACCTTCTGCCAGACCTTCAAGGGTTAGCTCAAATGTTATCTTCTCTAGGAAACCCCGCACACCGCCTGAGTTACATGCTTCTTCTTTGTGCATTCCTTACTCATAGACTTGTCAAACCACTGCAGCCATGGACTCAGCAGCCATCTTCTTGAGGACGACCACGGGGTCTTCTCTTTAACTTTGTATTTCTAATGTCTATCAGAGTGACTGCTTAAACTCAGGACATAAGCATATTTTTTTTAACAAAAGAATGCTGTTGGTCTTTAATAACCTTAGGAGAAGAGGTTTTATCATCATTTCTATTTCTCATGCGTTCAACAAATAGTCCTTTGTCTCCAACAGAGGCTGATGTAGAGTTATACATTCTCTCTCCATTATAGATGGCACTCAGATAGTAAGAAGCTTTGAATTATATGGCACAGGTGAAATACAACCATGTATATATATGATATATATCTCATGCTGTGCAGGAGACTTCAGAGTAATTATAAAGTCAAAACCTATTTTCCTTTTGGATACGTTGAGTTAATCTCATTATTTGCTGTCACTCCTTCCTCTCCAAAACCTTGCACAGAGCTGGGGTCAGGGGGAGGTGAGTGAGGTGAGTTTGCAGGTATAGAGGTAGACCTTGTTTTTATTTAAAATTTTGATATTTTGTTCATCGTTGATCTTTTTCAGTTTTTCTTTTTCTTTTGCCTTTTAGGACTGCACCTGCAGCATATGGAAGTTCCTAGGCTAGGGATAAAATCGGTGCCAGCCTACACCATAGCCATAGGAATGGGATCCGAGACCCATCTGTGACCTACACCACAGCTCGGGGTAACACCGGATCCTTAACCCACTGAGCAGGACCAGGAATCAAACCCGCATCCTCATGGATACTGGTCAGGTTTGTTTCTGCTGAGCCACAACAGGAACTCCTAATTTTGATTTTTAAAAAAATACTGCATTAAAATATTTCTATCTTCTTTACTGAGGGTTTTTTTTTTTTTGGTGTCCCTTCAAATTTCACACCTGAGGTGAATGCCTGAATCATCTCACCCTACTCCCAGCTCTACCCTTGTCTTTTAGTTCCCCATACACACTGTTATTATAAAAATGAAAAAATAATTCCAGCTTTAGAAATTTTTTTTCCAAAAGGAAAAGAAATCTAAGAACAGGCAAGGTAGGAAAGTTTAGGTGACAAAAAAATATTCATTAGTTTAAATGTCTTTTTTTGTACTTCAGGTAGTACACTATTTAAAGTAATGAAAACCCACAAACTACTCAAGTAATAATTCCTCCAGAAATCCAAGCCAAGGCTCTGACGGAGATGGGAATGTTTTCTTGCTACATTATGACATTCCCCTGATTTGTGGCCAATTACACAAGTTATAAAATGGCTGTTAATCAGGGAAATGCCATATATTACCACTAGGAACTGCTGAAATAGGCCCTACAGAGCAAAATACTTGACAGCAGCTATTAAAATAGAGATTTAGTCATTTCTCTCTCTGTGGTGCCTGGAGTTAGAAAGAATAAAAATGGTGAGGCCAGTATACCCTCCATATTTCTAATTTGTTACTTGGTTCAATTCAGTACAATCCAGTTAGTTCGTGAGTTTTAGTCTTGAATGACTTAGTGCTGTTCCCTGCCATTTTTATGCTGTTCTTGCCTAAGGGAGTCTGAACTTGCCAGAAGCAATTTGTTTTGCTTTTTAATTTTCGAATATACATTTGTTAAAAGTAAATTTGCCCTGTGTGTGTTTACATTGAATTGACTGAATGTGCACAGAGATAAAAAATTATTTTGTTGATGGATTTAGGGCTTGGTACAAATAAATGATCAAAAGAGAAGATAAATTAATGCCACCAGGTGAATTCCTACTACTTTGCAGATTGACAAGAGATTTTCTCAATAAAACAGCTAGCTGAGATTCTCATAGAATGTGTACAGTGCAAAGGATGAGGTAGAGGATGATATATTAGAGGACTGAAAATACTAAGATTTTACAGTTATATACCTTATATACAGTAATTTTTCATTTTATTTAATTCTTAACTTATCCCTACTTTTCATCTTTGTCCAAAATAAGTGAAATTATTTTCCTAGGAACAAATAGATAACATTTCTGTAAAATGGGTAACACTGAAATGGAATAAAAAGATCTTTTCCTAAGAGTTCCCTTGTGGTGTTCAGCAGGTTGAGGATCTGGCGTTGACACTGCTGTGACTCTGTTAATGCAGTGGCACTGGATCAGTCCCTGGCCCAGGAACTTCCACATGCCACGTGCACAGCCAAAAAAAAAAAAAAAGTGTTCCTAAACCAAAGAATATGGAATCAGGGAATGATGCTATCTAACACACAGAGCAGTGCCAGAATTATCCCAAATATCAGTTTTAATCAAATTAATCCATATTCTTCTTTTATACTGTGATCCTCCAGACATCATTGCATGATCATGACTGTAGTACACTTACAATTACTAACCTATTGAAAGTCTATGTTATTATTTCAGATTAGAAAAGAAGAGAAGAAACAAGAATATTACAACGATCTTAAACCAAATAATGATATAGGAGTTTTACTTTGTCTAAAAAATTTTTATATTATTAAAAATATACTCCTTTTGAGGAATCAGCCTTCCTGTAGGTAGGCATTTGAAAGACAAAATCCATTCCACTGATAAAAAATGATTTTGGACTACATGGATGAAATCAAGCCTGGATCCCCTAGCCTACCATAGTCTGGAGAACAGAGCTATCTTTCCTGTAGAAAGTGCTGATTCCTCATACAGAATTTTAGTTCCTCAGTAGGAGTGTGAATAGAGAAAATAAAACCAGGCTGGACTTGGTTTAGGAGTTCAAATGAAACTAAACACAGAAGGGCAGGAACTGTTGGAGCCAGAATGCTTTTCTTACTTAAAGGAATTTAAATTCAATTTCTTTTATAATACCTTCCTGACCAAAATAAGAGGAGCCCACAGGCTTTAGAGATTGTCCTTGAGGAACCACATGGAGTTGTCCATTGCTGGTCATTTTGGTTTCTCATCCCACTAGCTGGAGAGAGGACTCCCCTCTTTCTTGGTGTCTCAAGTCTTTGGGGATCTTGAGACCCAACAGATATCTCTTCCTTCCTTCCCTCATGCTTCAACTTCAACCCTGTAGTGGGAGGAAGAGCATGTTCAGCTGTAGTTAACAGACACGGAGGGCTTAGCAAGCACTGTGGCCATACTGGACAAGATCAGATTTGGTACTCTTAGACCAGGACAGGGTTTCTCAGTAACATACCCTCCTGTAAACACAGACACCTTATATGATCTTCAAGGTCCCATGCACAGTCACTGTAGTATACATGTCTGGGGAGAAGAGGCAGTCAGAGAAAGGACACATCCCAAACTTGTGACAGTACTGGGGAAAGGAAGCACAGGAATCATGTCATGAAAGAGGGCTAGGTGTGCCCCAAAGTGGAAAGACTGGGTGTAGCAACTTCATCAAATCAACTAATGGGAGGCCAGGGACAGGAACAGGGTTCTGGATTTCACCCAGCTTTCTTCCTTACACAGCTGCTCTTCCTTCTACCCAAGTGTTGGTATCCTGCACTCAATTGTGGTATTGACTTGGGGGCAGGATCTTTGGAGAGCTCAGTACTAAAAGACAAAAGATATATAAATGAATGAAAAATTACAGTCAAGTGACATGAGGAAAATTGTACCTTTATTTTTTGTCTTTTTAGGGCCGTACCTGCAGCATATGGAGGTTCCCAGGCTAGGGGATCTAATCGGAGCTGTTGCCACCGGCCTATGCCAGAGCCACAGCAATGCCAGATCAGAGCCTCATCCGCAACCTACACCACAGCTCATGGCAACACCGGATCCTTAACCCACTGAGCGAGGCCAGGGATTGAACCCCCAACCTATGGTTCCTAGTCGGATTCGTTTCCACTGCTCCATGGTGGAAACTCCAATTGTACCTCTTATGTTCTGAAAATATCCAAAGGTACAAACATAATGTAAGGAAGTAAAATTAATAAATCGTATGGAGGAATCACATGTTATATAATTTTGTAAAGTTGGCCACCTTTGGTACATAAAACAAAATATATATTGTGGAGCCAACGCTTTAGCCCAAGTTAGTCTGGCTCAAAGTTGATGCTTTAACCTCTGCTGGACAAAAATTCTGTGCCTCTGACACAATGCAGAGGTGACGCATTAACATTCATGGCCCTAACAAATGTTTGATACGTGAATGAGTGAATAGATGGGAGTAACAGGAATCTCTCATTACCAGAAAGATCAAAACCAAGGTTTCAGAGTTCCCTTTGTGGCTCAGAGGGTTAAAGAACTGATGTCTCTGTGAGGATGTGGGTTCAATCCCAGGCCTCGCTCAGCAGTTAAGGATCCAGCATTGCCTCAGATTCAACCCATAGCCCAGGAACTTCTGTATGCTACAGTATGGCTGTAAAAAGAAACAAGGAAAAAAAGCAAAAACCAAGGTTTCCACATGACCTCATACAGATCCCTTGCCTGTTCCAAACTTTCTGCTTCAGAATTACAGGTAGAAGCTCTGCAGAGATTCGTCTGTTCTCTAAATCAGAAGGAGCCTCTAGAACAAATGATGAAGCATATTTGTAGCCTTGTAAAATTTTTTTACAAAGAAATCTTAAAAAGAGGATATTTCTCCATTTTTCTGGTAAAGGAGCAAATCGGAAGTGACATTAAGTACAGGTAGTTCATAAGACAAATGTGCTAATGAAAATTTTCTTTGTAAATGTTATCTAGATGACAATTTGGTATAGATTCCATTTAACTAGATCACTTCAAAATTAAAAATAGTTCTACAGACTTCACTCTTATGAATGAGGGATTCTTCAAGATATTTGTTCCTTGTTGATTTTAATAAGAAATTTAAAAAATTGCATTAGAGGAGCTTAACTAGATGAATATGAATAGTCAGGGAGTGGGATAGACTGGGAGTTTAGGGTTAATAGATGCAAACTATTACATTTGGAATGGATAAGCAATGAGATCCTGCTGTATAGCACAGGGAATTATACCTAGTCACTTGGAAGATGATGGAGGATAAGGTGAGAAAACAATATATATATGTATGACTGGGTCACTTTGCTGTATGGTAGAAATTGACAGAACACTGTCAAGCAACTATAATGGAAAAAATAAAAATCAAAAAATACAACATTCCCATTAAAGTCTATAAAACATCATTCCTATACTTAGTTGAAAATGAGGGCTATATGCATATATTAAGAAAATATAAAAAGAAAATAAATCTAGGCTCTGGACAATGCTGTTTAAACAAAGAAAAAAGTGAATCATAAATAACGTTATTGAAAACTGACAGGCATACCAGGGCAATTATCAAACCACAGTGAATTGTCAAACCATTGGGAATTATTTTGCCATTTACTAATGGCCCATGATAAATCTATACATTTTTCAATTGATTTCTCATATCAGTCATATGAAGGAAGTTGTTAGCTTCATTTTACACGTTAAAACAGATAGAAATGATATTTGAACCCACATCTTCTAACTTTAAGTCCTATAATGATTTCATTGCACCACAGCAGTAACCCAAGCTGCAACTGTGACAACACGGAGTCCTTAACTTCTAGGCCACCAGGGGACTTCTGAATTTTTTTTTTTTTTAACTACCAATAATTCTGTTCCTTTGGCCATGTTACCATTCAAACTGGATCAAATATGTTCTTCCTTACCTTTTGATCATAGATGTCTCTGCCTCACATGTCTTTTCATTTAAAACCAGCCTAGGAGTGCTTATTTTTCTAGATTTCATGGCTATCTTTTTGTTAATTTTCCATTTCAAATTTGCATTCTTTTCTGTGCACAGCTTCTATTCATCTAAAGAATTAGACTGACAACAAAGTAGAGGCAGTTCGAGAAGTTCCAAAAACTACTACAGAAAAAAATAATTGGAGTGTGAGAAAGGATAAATTAAGAAGAAAACAGAGTCAAATACTTGCAACAAAGAAATCAGAACAGGCTCAGAATACCCACCTCTTTATTTTCTAGTACAGAGAGCAGAAGAAAAAAATTACTGCCTTGAAACTTGAGGGATAAGAATGTTCTTCAGATCAATCTTTCTTCTGAATAATTGGCCCGATTGTTCAGCCAATATTTGCTATCAGAATTCATAAAACAGTATAAACCAAGTGGTGCCCTTTAATGTTTTTTTTTTACTGTACATGAATATCTTGCTTGCCAGACATTTTGAATGTTTCATTATTTAAAAACTCAAATCCAATCAAGAAACTAAGAAATGAAATTTGTACTATTCCATTTTCTTAATTGATGACTTCTAAGTTAATATCAAAAGAATAGCCTTTAACTATTCTCAGGGAATCATATAGCTATCCCAGTCATAATCAGACTGTCTTTATTGCAGAAAGTTTCTTTCAATAACCTATTCAAAGATTTTGTGTTGGAGCAGTGAAAAATAACAGAAGTATTAAAAGAAAGGTGAAGTATGATTGACAGAGGAGAAAATCTAATTACTTGAAAGTATATTTTGAAGAACTAGAATTGAAAATAATAATATCTTAGTGACTGAAATGGACACATTGATGTTTTAGAGCCATACTTTGCTGGAATATTTTATGCTTTGTTTTTCAGTAATATTTGGCCTTTGGCTTGGAGCCTAAAAGCAGATGCCTGAAACAGTATTATATGCATATATTACTGCAGTATAACAGTGGTGTAATTCATCTGTCTGTAAAACCTGATATGAAATGGAGTGGATCATTAATTAATATGTTCAGTACTCTTTTTCACATCCAGAACACTGATAGTTAAGAATCTTGCATCTGTCTTCCCTTCCCTTTGCTGTTCTTCCCAGATGAAGGCCCATAAAGTTGAGGATTTTTCCCCAAACTGCCCTGGGCTTATTCAGTTCCTCCAAGAAGCCAGATACACTCCCTCTGTAAGGGGTGAACACAGGATCACATCAAGGCTGTTCTGGTTCTGTTCTGTGAGACGCAGGCTGCCCTGCTCTGCCCACTCTGGGTACCAGGAAAGTGATGAAAACAAGGGCCTTGGTGTTGGCAGATAACAGTCTTCCCCAGTTCAAGTTGCTTTTTAACTGTTTTAAATAAAAAAGCAGAAATATTTGCAAGAGAAAGCAATTTAACCAGCACAAACAGGTATAACATAAAAGATTTTTAGTATACCCCTGCTTCATGCCATCATTAACTTCCTTACTTGTTCCATTCCTAATTTTAATCTGCCATAAAAACTGTCAAGGTTCTTTGGGATGTTTTTCCGTCCCTACCCACTGCTAGACCCCACCCCGCCCCAGGTTTTTGTATGTGTGTCAGCATATATATGGTGTGCCTTGCATATTTCCATGGAGAGATCTTAAAGGTGTTTTTTTTTTTTCAGATATGTACTTGCTCATCTTTTTAAAGACTATCTAGATACCATTGTATGTGCTATATTAATATAAACAGTCTCTATTCCTAAACATTTTTGCTATTTTTCTTTTTTTTCTATTACAAATAAAAATCTAGTGAATATTCTAAAAGATATATTGATACACTTTTGCAAGTATATCCATAGGGTAAATTTCTGTCAGTGCACTAGTTGGGCCAAATACACGTCTATTTAAAATTCTAATAAATGTATTGAATTGCTCTTTAAAACATGACATCCTGTTGTATTTCTACTAAAACTTTTGCAAACACTTGGTATGATCAAATATTTAACTTTTCCCACTCTGATAGATGAGAAATTATATCTCACAGTTCCTTTGCTTTACAGTTCTTAAATTTTGATAATTATTGGGTACTTTATTTGCTAATTGTTTTTATTTATTTTATTGTTAACCACCTATTATTTTTTTGGTGGTGGGGGCACCATGGCCACAGTGCATGGAAGTTCCTTGGCCAGGGATCAAACCCCAAGCTGCTACAGTGAAAAAGCCAAATCCTTAATCTGTTTTGTCACAATAGAACTCCTGAGCCACGTATTCTTATATCTTGCTTATTATCCCTAAAAATATGTAACACTGGGCACATTTGCCTGTCATTTTACACGTAGACATTACTAATCCTCTACACATTATTCTGGTTTGATTATATATATATTGCTTATGTGAGGCTTATAAGGTTTTTTAACCATGACCAATTTTTTTATTTTAGTTGATTTATAATGTTGTACCGATTTCTGCTATAAAGCAAAGTGACCTAGTTAGACATACATAGATATATGCATATATATATATATATATATATATACACACACATATACATACATATACACATTCTTTTTCTTATTATTGTCCAATTATTTTTAAGGTAACAAAGTAGAAAATAAAAGGAAGAAAGAAAAGAGGGGAAAGGATAGAGTGAATGGATTGGGAAGAATATTGCTAACGTTCTGCTAATTCCTGGTTTGACTACCAATCCCCTCACAGAATGCAATAATTAAAGAGCATAACTTCTGGAATTAGATTGTGTGGATTGGAATCCCAAGTCGGTCATTTACTAATCATGAGACCTTAAGAAGTTACTTAAATTCTCTAAGCCTCCATTTCCTCATTTGTTAAATGGAGGTGGTAACAGTACATACATTATAAAAGTTAACTGTGAGGATTAAAGCGCTAAAGGTGGCACATGTACATAGTCAGTGACTGCTGGTAATTAGTCACTAAGTGTTGGCCAGACCAGACCAGGAGAGCACCCCTTCTTTCCTGGTTCTTTCTCAGTGCTCCTCCTTTCTTGGGGGATCTGCCTTTTATTAAAATTTTGCATTTCTGTGGTGCAAATTTAAACAATTGGCATGACTCTCCCAACGGAATATTATGACATAATAAACTATTTAAAATACCTTCAAGAAATCATCTACTTTATCTAGCTAGGAAAGGTAGAAAGTGTGGAGGAAACATAGGATTTTGTATCTTTCATGTTTTTATTTCCATTGTTCACTAATAAATGAAGACAGATTCAGTCTTGAGATAAATTTACAATTCGATCCATATTTAAGCAAGATTTCTAAACTTACATTCTTATATCAGCTGTTGGATCTTATTTTCTCTCCCATAAAAGATTTAATAACTTTTACCCTTTTAATGTTAAAGAAAGCATGCTAAAGTAGCAAAAAAAGGTATTTGCACCTGCTTGCAGCAATTTGTAAAATATCTTCTCTATAAAAAAGGAAGTTTATCAGATATATGCTAGAAGTTGTCTTTTCATTCCTTTGATTTTTATTTGTTTAATAAATATTAATAAGTGTTTACTAAAGTTGGAATAGTCTAACAATTATATCTATATGAGATTGTTAAAAGCTAATTCAATGATCCATCTTGATAATAACTTTTTTTAAATGAGTAACATTCATGGGAATGATGGCAAGAGGGCATCATTACAAGTGCAATAAAAGACTAATTCTTTCAACTTTTCATAGAAAACCATCAAATTAAGTCAAATAAAGATCATATATCAAGAAGAAAATGTAATTGTTAAACACATTGAAGTGTCAAGTGGTTGTATAAATACATATTTTATATTCTGATTGAAACATAGTTATGGACAGGTTCCAAAAATTATATCAATAAAATCAGTTTTCTTTTCATTTAATTAACTTTATATTAAATTAACCTGAGGAGTTCCCGCTGTAATACAATAGGTTAATGATTTGGCTTGTCTCTGTGGAGGTACCAGTTCAATCTCTGGCCCAGCACAGCAGGTTAAGGATCTGGTGTTGCTGCAGCTGTGTTGTAGGTCACAGCTCTGGCTTGGATTGGATTCCTGGCCCAAGAACTTCCATATACTGCAGATGCAGCTGAAAATAAATTAGTTAACCTGCAGTTGTATATCCAGGTATAATAAACTCAGATATGACTAAAACTGTTTCATCTTTTTTGTTTTCTATTCACAGAAAACAATGACCATCTGAATGGCTTGACAACCAGATTAGAAAATGCCAGTGACAGAAACAGGGATCTCCTGAGAGCTTTGAATGACACTTTGGAAAAGTTATCAGCTGTTCCAAATGGTAAGCTTTCAGGGTACTGCAAACTGTGCTAGTTGATATGAACTTTTAAAGAATGTTCTAACTTCTGTTTTTTCTAACACTACGTTTATACTGTTGTCAGGCTATTAGATACTGGTTTTCTTATACTCCTTCGTGAGAATAAGAAACTAAATCATACTTTACACTGTGTTATTTCTTACCATTTGTTACCTTAGCTGACAGCCGTAGGAATATCTTACAACAAAAGAAAATATAGCCATCTTATTATTATATTGTTCTTCCATGTTTCAGCCCAGGAAATCTTATATTGGTGGAAAAGAATAAAATACAGGTAGTATTCTCTAAAACACTGATGCACTACCACAGAATTACAGCTTATTATAGTACCTATAGTAATAGGTGAGAGCCAACTGCCTTTCAGAACATCTTTCTTGGCAAAGTTCAGTGTCTTAAATGTTTCAGCTTTCAAAACACTAAGATATTAAAAGTTGAACCATGTCTGTAATATCTTTCTACCTATTACAAGTTCTTGGAGTTAATGTTTAGTCTTTGTTCCTGAAAGCCCTATTCTTTTAGGGATACTATTTTTATATTTTTTATAGCATGATATAGCAATAACAAGGGTTGCTCACATTTATTGAGTGCTTCTTCACTTTTGCTGTTGTTAAGTGTATGTAATCCTCACACTAATCCTACGAGGGGAATAACATTGTTATCTCCACTTTACAGGGAACAGGCTTAGACACAGGATACTGAAGGCCATTGTTAAAAGAGGCATATATGAGATTTGAACCCCCCCCAGTTTAACTTCAGAGGCTGGGGTCTTAACCACTAATTGACACATACTAGTAGATATGTATATATATACACAAATATAAAAACATATATATGTATTTTATAAAAATTATGGTCAAGTAAATAAATGCATACATCTTTACAAAACAGGAAGTATTAAAATCTTAATGAATTTTTATTTTTTAAATGTTAAAAAAACCTAAGTCCATATTTTCACGTTACCTCTTTGGTAGTAAGTATGTACATAGAAGATTTCCAATGATGAAAACAAATATAAATACACAAACACTGGTCGAATGTACCTGAAAAAGTCTCACGATCCTAAAGATGAAATACATTCATTCTTCACCCCCCATCCCTCCACCCCCGTTAGGTGCAGATTAAATCTTAAACCTACTTTTGATCAAGTGTGTGATTCATACGGATAAATTTCTCTCTTTAATATGTTTTCAGCAGCAAAGCACAGTATACTCGTACACAATGAACATTTAGAATAATCACTTTGCTATTTTAAGAGCTAATCAGGTATTCATAGCAAAGGTCCCTGAGAAAATTTGATTTAGCTAAAAATGTGCTTCATTCGCTATAACTGAGTGAGACAAAGTTCAGCCTTTCCCTTTGTGCCTGTGTCCCTGAGGTCAGCCAGGCACAGCCTCGCTTTGACAAGCATGGATTAAGCCACTGACTCCAGACTCTTTGTTTTGTTTCTCATACCATCCTTTGCCTACAGACACAGCTGCTAAACTGCAAGCCGTTAAAGACAAAGCAAGACAAGCCAATGACACAGCTAAAGATGTACTGGCACAGATTAAAGATCTCCACCAGAACCTTGATGGCCTGAAGAAAAATTACAATCAACTGGCCGACAGCGTAGCCAAAACAAATGCCGTGGTAAAAGATCCTTCGAAGAACAGTAAGATGACCTTTTTCACTTTGATTATGTCATTTATTCTTCACACTATAAAAATATCCTAGAGTCATAACTGTTAGAGCAGTAAAGGACCCTCCAGTCTACCCTCTTCCTTTCACAGACTAGCCTCAGGAATTAAGTGCCTGAAGCTCCAATCCAGAATCCAAGTTTCCCAGCTCTGCACTGGTGCTTATCTTATTCACATCTCATCCAATTGAGAGGAAACTAGAAATTTTCAAAATCTGCAGGATATTTTAGGATGCTAAATACTTTGTAATCCTTCAGTGTAATTGAAAATACAGTTGTACTTGGGAAATTATATACTCAGAGGTGGTGAAATCACATGGAACCTAAGATCAAGGAACACAATTAATAGCATGCCTGTTAGCACAAGATATTAAAATGGTACCAACTTGAAATGCATTCAAATTAGAAAATATTGATATTTTATTATTTAGATTCTAGTTAACACTTTCAGGAAATGAGACGTTTATCTAGTTTGTCAAGAAAAGTATTTCTTCAGATCTTTAGGACACTGCATTAAACTATATTGAGTTAATAAAGATTTACTGCATAAGTGTGGGAGAACTAAATACAATAATAAATTATTAAGTGTAGTTGATAAACGTTATGCTTTTAATATTTTTTCTGCTATATGAAGTGAGATAATATCTTAGTTTGTGATTTTACCAAAGGAGCTGCTTGAATTTTTGGTACTTGACACTCTCAAAAAACTAAGCCCGGGGTTCCCTTCGTGGCTCAGTGGTTAACGAATCCGACTAAGAACCACGAGGTTGCGGGTTCGCCCCCTGGCTTTGCTCAGTGGGTTAAGGATCCGGCGTTGCCGTGAGCTGTGGTGTAGGTTGCAGACGCGGCTCGGATCCCACGTTGCTGTGGCTGTGGCGAAGGCCGGCAGCTACAGCTCCTGTTAGACCCTAGCCTGGGAACCTCCATATGCCACCGGTGCAGCTCTAGATAAAAGGCAAAAAGACAAAAAAAAAAAAAAGAAAAACTAAGCCTCTTTATATCGAACAATTTATTGGGAATCAAAACATATATAGAGTATAGAAACAAAAACACAGTTATTAACACTATATGCTATATAATCCAGATGCTGTTTGACAAGGGCGTGGAACCTGATTTTTTAGCACCCACTTCAAATCAAAGGCTAATGATGTGATGAAATACTAGATATGATAGCATGACTCCTTCATGATCAAGGAAGAGTTCACAAACATCTAACGTGCACATCACAGCTAGAGAGCAGGATTTCCCTCCTTGCCATTTCTTTAGGGAAGAAAAAGAGGAGATAGCTTTTGAATTTTTTCTTATGTCAGCCCAGAGTTTGCTTCCCCCTGTAGTTCATAGGTAACATCTGAATAACTGATTCAGAAGCATGCCAAATCACAGTATTTCCTTTCAAAAAATGAATGAAAAGTTTTAAAGTAAATGTCACTCTCCCTTTTACTTTATTTTTACTTTATAATTTAAGATATCCTTTCATTCATTTTCAGATTTTCTCAAATGATAATGGGCTTATTATAATATTTACCTCACTTTATCATTATATCGTCTATCAAAAGAAATAGTTAACGTCTATAAACATTGATTAAACTAGGTCTGTTTCTATCTTATTAGAAGATTATAATAAAGCTCTTTTTTGTATGGACAGTGGCCTGCTAAATGACATTTTTTGTGGACTTTTTACCTGATAACACTAGCTTGACTTAAAAATGGGGTGAATTTATAATTAGTATTTGTGACAAGTACTATTTTTTGATAGTTGCTGCCTATAAAAATATTTTCTTATGAATTTTCTCTTTTTGTTTTACTTCCATATGAAATTACCTGCAGAAATCAGTATGTATATGTTCATTTGCATACCTTTTAGTAATTTTTATGCTTGATTGCCTATTGCAAAAAGCTTCAGCTTTGCATGTTTCCGTGTTTTAAAATTGCTTTAAACATTGGCTAGCTATTCTTTCCAGTGTCACAATATTAATGCTAGATATATAAAAGGAATCTTCCCTTACAAAAAGTTAATGTGTGAATGTATTTGGCATAAATATTTCAACTGTGTTTGAAAAATGAGTGAAATATCTTGTTATCCACATAAAGGTAGAAAATTGAATTCTTCCACAGATTGAACTAAATTATGATGCTTCTGATAACACAAATACAGAAACTGAAGTCCAAATGACTTCTTTCTAGCATGATTAAAATAGATTAAATCTACGCTGTTGTTGTTGCTTTTCCTCCTTGAAGCTTAGTTCCCCTTCCTTTCAAGTAATTATTCTCAACTTCAAGAGAATTATATTTGGGGAATCATAAAATAAAATTAATAAAATTAGATCCTAACAAATGAGCAATCATTGGGATATAAAAATATTCTCTCTTAATACCTCATAGTTTAAATTTCAGGTAAAAAATAAAACCGCAAAATAGAAAATGATAATAAAATCCAACATATCAAAACCTGAGAAATATGACCAAGGCTGCCCTTAGTGGAAAAAGAGTACAGTTACATTTCTAAAAAGCAAATAAAGGAGTTCCCGTCGTAGCTCAGTGGTTAATGAATCTGACTAGGAACCATGAGGATGCAGGTTTGATCCCTGGCCTTGCTCAGTGGGTTAAGGATCCACCGTGGCCATGAGCTGTGGTGTAGGTTGCAGACGTGACTCAGATCCCGCGTTGCTGTGGCTGTGGCATAGGCTGGCAGCTATAGCTCCGAATGGCCCCCTTAGCCTGGGAACCTCCATATGCCACAGGTGCGGCCCTAGAAAAGGCAAAAAGACAAAAAAAAAAAAAAAGGCAAATAGAGAAGTGAGGCAATCAACTCTGTAAGTCAGACAAAATAAAGTTAGCTAAAAGAAATAAAATAGAAACATGTTAATGAATTAGAAGACAGAAAGTAATAAATGTGGTAAATTCAAGAAATGGGTATTTAAAAATATAAAGATAAAAAATGTTAGATGGCTGAAAAATAAAGCACAGGGAGTTCCCTGGTGGCCTAGCAGTTACGGATCCAGCATTGTCACTGTTGTGGCTCAGGTTTAGTCCCTGGCCAGGGAACTTCCACATGCCACAGGCATGGTCAAAAAAAAAGGGGTGGGGGGAGAAGAAGAAATGAAGAGAAAGAAAGCACAATAGGCAAAGTTCTGAAGGAGGTATAACTAGATAAGGGAGGAAATTTATCACGTAAGACGGGACTTAGCAAAACTGTAGGATAATAAATTTTAAAGCCTAAAGAGATAGATAAATTTCTCCTAAAACATTTTATCAAAATCTATCTTCAGAATTGATTTAAAAATTTGCACAAATAATTGTGGAAGAAAGTGAGAAGTTTTCAAAAACTGCTCCACAAGAGAGCATCAGACACAATATCACAGGTGATTTATTTTTCACATTTTCAAGATAATTTCCATATGACTTCAACTGCCCCAGAAGACAGAGGGGAGTTAAAAAGCACGGGAGGTAGTTCCTGTCGTGGCGCAGTGGTTAACGAATCCGACTAGGAACCATGAGGTTGCAGCTTCGATCCCTGCCCTTGCTCAGTGGGTTAACGATCCGGCGTTGCCGTGAGCTGTGGTGTAGGTTGCAGACGCGGCTCGGATCCTGCGTTGCTGTGGCTGCGGCACAGGCCAGTGGCTACCGCTCCGATTAGACCCCTAGCCTGGGAACCTCCACATGCCGCAGGTACGGCCATAAAAAAAATGACAAAAGGCCAAAAAAAAAGCAAGGGAGGGAGGACCACCAGGTTCTGTTTTAAAACATTTGATGCAAACTTCTGACAGCATTAGAAGAAAAGCACCCGTTACTTATGTTAGCCTAAGTAGTCCTGCATAACCCTTTTATTCTTTCTCATGAATCAAAAACACAATCACTTTTTCTCACTTCTCACTTGTAATATATCAGAGTAATATTGGTAAATTAAAAGAAGGGAGAAAATGGGCAAGTCATTTATTTACAGGGTACAAAATGAAGGGGTAACTGCATTTATGTTGAATATCCATACAATAATATAACAAGAGCTTTGGCCCAAATAACCTGCATTTCAGGAGAGCATAATCAGTTATTGATCTATCAACTCTTATTGGTTGAAGTTCATAATAGACTGTGTTTGTTTTAAATGTCACTAACAATATAACTCATATTTATGAGCATGAGTTCAAACTAATTACTTCAAAATCTAGTTTTAAAATAACTTACTTCCGTTTAAGTATTTTCGATTCATTCCTGAGGATGAAATTTCAGGTCATTTGTAGTCCACTGGGGCCAATAGCCTTGGACCTTAAGCAGTTTCACTTTTTCATCAGGGTCACAGTGACAGAAAACAGAACACATGCTCAATCAGATAATAAATGACATGGTTTGGATAAGATTGCCAGCATCCTAGAGAACAGAGTAATTGATTTTCCATGTGTCATTCGCCTTCCTATGAAAAGCAAATGCTGGAAAACCTTCAGTTGTTCTAGGATTAAACCCCTTTTTAAATTGTCAATATTCAACCTTCTTTAAATTTTAGCTACAAAAATGACAGTTTAATGTGGTTCAAACAAATATACAGAGCAGGAGAATCAACTATTCTTCATAATGAAAATAAAATGCAGCAGGAGAGATTTAACTAAATTATAATATAGACCATAAGTCTAAGGGTTGTTCAACAATGAGCTGCTTTTCAGAAGACATTTGGATAGCTTTTCTCTTTAAGATGTACAGGCAAAGTCAGTGAGAAAAAGAAATAAAACCAATTTTGTGTGAGAACCCTGATTTAAATACAATTCTACCTTAGACAGACTAGGTGATATTTCCAATTCTTTGACTTCATGGCTAAAATTCTATTCTATAATGGTTAGCTTTTTGGCTAAAGCCAGAATTTAGCATTGTATTAAGTTCATCATGTTCTCTATCTCCATTGCTAGTTTCTACCTTAATCGCAAAGCCAAAGCACTGGCCCTCTTTCTCTAATATCTCCTTCTCTGGCCTGTTTGAGTCCCAACTGAAATGTTTCCATTTACCATCACAAACTGCTTCAGCTGTCATGGCCTTGCTTTTGTCTTGGGGATAAGATAAAATCCTTTCAATTATTTAGTAAAACATACTGCTATTTTCTTTACTGTATGTATGTGTCTGTTGTGTGTGCACATGCGTGTCAGTGCGTGTGGTGTGCACTAATCTTGTTCTATATAGTTGCAGATGCAGATGCCACTGTGAAAAATCTAGAACAAGAAGCTGATCGACTAATAGATAAGCTCAAACCCATTAAGGAACTTGAAGATAACCTGAAGAAAAACATCTCTGAGATAAAAGAATTGATAAACCAAGCCCGGAAACAAGCCAATTCTGTAAGCTCTTTCTGTTTTCAGTATCAGTAAATGATTGTTATCTTGAGGTATTATTTCCAGAGAGAATATCTGCCCCAATGTATCCTGTTGAACTATCTCTGGTTCTTTTCCTTAAATTTGAAGCTATTTTGGGGTGGAGGGAAGTGTGGGATGAAAGAGTAGAAATTTGTTGAGAAGAATAATCTTTACATATTATTTTAGAAATTAAAGTTCTACTATTGTTTGAATAGAGTTAATACAAATTGCAAAACTGGAAACCTTCTTTTTGTATACTAAAAAGGCATGGGTAAGAGTGTCTTGATGAAAGCCAAAAGGTGAACCAGTGTGGTTGTAGAAGCAATGAATGAACAAGATTGTATGGAATCATAGCAAGGAGGAACCATTATTTTCTATATATTCTTGTGTCTGAGTACAAGCAACTAAAAGTTATTTTGATTACAGTTTCTACAATTTTTTAGAATAATAATAGGAAATACTTCACTTGTCTCGAAACGTTACTCTTTATTATATTAACCCAGTGAAAAGACTATAAAGATAGAGGCAGAACTTTCAAGAAGGTAGAGTCTTAATGAACCAGGACAGATTTGTTTAATTGCCAATATGAAACTTTAGCCTAGTGAAGTCATCTTATGATTGTTTTAGAAATAGAGAGGAAAACATAATAGTTTTCAAGTCATCAGGTTTAAACTCAAATCTTTTTAGATACCCAAGCCTTCCATCTCAAAAATTCCATTTAAATTTTATTTTTATTGACATATAGTTGATTTATCATATTTTATTAGTTTCAAGTGTATAACATTTTTTGGCCACACTGAAAAATATTCCACAGCATGTGGAAGTTCCTGGGACAGGGATCAAACCTGTGCCACAGCAGCAACCTGAGCCATAGCAGTGACAATGTCAGATCCTTAACCCACTGCACTACCAGGGAACTCCTACAACATTGTGATTCAATATTTATATAGATTATACTCCATTTAAAGTTATTGTAGGGTTTTCTGCTATGACACAATGGTATAAGCTGAATCTCTGGAGTTCTGGGTTGCAGGATCAATTCCCAGCCTGGCCTGGCACAGTGCAACACAAGGAGGTTCAATCCCCAGCATTGCTACAGCTGTGGAATAGGTCACAACTGTGGCTCTGATCTGATCCCTGGCACAAGAGCGCCATATGCTGCAAATCAGACAATAAAGAAAAAGTTTAAAAAATTTTAAAAAGTAATTATGAAATAATGGCTATATTTCCCTGTTCTGTATTGTTGTAGTTTATCTATTTTATATGTAGGAGTTGGTATCTTTTAATCCCTTACCTCTGTTTTGTCCCTCTTTCTTTCCTTCCCCACTGGTAACCACTAGTTTGTTTTCTACTATCGTTATATACATTCTGTTATGTATACTCATTTGTTTTAGTTTTTAGATTCCACATATAAGTGATAGCATGGAGTATTTGTCTTTGTATGATATATTTCACTAAGCATAATAGCTCTAGGTTCATCCAGGATGTTGCAAATGGTAGGATTTCATTCTTTTTTATTACTGAGTAATATTCCAGTAATATGTAATATATATATATATATATATATATATATATGACATATATATACTAGATCTTCTTTATACTTAGGTTGCTTATATATCTTGGCTATTATAAATAATGTTACTGTGCACATTGGGTTGCATGTTTCTTTTCAAATTAGTTTTTTCATTTTCTTCAGATGTGTATTCAGGGGTGGAAATGCTAGATCATATGGTAGTTCTAAAAAATTCCACTTTTGAACAACTGCGAAGCTAAAATGACCAGAAATAACCTTTCTTAATCCATCAACTTATTGTTTTAGTAAATAGCCAATAATATGATACCACCAAGTGACAGTATATTCTTTTGCCTGTATGTTCTTTTCCGGATACCTCTAAAGAAGGTCAAGACCATAAGTTCACAGTGAATCTTGGAAAGAAATCCATGACTAATTGAAGATAAACCTAGGAAATGACAAAGAGATTAGTGAAGATGAAGAACATGAGCTACATTACATGGGTGCTGGGAAGTGCTATTAAGTTCTGAAAGGAAAGATCACCTCTAGTAGGGGCAAGATTTCCTGAAGTGAAGGGTTTGAGCCAGGCCCTGGAGTGGGATAGTGCTGGACATGGGAAGAGAGAGTGAGGAAGTAGAACATTCTAAGGAAAGGGAATAATAACTTGAGCCAAGGCAGAGATAAAAGGAAGTTTCAGGGTCATTTCATGACAGAGCAGTCTAGATTGCCAAGACAATTGTTAAAGTGAACATTAAACTAGAAAAGTCATTGGAGGACAGATCTCCTCAGCTCTTGAATGTTAAGTTAAACAGTTTCTTTTAGCCACAGTTGTACCTGAGATAAACCTCAGCGGTTAAGAGAAACTTAAAGTTCTTGTACATGAAATGTAATATAGTCAGAATGGTGCTATTTGAATATGAGTCCGGAAGTAGTTTGTGGGATAGATGAAATTAGGAAGAAGGCAGCAAATTAAATAAGAGAACCAACTGTAGCAGTTGCAGTGGCAGGAAGAGATTGATGAATCACTCCTTTGTTTTGCTGCGTTAAGTTTGAAAAAACAATAATAGTAACTATTCTCTTGTGAATTTATACACTTAGCCACGTTTTCTGACTTGGTTATCAAGTGGGAAAATCTAGACACTTTTATTATTTATTGTAAAGAAATCTAGAAATATGCCCATATATACATCAATTATGAGTGCTCACCCATCCCACCCCAACTCCCTAGCAAGAAAGATAAAATTCTGACATGGAAATATATAAAATCTGCCTCAAAACACAAAATGAAAGAAAAGTGTAAAAGTAATGTTTGATATATGCAGTGGAATACTACCCAGCCATAAAATGGAATTAAATAATGTCATTCACAGCAACATGGATGCAACTAGAGATTATCATACCAAGTGAAGTTAAAAAGAGAAAGGCAAATACCATATGATATCACTTATACATGGAATCTAAAATTTGGCACAAATGAACCTATCTATAAAACACAAAGAGACCCACAGCCAGAGAACAGACTTGTGGTTGCCGAGGGGGAGGGGGAGGGTTAGACTGGGGGTTTGGGGTTAATAGATGCAAACTGTTACATTTAAAAAGTATAAATAACAAGATCCTACTGTACTGCACAGGGAACTGTATCCAATCTCCTGAGATAGACCATGATGGAAAAGAATATTAGAATATATATATAATACATATTATAATTGGGTCACTCTGCTATACAACAGAAGTTGGCACAACATTGTAAATCAACTATACTTTAATAAAAGAAAATTTTAAAGTGATGCTTGGAAAAATCAACCATTGCCTGTGCCTTTTAAGGAAATTCTCAATTAGTTTTGGAAATGGAAGTTACAACAAAGTGCCTTTTTTTAAAAGATGTTAGAAATATGTAGGCAGCCAATTTTTTTTTCAAATGGGTTTTGTGCTAATTGAAGATTACATATGCCTTATTTAGAAATATATTTGTAATCTGACATGAGTGTCTGGATGTGGCCCTAACACGTACTCAATATAACCAAGAAATTAAAGACATTTATTTTAAAGTAGATTCCTTTTGGTTTGCTGACTTTGAAATTGAATAGCTGATACTCTTTTTAAATGAATGACCTAGTTAACTGTATGAAAAAATGCAGTGAAAATCCAATAGATATAATAATGGGATCCTCAGTAATGTTTTATTGAGTTCATGATGATGAACTGGTAAACCTACTTCTTAGTGTTTTTTTTGTTTGTTTAGAAGTCTCAAATAAGGGATCACATTAGAAATAACAATAATTGATGGAAACGAATATCTTAAGAGGATGTCTGTGTTTCAGAAATCTTTCCCCTCTGATGAAAGGGATATATGCCAGAGATTTATTCCAGAGAAATTTATAAATACTGTACTTTGGAGTTCCCGTCATGGCACGGCGGAAACAAATCTGACTAGGAACCATGAGGTTGCAGGTTCGATCCCTGGCTTTGCTCAGTGGGTTAAGGATCCGGCATTGCCGTGAGCTGTGGTGTAGGTTGCAGACATGGCTTGGATCTGGCATTGCTGTGGCTCTGGCATAGGCCCCCAGCTATAGCTCCGATTAGACCCCTAGCCTGGGAACCTCCATATGGCACAGGTGCAGCCATAAAAGGACAAAAAGACAAAAAAAAAATAATAATAAATAAATACTGTACTTTGATTTACTGGTTTTTAAGGTAGATAAAAGAAATACCTATAATTGGAATACAAAACACAAGGTATTTAGATGAAGAGATTAGTAGCTATTGACTTGACTGGTTACCAACAGTTTGGGCTGCCTGAATATTCCAGATATTATGGGGAGAACAGTAATACTAATTGACTTTTTTCCAAGTGTGCAAGGTGCTACAAGAAATGAGAAAATGGAAGTTCACCCTTAGTGAGGGCCAAGAGGCTTCCTGAAGCCAGACATTTGAATCAGTAGGAAAGAGAAGTTTTTTTAATCTTCCCCTGTCTCTGGCTCCTACTGTGAACACACTATCACTAAGAAAGGGACAGATTCTCTCTGAGCCCAAGCAACTACATTGCTGTCCAGAAAGTTCCCCTTTGATGGTGCACAGGAACCAAAGAAAATTAAATGGAATAATCAACTAGTGCTATTTGCGATTGAGGAAAGGCTCCTTAAATGTAACTAAAAATTGGTGTGAACAGTGTCAGCTCTATTCACATAGAAATTCCTTTCTTAGCAATTTATGGTAATTTTTAAAGTACTCGTCAAGAGAAAAAGGAGCTGTTAAATATATTAGCAATGATAGCCACTGGAAATTATTTCTGTTCCATTTCCTGGCAACTTAATAAAAAGGTATAATTTATTCTGAAATGTATGTTCTGAGTGGAATGATTAATATTCTTTTTGTTAGAAAACCTAGAACAAAACCTAGTGGGCCTCTTTCAAATGGAAGAACATGAGAGGGTAGGTAAATTCCTCTTGAAAACGAAAAGAAAAATGGTTTCCTACTTTAAGTGATACCAAAATTGCTGAAACAAGTATTGTAAAATTTCATTAATATCCTGAAGGAAGATCTATACAATTAAATCAATGTAAAATCACCTTTTGAGAGTGAGGCAAAAGTTTGTTAGTTATGTGCTTCAAAAAATAGTCGCGTGCTAACAAGACGTGGGACTGTGAACAGCTCATTGTCAGCATGCTGGTGGAAAGCTGCTCTTCTGTGGTCTCATTAATGAGTATAATGGTGTCTGCATATGCACATTTAATGACACTATTTGATGATGGAAAAATAACTTCAAAGAAAGAGATGATGACGGCTTCATGGTCGTTTGGGAGCCACTTCAAACTTTCTGAGAGATTTAGTCTTGGCTCTTTGTACCTTGTTTTTCTTGAAGATCAAAGTGTCTGTGTCTTCTGGGGGTGACTGCATTCGAACATACAAGCCGGAAATCAAGAAAGGAAGCTACAATAATATCGTTGTCAACGTAAAGACGGCTGTTGCTGACAACCTCCTTTTTTATCTTGGAAGTGCCAAATTTGTAAGTCCAACATTGAGCCTCCTGGGCCTGCTGTGTATGTGTATAGCCAGAGATTAATCCTGGTAGTGTGAAAAATGTATAGAAGCCAATAATAACATGGTCCAAAATAGGTAAACCTTACCTTTCAGATTTGCAAACCTCAGAATTTTACCTCTCAACATTCTGAAGTGTCAAATTAAGTTAGAAGGCAAATGAAATGAAAACTTATTACAGTTTTTAGGCACCTCTGCTTTCATTTGTGAGTATACAAGTGTTTATTTTGAATTATATTTTCAGATCCAGTTATTTAGGAAAGATTAATAAGAAAGCTTTAAAAAACTTTTCTCTAAGAAATTACAGTGAACTTTCATGTGAAATGAAATGGCAAATTGTGTACTAATTTCTTACCAATGAAAACTCTTCTGAGTCGTATTGAATTTATGACTCAAACTAAAATACAGAAATTGTGTCTGGAAGAGCTCAGCCCCAAAGCTCTAATTCCTTTTATTTGACCTATTTGACTTTGAATACATGGAGACCTTCCAAAATGAATAAGATTTTCAACAGACCACTCCACATAAATCAATACTTGGAATTCAGAGGAGAAATTCTGGGTCACCTTGGGTAAAAAATCATACCTGGCCTCTGAAAAACATCACCACTCTTCATGAAAACAGTGAATGCTAAACCCAAATATTTGCTTTTGTCTCCACCAGAAGTATCAGTGTGAGAAAAGGCTTTTGTCTCAATGTTAGACCTGACTTGAATTGGGTGAATTACATTTGCCTCAGTGGTATGGACATGTGTGTTGTCTTAAAGATACAATAATGAAGTATTATTTAATCATAGATAATAATATATTCTTTGGGAATTTTTATCATGAACCTTCTAATTATTTCACATATCTGTAAATGGTACCCATTGAAAAGACTGCTGACCTCCTTTTCAGGGTGCTTTATATCTGATATCTGTTGTTTTTGTGTTTATCTGCCCTAGATTGACTTTCTGGCTATAGAAATGCGCAAAGGCAAAGTCAGCTTCCTCTGGGATGTTGGATCCGGGGTTGGACGTGTAGAGTATCCAGATTTGACTATTGATGACTCATATTGGTACCGTATTGAGGCGTCAAGGTAACTAACTCAATAGCGATTAAGATAATTGACAAAATTTTGAAGTAGTATCCTAGTTTATAAGGAAAATTTTATTTCTGTTTCAAGAAGGTAGCTAGGTAGGTAAATACATATATTTCATATATTATATACAAGTATAAATGTGTATGAATGGTGTCTTTGGAGGACCTGTTAGGAACTGACAAACCTTCAAGGTACCAAACAGAATGACTAGTCCATTTTTGCCCACTCCTCTAGTCGTCCCAAGGAAACTTTGAGGTTAAGTTGTTTTCTGTCTTCAGAATACGTACTGAGACTTGCCTTATTCAAGACAATCCAGGGCATTAAGGTGCCACTGGTGCCTGCCTTTGGAGCAAAGCTCCTCTTTTTGTCTACATGGCAACCTTGGCTACAGGCAGGTGCAGTGTCTAAATGTTGGCATGAATATGTAATATGTCAGGTCCATACTATTAAAATGGGAAGGGAAAGGAAACTAATTCTATCTTTGAAGTTTAATTCAATTAACTTCTAATAGTGTACGGAGTACTTATAGAACCCAGACTTGTCCTCAATACTTGCCTCTTATTTTCTCTTCTTATTTTTCTAATTCTCAACTGCCTGCTGAACCCAAAGCAGCTAACAGTTGAGAGGTTTTGTTAAAGGCCAAGCGCTAGAGAAGAAGTTGATCAGAGGTGGGTAAAGAAGACTTAAGGATCTGGTGATTGTTGAATCTAGGTGATGGATTCATAGTTTCATTCTATGTTTGTATATGTTTAATATTTTCATGAGAAAAATTCAAAAGAAACTTAATGAGAAGAAATATCTTCCACTCCGTTTTTAAAGTCTTCAGCAAAAGTGTGTGTGTATGAGAGAGAGATTACAGCAAATCAGATGTGTTTGCATGTGTGATGGTAGGAGAGGGATTAAGTAATTTAGTGGGTTTAAGAATACATACATTTACAAAGTAGTTTTTCTATTAGAAGATATATATTCTGTTAAAGGAGAACCTTATTTGGTAAGTTCATTCTATTGTTTCCATGTATTTCAGTTAATATTGTACCCTCAAAGATAAAAAGATTACCAAAATGAGACAGCAGGGAGAGAAATAGGACATTAAGGTTTTGTTATGACTGCTTTTCTCAGAAGAGTGATCAGATTTTCATACTTAGCCACTCATAAGAACCAATCGCTTAAAAAAAAGAAAATGAAATACAATAATAATAGCTTTCAGAATTCTACTAATTGAATATAAACCTGAAGTTCTTCTATACAATTTGCATACACAACTCTGAAGTGTGGATATTACACTATACACATTAAGATGGTGTGCCAAACAATGAATGATGCATAATTCCAGGAAGACTACTTCAGCAGATTTGGATCCAAGATACAATAAGGGATTTTAGGAGAAGTTATGCAGCTTATAATGCAGAAGGGTGACTTATTCGGGGTTTACTTGCTGAATTAAATTAGATAAAATGCTAAATGAAGTAATACAGACTTGTTTAAATAGTCCATGTGAGTACATAGCAAATTGTTCTGTAAAAGCAAGAGGAAAAGACTTTCCATTTAACCAAAAGCAATTCCATCAGCTAATTGCTGCTATGTCATTTCCTATCAATGGACACTCTCAGAATCGGGGTATATTGCCCCCTGGTCCTGGTTAAATCTGACAGTAAACATACAGCAGAGATCAGGCTGTAGGTTTTGATTTGCAACTTAATTGAATCTGGAATGTTTGAAGCTAAATACCCAGCTATGAGTTAAATATTCCAAAACAAGTGTCTACATCATATACCTTTTCAATCTGAAGTGACCAGAAATAGGATACATATTTCATTTTCTGCATTTTCTTCCATGTCATTTCAATACTTACCCTGGAAGAACTGGGAGAAATGGAACTATTTCTGTGAGAGCTCTGGATGGACCCAAAGCCAGTATTGTGCCTAGTACATACCATTCAGCATCACCTCCAGGGTACACTATTCTAGATGTGGACGCAAACGCAATGCTCTTTGTTGGTGGCCTGACTGGAAAATTGAAGGTAATGTGTTCTCCCCCATCCTGTTTATTTCCTCTCTGAAGACAATTTTTAGCATGATTACTTTGGGCACAGACATGATAAAGCATTGTAAAAACTTGTCTGCTTTTTACTTGTTTTTATGAAAACATGAATGTATTTTGAATAAGAATTTTCTTCCTTGAATATCCAACCTGGAACCACAATCCTTTTAAACCTATGTGTATTTACATAAATACTTTTTTTTGCCCTAATCTGTGGCATCAGTTTTTCGATATCTTACTTTAGTTGCCTCAAGAGCAAAGTATTTTTTAAAAATACCTAATTTTTTGAATCAGTTTATGATTTGATATGAAGTGCTATAAAGTTCAAACCCACATCTAATTAAAAGATTTATGAATACTTTGGGAATTATCACAGGAGCCATAAGTCTTCAAATCATGATCAGATTTTTAAAGTTTTCAAGTTGCTCTTCTCATTCTTATCGAGTAATGCACTTAATATTCATAATTGCTTCGTGACAGGTCCTTGTGCATTTCAAATTGCAGAGTGCCTGCATTTTAAAGAAGTTCATGTTGATTAAATGGAATTAGGTGTTGGAAAAAGACCTTTGGGTGAGATGTGAGAGCACAACCAAATATAATGGATAATCCTGGTCTTGTCAGAATCATTCTAGGATGAGATTAGTCAGAAAATGTGAAAAACCAGGGTGACCCCAATTTTATGAGAACTCAACCTTCATGTAGAGGGAGCTTGTTTTATTTGCTTTGTGTATGAGATGTGACTCGAAAGTATTGGAATGGATTCCACAACTACAAGCTAAAATCATCCTCATTTCTTAGAGCTGCATATAAATATATATGGGATGTGGTAATATATAGTCATAGTGCCAAATTTCTCTCCTCCTCAGAAAGATAAATATAGGGGTAGCACTGAGTAATTAAAAAAAAAAACATAAATATTGAAATTAAATCCAGGTTGAATTCCCTGCTCTATCACTTACTAAAATATGACCTTAGGTAACTCTCTTAACCTCTTGGGTTTCAGTTTTCTCAACCAGAAAAGGGACATAACAATATCTACCTTGCTTGTATAATGTAGGATATAATAATAAGCTTTTATAACATATACCCCTTAACTATGTGCTAAGTAATATTCCAACTAATTTACAGGAATTAATACTTAATTTTCATTACAGCCCCAAAAGATAGATAGTATCCTCCTCCTTTTATAGTTTAGGAGTCTGAGTAAGAGAGAAGTTAATTAATCAAGATCACACAGCAATTAGTGTTTGGAACTGGAATTTGAACACTTATAACCAGGCACAGGAATCTCTACTCATAATCACCATGCTTTACAACCACAATAAATCATGAGAAGATGTGCATAAAATTTAAAACAAATGCCTATAGAATCTGTAGTCACACCTTCGGTTGCACCTTAAATGATTATTATTATTCAGATGTCACTAGGCATAAAGCAACTTCTTTATGTTAGTCTGAAGGAGAAAAAAAAAAAAAAAGAAACAGGCAAATTAAATCTTTAGAAGGTCTTAATCATTTTGGCCAAGAGTTTCAAGGCTTCTGCCACACCAGACTATGAACCAAAAACTAAAAACAAGTAACTAAATAAAGCACGTGCTAATGAAAATTCAGAGGAGCAGGAAAATACCGCAAGTTATCATCTCTACGATGCAAGAAGGAAAAGCAAAAAGCAAGTAGAATCCGCCAGTAGTGTGATCAACCTCTGGAAAATTAAGAGCAGCTTCCACTGATGACAGAGAATTCCAAGGACTTTTGCTGACTTGTAAATATCACCGTCTGACAGCGTTCTCTCTCCATGTCAGTGCCACACTTGATCATAGCCACAGGAAGATGTACATGTTGAGTTTAACCTAAAATTATAACTACAAATTTTTAACTGCATAGTATCCATTTTCTTGTATTCTAAAAGCCAAAAGTGTCAGTTCACTTTTTTCTTCTAGATTGTTCAGGTAAATATGGAGTCACTTTGGCAAAGTGTTTCTAAAATTCTGCAATGGTAATATGTCAATGCCAAAACTAACAGTTGTTTGAATGACGACAAGATTCACTGGAGTGGGTTGGGTCTTTCCCTTCCTGCTTGGCTATGCTGTATATCAAGCTTAAGACTTTTCCCTGTGAGAATGACACCAAGGTTGTCATGTTTATCATGCCTCTATTAGATATCAGGCTTTGTGCTGTATACACCAGCACACCACAACAACATGGTCCCTTCTCTTGCAAACTTACTCTGTCTTATCCTTCTCCTGCAGTGAACACCAGCTTGGTAGAAAAGGAGATGAAAAATTGGGTTCTGTAGTATCATAGGGTAATCCATGTGCCAGGTTTTCTTCCCTTAGTGCAGTTACTGTGTAACCTTTCTCATAATCTCTGGAGAGAAATCTTCTTCCTGGTGTAAGAGCACTTAATATTTATTTAACGCCTTCTCTGTGCCAAGCACTGCATGTGGTACCAAAAATAAATTCTCTTAGTTAATTCTCCTAATAGTCCCATGTTACAGTCAAAAAAAAAAAAAAAAAAAACAGAATGTAAAAGAGAATAAGCAACTCACCTAAAGTCAGAAGCTCGGAGTGTTTATTTACTAATAGTGATAAACTGGCATAGCACGGAATAACCAGGATCTGTGAGGATGTAATATGGCTAAAAGATGGATATGTACACAACCAAGATTTTCACAAAGAGTGAATAATATCTACTCCAGAATCTGCTGCTAATAACTCTCATGGGTACTCTAAGCTTTTTTTGGTGAAATTCTAAATTGTAACAAATATGTTTCTCTCTGCAGAAGGCTGATGCTGTATGCGTGATTACATTCACTGGCTGTATGGGAGAAACGTACTTTGACAGCAAACCTATAGGGTTGTGGAATTTCCGAGAAGTAGAAGGTGACTGCAAAGGATGTACTGTCAGGTTAGTTGAGATGATGACTCTGCCAAGGTCTGTCTGTACCTCACAAAACCTATGATTTTACTGTGCAGTATTCTATTATCATGTGGATGATATGTAACAAGTTTGAAGTGATTGTGTTCAGAAGTGGATTCCCCAGTGAGCTAGGAAATTTCGAGTCCCCCCTCCCATTTGTGCAGGCACTTTACAAGGCCCCAGGAAGTACCCTACCAGTACTTTGACATGGTTGTATGTTGTTATAAAATTTTGAAAGCTATTTTCTTCCCAATCAGTTAAGATTACTGTCTCTTTCCACTCCCACTCACCTTTATGCCCCAGAGGTGTTGTGGGTCTGTGGTTATTCTGTAGTTATAATTTATTTTTACTTAAGGAAAAGTCTCCATAACCTGATCCAGCTTCAAGCCTTCAGAACTTGTATTCACTCTGCTTATGTTTACAGCAAATTGTAGAAGGTACGGCAGGTTTTTTCTCCTACAGAATTCTTCAGATAACACAGAGCATCCTGTAAGGGTTTTTGGTGGAAACTATGGGACCTAAAGAGTCTGATTAACTAGAGAAGGAAAAACAGAGGCCAACGTAGGCCAGGAGAAAGTTCCACAGTAAACATCATTAATTATAAGTTAGAGGCTAGAATGTAGGAATTCAAAAATTTTTAACAAGCATAAAAAGCATTTATAGAGAATACATATTCTTAGAATAGACTATGAGATATTCTATCATCTATCTGAATAGATGATATAAAACAATTAGGTACAAGTAAAGGATTTCTCTGCATAAAAAACGTAAAGCTCACTGATCAGCTGAGCCTACAGCAATTTCAGTTACATTAAACTGAAGCAGTAAAATTTAAATTAAGTACCTAGGAGCTTGATATACACACATAGCAACTCTAAAATCATTAGTTCTATGGTGTTTATATTTTTATTTCTAATATAAAGGGTACATGTACACTGCTAGACCTAAATTCCCCGTTAACATAGCAAAGTATACTTTACACTTTTTTCTCAACATTTCTAAAAGTAGCACAAAATATTCTTTCTCTAGAAGTTTTAACTTCCAACTTTGTACTTTTTTTTTTTTATCATCATGGACCTGTCAGCATGGCACTGAGGACAGTCTTAAAGCCTGATACATTCATAATTTCAAGTGTTTTATCAATATTTTCTTTTTTATTTTTTTAGGGCTGCACCTGGGGCATATAGAAGATCCCAGACTAGGGGGTCAAATCAGAGCTGCAGCTGCTAGCCTACACCACAGCCACAACAATGTGGGATACAAGCCAGGTCTGTGACCTACACCACAGCTCACTACAAGACCAGATCCACAAACCACTGGACGAGGCCAGGGATCGAACCTGCATCCTCAGGGACACTAGTGGGATTCATTTCCACTGAGCCACAACGAGAACTCCTCAATAATTTTCAATCAAATCTAATATAGAATGGTGTCTGTAAAATTCTTTCAGTACAATGAAGTCCATATTAGTATTCAGTTACTCACAAATCAATACCAGCTTTTCCTTAAACATTTTTTTGGTAAATTTATAACTAAGATTTTCGTAAGCTTATTATCAACTAAATATCTAAAGCATTTAAATATCGTTTCAGCAGTTCATACTATGTTGTTAAGACTATAGCATTGCTAATTATTAATTCTACAAAGATCTCATGCCTTTAGTATGTAAGTATTATATGAATTCACATTTATATATATATATAGAAATGTATATACATATTCACACACACACACACACACATATATAGATATGTGTGTGTATACATATATAAATTTCTATGGTGTTTTTCAGGTTACAGGGATTCACGCTTCCTGATACTAGGATGAATACAGTCCAGTACTAGCCATCAAGAAACTTAGAGCCAGAAGGGAAGAAAAGACAGACACTAAAATAGTCAAAATGCAAGGAATAGTAAAAATCCTCTTAAAAAGTTACACTCAGAGTATACTAATTTTATTCACAAGGAGTTTAGAGCATCAGGATCTGCTTCGTGGAAGAGGTAACTAGAGTCTGAAAGAGGAGGGAGATAGCAGATAGAAGGGGAACATTCTAGTCCCAAGAACTAGTGAGAACAAAGGTAGGAAGGCTGGAAAGCCAGAGTGTTATTGCACAAAGACTATTGTACTATAACACATGCTTCATAAATGTGAATTCACTCAGGATTGGCAGATGGGAGAATGTCAGTAGGGTGCAGAGGTTCATACACACTTCTTCCCAGAATATTAGCGTTTTTGCATCAGCAAGTAAAGGCAGCTGAGTGCAAAGTATACCAGTGCAGCTGAAGACAGCACACTCAGGAGTACTGGGTCAAGGAGACAGCCTGCAATGTCCATTCAGCCACGAACTTGCCCTTGGTTTGGCCAAGCCTTCTGTCTTAGAAGTGTTCATCGCCCAGTCCTCTGCCATCATTGTGCATTTTTACGACATCTGCCAGTCAGTACTGTCAACCCTTCCTTACACTCCTTGCCTACCTTCAGGTAATCCTTTTAAGCTAAAGTTCTACATTTGCTGAAATAATTCCTTATTTTAAAAATTCTCAGCATACCTATTTGAATTATACTAATATTTTGATCAAGATAGTTGCTGTTGGGAGTTCCCCTTGTGGCTCAATGGTAATGAACTTGACTAGTATCCATGAGGAGGCGGGTTCAATCCCTGGCCCTGCTCAGTGGGTTAAGAATCCCACGTTGCCATGAGCTGCAGTGTAGGTCACAGACGTGCCTCAGATCTGTTGTTACTCTGGCTGTGGTGTAGACCAGAAGCTGTAGCTCCAGTTTGACCCCTAGCCTGGGAACTTCCATATGCCACAGGTGCAGTCCTAAAAACACACACACAACCCAAAAAAAAAAAAAGGAGAGAAAAGATTGTTACTGTTTTTTTTGAGTGCTCTGATTACAAAGTTCCACAAGTTTTGAGTGGCCTTCCCTGGTATTCTTAGGGGTAATTTTTATACAGCTCCCGGTGTGTGTTTGTTTTCTTTACAGAAGAACATATATTTCAACATAAAACTAACGGTTCCACTTTTAAAGCAGAAATGACTATATGGGGGAGATGATGAAAGAGACAAGGCCACAAGATAGACTAAGAACACTTGGTAGAAGATACTAAAATGTCAGTTTGAGAAATTTGCATTTAATCATTAGTCAGTAGAAAGGATTTAATTCTTATAAATGTTTTAGAAAGAGTTATCTGTCAGGGCTATAAAAAAGTGTATCTTATTTGCCTTAAACTTTTGAAAATCACATTAAGATTAAAATAAGAAAGAAAAACTGCTACAAGTAAAACATATTTAGCTGAACACTGAAACAATGATGAAATATTAATGTATTACTCTCCAATATACAGTTAGTTCCAGGGTTAACAGTTTGTACATGGAAGAGCATGGCTACTCCAAACAGCATAATTAATCTCTACTAACTTGACCAGAAATCAAGGTTCAAAAAAGAAACACAAAAAACAAGTTAAGAAACTTAGAGTTTATTCATTATAAAAGAATAGTCACTCTTCCTGGGAAGATGAATTCAAATACAAATAGGAAAACTCTAGTATAATGTTAGGTGTTGAAATACTGTAGACTATACCTGGAAAGGTCCATCCCACCCCCCCCAATGTCACCAATTTGAAGCCAGACCTGGTTTTGGCTAATGAATTAAATGAAGCAGGCTGATCTACATCTGTGTATTTTGCTGTTTTTGTACAAACTTCTTGCTCACAGACATGCCTGTTGCTTGAATAGAAGAATCTCCCAGAGGTATAGAGTGGGAATAGGCCTCAGAAAATGTTCAGTGACCTAACACTTTCATCTCAGAATGGAGACACTGAGACTTGAAGTGTTAAGTGACTTCTGAGATTCCACATCCGACTGCAGGGTACCTGCCATCTACTCTGCAATTTTTTCCATTATGTGTCAAGAAAATTAATAGAGTAAGGGCCCAAGAACATCAGCATATAAACATTGCAGAGTTTTTGTACAAGAAAAATGAAATGTGACTTATTTTTTATTCTAGTGCTTATCTTGACATTATATAGTGTAGTTGTATGGGTTTTTTTTTTTTTTTTTCAAGTTATATAGGTAACAATGCACTGGGCCAAAGCATTCAGCAAACTGTCAACCGTGACACATACATACCCACTCTTTCTGGAATTGTTATTGTCAGGATGGCAGTATATAATGCAAAATCCCAGTATTTGAGAACCTCACAGAACTTCTTCTTAATAGATTCTATACATTTTCTTATCTCAAATGTAATGCTACAGAAATTAATGGATTTGTTATAATGGTGAAGAAAGGCCAAATAATAATTGATTTATTCACTAACACCTATGTTGTTAATATGCTAATTTAGTTCCTCAAACTTTTGGTTAGCCTTTTTCATGAATACTGAAAAAATATATTTTAAGTTAACATTATAAAAAAGTATGACATCATCTGATCTTATACCTATTTAGATATAACTTAAAATTACGAAGACCTGACTGTGAAAGACACAAATAAGACTCTTTCCCTTCCTTTCATCTTCAGAGATTTATTTCTCTCTTTTTCAGAAACAGAAAGCCAGCTTTTCTAAAACATGTAACAGTTCTTCCTCCACAAGGCCTTTAATATTTATACATTATTATTTTTCTCATTAGCCAAGATTTCATGCAAATAGTATTCTAGGCTCTTGTTATTTTATATGACTGTAATATTTCTCAATGTCCCCTCTCTACCCTCGAGTTAATGCACACTCCAATTTCAGAGATTCAAATACACGTTTATATGCAGATATTTAAACTTTAAAAATGTCTCCACAATTGACACTTAATCTGTTGACATCAGTTAGATAAGATAGATGATAGATTTGCGTTTGAAAAAGACATCTTTCTGGAGTTCCTATTGTGGCACAGCGTAAATGAATCTGACTAGTAACCATGAGATTGCAGGTTCGATCCCTGGCCTCACCCAGGGATCTGGCATTGCCGTGAGCTGTGGTTTAGGTCACAGACGAGGCTCAGATCTCGGGTTGCTATGGCTGTGGTGTAGGCCTACAGCTATAGCTCCGATTCAACCCCTAGCCTGGAAACCTCCATGTGCCGCAGCAGGTGTGACCCTAAAAGCAAAAAAAGAAGAGAAAGAAAAAAAAATCTTTCTAAATGTTTTATTTACAAGACTTAGATATTCATTAATTATTCAACCAATATTGATCGAAATATATTCTGTAAGGCAATTTGCTTTACTAAAGTCCCCTTCATTCTACAAATATTTGCCAGATTTTGCTATGAACTGAGTAGCACACTAGATGCTGAGTCTGTGCCTGGCATAAAGCCTGGCCCATAATCTTTACTTGGTTTCATAGAGCCTACATTCTGGTGAAGACGACAGATCAACAGACATACAGAGAGAGGAATCCTTCACGGTCTGAATCTAATCTGCCCCAAAAAAACCTACTGGATAGGAAGAGTTCAGAGAATAGGGACCTATATTCCATTATTTTTTTTCCTACAATTCTAAGTTAGTACCTTTTAATCACCTTTACGCAATTCACCCAGCTCCTACTCTCTATTATATTATGTATTTGGGAAATGTAATAATACATTCTCAACCCATTCCAAAACCCCACCAGTTCATACCACTTAAACACCAATATAACCACAAGCACTTCCTCAAAAACATTTAAAAGGAGTTCCTGTCGTGGCACAGTGGTTAACGAATCTGACTAGGAACCATGAGGTTGCGGGTTCAATCCCTGGCCTTGCTCAGTGGGTTAATGATCCGGCATTGCTGTGGCTGTGGTGTAGACCGGTAGCAACAGCTCCGATTAGACCCGTAGCCTGGGAACCTCCATATGCCGCAGGTGCTGCCGCAAAAAAGCAAAAAAAAAAAAAAAAAAATTAAAACATCAGTGATCTAATTTTGAACACCTAATGAAGTACAAATGAGAGGTGGTAGTTATTTGGCATGATAGTCTCAGTGGAGTTGGAGAGAAGGGGAAGGATAGAAAATATATGTGGGATGGTTTCTGCCCTACAACAGCTTACAATCCAGTCGCAGAAAACAGTGTTTTGTATTGAATACTGATGGACCAAGCAGACATTGTCTGCTTCATGTGAAATGTATCTTTTCAGTCCTCAGGTAGAAGATAGCGAGGGGACTATTCAATTTGATGGAGAAGGCTATGCACTGGTCAGCCGCCCCATTCGCTGGTTCCCGAACATCTCCACTGTCATGTTCAAGTTCAGGACATTTTCTTCAAGTGCTCTCCTGATGTACCTTGCTACACGAGACCTGGTAAAAATATGCTGATCTTTCGTGATTAAAAATGTGTTTGCTTCTTTTTTGGTAGGGTTCCAATACAGTGATCAGTTTTATTGAATTATCAGTTATTGTTCAAAGGAGTCTGGGATGGCTGTGTAATAGCCAAGAGTGGGTAATATATAGTGTTTATATATTTTCATCAATAACTTTAATTATAGTTACAACTTAATAATTACTTATTTTCAGTATAACTCCTTTTTAATTCTTTAAGAAAAGCACCCACTAAGGGGTCCTTTAGTGTGAAAACATGGAGCAGCAAAACTACTCCCTTAGTCTTCTAGAGATCTAAGTCAAAAAGTGTTTCCAAATATCCTCATTGTTTTTTCCGGGTCAATATTTCTTAGTAAATTCTTTCAGTGAGCATACTTTTTAGTTTGCTTAGTATGTTTTCAAAAAACTCACTTTTTACTCCTATCATTAAAAAGGATACAACCTAGTGATTTGGTTGTGACCATTTGTACCATAATATAACACCCATAAACATTCACAAAATGGTAACACCAATTCTATTTCCAAAAATGGGTTTCAATTACACATCAACACATTCAGTAGTTTTGCCATAAATCCCTATTCTAAACCCCACAAAGAGAGGGAATACCCATATATTTCTCTGTGTATCTAATCGCTGGTATATTTTTATTCTATTAATAGAAAGATTTCATGAGTGTAGAGCTCACTGATGGGCACATAAAAGTCAGCTATGATCTGGGTTCAGGAATGGCTTCCATTGTCAGCAATCAAAACCATAATGATGGGAAATGGAAATCATTCACCTTGTCAAGAATTCAAAAACAAGGTGAGTTTCTATAGTAAGAATACACTCTGATCCTCAGCCATGCTATCCAAAGCTCCCATGAACCTAATCATGAGAAGGACCCTGTTTGTAATTTTAGGTACTCATGAATTCTGTGAAAAATTGATATAGTCATTTCTTTGGCTTATATTACAGGTGATTTGGGTTAGACATGACTGATTGAAGAGCCAAATGGTTCTCTGTCATTTTCTTTTAAAAGTGAGAGCTTAATTTGAAAGCATAAAACTGTCTTACAACTTGTAAAATTATATCCTGTAGTAGATTTGAAAAGGTTGTATGTTTTCCTTTTCTTCCCAATTTGCTAGTGTTTCCTTTAGAGGTACAATTTGTAGGTGATAGTACACAGCTGCCAGTTCTTTGCTTTTTGAAAATGCCAAAAATTTGTGTGTATGCAGTTAATAATTGATTAATTAAAATGTAACATTTTTTGTGGTTACAGGATATTTCAGAACCTTTTCACAAACTATTTCATTTGCTCATGTAAGCAGGTATTTTGTTCTGATTTAGAGAAAAGAAAATCTAGACTCAAATTGCATGTGGTCACAAACATATATACATAAAATCTCACCACCAAGACTGAATCCAAGCCTATTGGGTCTTCTTGTGCTGCTACTTGTTTTCTTAATATACTTCCCCTAATTCTGTGTACTATGATATTATCGATATATGCAAATGAAACTTTGACACTTTTATTTTATATAATTATGACTAATTCATTTTGAACACACACCATCCTTCATTCCTGCATTTAACAAATATCTGTTGAGCACATAGGAACTACTATGCAAGGACTAAATGAAATCTATGAAAAGTCCTTGTCTTTAAGGAACTTTCAGTCTAAAGGGGGAGATAGACAAGTCAATCAGTGGTTTGAGAGCAGAAAGCTAATTGCCAGTAGAGAGATTTGTAAAGCTGGCTGGGAATCTCAGAAAAGAGATGTTTTGAAGTCAAATGCAGAGGTCAGCCCTCAGGGGAGTGCCCTGAGGAACAAGTTGAGGAGTTTTATAGATGAAAATCTCCTTTGGGCAGTTCAGATCTATCAGTGTTGTGTGGAATCTTGGAGGCCTCCAGGAGCATAAAACATCATCCTACATCATTTTACAACTGCTTTTCCTTGGCAGTTGCTTTCCAACTGCTTTTCCTTGGCAGCATGGGAGAAACTCCTTGGTTTTGCCTTTATATAATAAATCGGAATACTGCTGCCTGTATACATTGTTTCCAAGTAAGAGAGGCATGGGCACATTTGCCTATTAGAGACTCTGCACAGTTGTTAAAAAGAATATTTAACTCCGTTTGATCCAACATTTCCCAAACTTCTTTGATCACCATAATCCTTCCATGACATACTAGCATTTTACTGAACACATTTTGGGAAATGTTTTAGTAACTACAGCAAAATCCCTAGGCTAACAGGATGAATGTTGGCAGAAAATTATCAGATGAGGCTGGAGAGATAACAGCCATTTATAAAGGGCATTATGAGCCAAACTAATGTTTCAACTCTTCCTGAAAGCTATTGGGAACTGCTAAGAATTTTAATCAAGAGTGTGACACCATCAGATTTGTGTTCTAGTAAAGCTTCTTTAGCAGCAACCTGGTGGGTAGGTTGGTGACAATTTCAGATGTACTGCGCTCTGCAGGTAAGCCACAGAGAGAGCTAGGAGAATGAAAGTATGAGGATGGATAGGAAAAGAATGGAGTTGGAAGATATTAAGCTTTTTAAAATTGAACTTTATGATATACTCAATGTGGAGACTAAATTGTTTTTTTTTAAGAAGATCAAAAATGATTCCTTTTTTCTCCTGAAAATAACAAAGAATATGTCAGTGCCATTTTCCAAGCTATTGGATACAAGAAAAAGCATAGCTTTTTTAGAAAAGATGCTGAGTTCTATTTTGGACATATTGTACGAAAGGTACTCTTAGTATCTTTTTTTTTATGGCCACACCCAAGTCATATGGAAGTTTGTGGGCCAGGGGTTGAATCTGAGCCACAGCTGTGACCTACACCAAATCTGTGGCAACTCCAGATCCTTGAACCCACTGTGCTTGCCTGGAGATGGAACCCTTTGCCTCCACAGCAACCAGAGTTACTGCAGTTGGATTCTTTTTTTAATCTTTTAATAATGATTTTTGGTTTTTCCATTATAGTTAGTTTACATTGTTCTGTCAGTTTCTCCTGTACAGCAGAGTGACCCAATCACACATATACAGTTGGATTCTTAACCCACTGTGCCACAGTGGGAACTCACTGCTCTTAGTATCCTTAGAAACCTAGGGAAGCTGTGTGATTGACAGGCAATTAGTTCTGTGTATCTGAGGATAAGTGGAAGAATTAGAGTTCTTAGGGGAGAAATAGCTACAAATCATCATTATGCTTTAAAGAGTTGTAGCTGAATAAGGATGAGGAAAAACCAAGCAGTATATCTAAAATAAGACGATCCAAAGCAAACAGCAGTACTGAAGCAGTATAGTAAAGGAAGCCCCCACAAAAGGGGCTGGATGAGAATAATCAGAGAAAAGATGAATAAGAAAGGTAGATTTTCAGAAAATTAAACTGGAGGCAGAGTGACCAATTAGATATGGTAAAAGTTCAGGCAGGAGATGAATGATGGCTTGAAGTAAGAGTTGCAGTGGGATTTTGTCACAAGGCGAAGTGAATCCACAATGTGATACCACTATACAGTGACTAAAATTTCTAAAGTTAAAAAGACTGAACATACCCAAGGCCGGCAAGGAAGTAGAGCAAGTGGAACTCTTATATGCTGTTGACGAGGATTTAAAATGGTACAGCCACATTGGAAAACAGGCAGTTTCTTAAAAGGTTAAATATAGACCTGTCACATGAACCAGTATATGTCTCTTATGTATTCACCCAAGACATGTGAAAACATATATCTGTAGATACTTTCACCAGAAGACGAACAATACCTTTATTTGTGATACTCAAAAAAAAACCCTCAAACTTCCATCAACAGGTGAATGGATATACAGATTGTTCCACAGAATGGAATACTATTTAGCATTAAAAATAGAAGCTCCCACTATGGTGCCATGGGTTAAGGGTCCAGCATTGTCGCTGCGTTGGCTTACATCGCTGCTGAGGTGCAGGGTCGATGCCCAGCCCAGGCAAGGCTTAAGGATCCGGCATTGCCACACCTATGGCACAGGTCACAGCTGTGGTTTATATTCAGTCCCTGGTCCAGGATCTTCAATATGCTTTTGGTGCAGCCAAATAATAATAATAATAATGAACTATTAATATGACACAAAATGGATTAAAAACAAAATCATTTTTCTCAGTAAAAGAAGGCAGACAAAAATGTACATTTACGTAAAGTTATGTAGAAAATAAAAAGTAACATACAGTCACACAAAGCAGATAGAGGATATTTGTGGATTGAGTTTTTTTAGGGAGGGGCAGGAAGGAAGCATGAAAGAGGCACAAAGAAACTTTTGGGCTGATGGATGATAAGTTCTTTTTCTTTTTTTTCTTTTTTTTTGTCTTTTTGCCTTTTATCTAGAGCCGCACCCGCAGCATATGGAGGTTCCCAGGCTAGGGGTCTAACAGGAGCTGTAGCCGCCGGCCTTTGCCACAGCCACAGCAACGCGGGATCCGAGCCACATCTGTGACCTACACCACAGCTCACGGCAACGCCGGATCCTTAACCCACCGAGCAAGGCCAGGGCTTGAACCAGCAACCTCATGGTTCTTAGTCGGATTTGTTAACCACTGAGCCACGAAGGGAACTCCATGTTTGTTTTCTTGATTGTGATGGTTGCGGGATGTATCAAGATCTCAAAACTTGTAAAATCGTACATTTGAAACATTACAAATTATACTATGTCGGAGTTCCCTTCGTGGCTCAGTGGTTAACGAATCCGACTAAGAACCATGAGGCTGCAGGTTCGATCCCTGGCTTTGCTCAGTGGGTTAAGGATCCGGTGTTGCCGTGAGCTGTGGTGAAGGTCGCAGACACGCTCGGATCCCGCGTTGCTGTGGCTGTGGCAAAGGCCGGCGGCTACAGCTCCTGTTAGACCCTTAGCCTGGGAACTTCCATATGCTGCGGGTATGGCTCTAGATAAAGGCAAAAAGACAAAAAAAAAAAAAATTATACTATGTCAATTTTACTTTGATAAAACAGTTTTTTTCTAAATAGGGCAGATATTAGAGTTATTTAGGGGATGAAATGTGGAAGGGTAAAGAGAAAGGATGACTCTCAAATTTAGGAGATTGGTGGGGGTCATAGTGCCACGAAATAAAAGAAAAATACAGATTTCGGAGTAAAAAGATAACCATTTTAATTTGGAATATCACCTGGGGAGGTATATAGTGACTCACCTATTGAATGTGGATTTTTAGGCAAAAATCAGGTCCAGGCATATATATTTCTGAGTTGTCAATATATCAATATATCTAGTAAGTGAATGTAAACTTGAGGTTACCCAGAAAGCTGAAACCTGAGAAGTGGCCAAATAAAAGGACATTAAGGAACACCAACATTTCACAAATGTTCAAAGAAATAGTTCCCCGGGGAAGGAGCCTGGGAATGAGGTTGGAAAGGCAAGAGAACCTGAAGGAGTTGGCATTAGGGAAGCCAAAAGAGGGAAATTCTAGAAAGAAGGAAATTTTAACCTCTAATACTACATAGATACGAATTAAGATGAGGACCAAAGGACCCCACAGGGTTTGGTTATAGGGAGGTCACCGGATTTCAGCAAAATCAGAAATCATGGAGTAATGGGGTAGGAATTCAAGTAAGGTCATTGCTCCTTCTTGTTTTACATGAATTGTTCTCTGATTTGTAAGAGCACCATCCCTTGAAATTCAAATCCATGTCCCTAAGAGTCAGTAGAACTACAGTCACTAATGGGAGGGCTTGCTCCCTTTCCCCCCAAATGCACTGATATGGACACAAGATTGATCACTTAGGTTTCAGTGGGCTAAGAGAGAGAAGAAAATAATTACCAAAGTAAAAGCAACTCCTTTGTAATAACTCAGCATTGATTATAAAGTAATTGTTAAGCCCCTATTCTGTGTCTAGTATTTAACAAAACTCTTTTATTTCCCTTCTTACCCATACATAAATGGTGTCTGAACTCATCAACTCTAAAATTTTATGTTAGTAGCTATTCCGTAAGAGATAGAAATAGGACGAGAAATAAAAGCACGTGTTAGCATTCCATAGCAGAAGTCACTTCACTGCTATCCCACAGGAAGGACAGGGTAGAGCCTTTCCTTTAAATCAGTAAAAAATATGCCATTCTCTGTCTCTCTCCCAAGGGCCAGAGAGTTTCAATTCAATTGTGTTCCTGCTCTTTAATCAGTTTTTCTTAGAATGGTTTCTAAGAATGCATATATTCACTCAAGGATGAGGAGGAAAACTACCTTCAGTCACTGGCTTTCCTGTGATAGAATCCCATTTTCACAGATACCATTAAAATACACACCAGGTCTGCAGAAAAAAAAAAAAAAGGCTATTTTCATGTTCCAATCAACAACCTCATATGATAACTTTGCTGATCAGATAAAAAGGAATATGAATGAAAAAGTTTTTAAAACAGTTTTATAAATCTTTTTTTTAATTTTAGCCACCAATCTGGTCAAAAGGATAGGTGTATGCAATATTAATATGTGCTAGAAAGTAATTAAATTTTAAATCTTAACTTGCTGGATATTTTTTAATTGATTATTTTTGAGGTGTTTTTGGCTGTTGATTTTTACAAAATTCTGCTTTGAGGATTTGAGGTGTTAATAGGTTTGGGTGTTTTACTTTGGTCATTTTTTATAAGGCAATTGTGTTTGGTGTTATTAAAGATACTTCCTTTTGGAGTTGAAGGACTACAGATCACAGCGGAATTTTCGAGTTTGATATTTCTCTGTTTTTCAAAAGATAATGACTTGAGAGAAAATAATAATATTCCAAGGTTGAACAAATATGGGAAATACTTGTAGCTCTATGTCCCTCTTATGGAGCATTACATTATATATTAGCATGTTGAAAGACCTGAGCAGCCATAAAATTAATATATATGTGTAATTTTGCTTAACCCAGTGTTTGTCATATTTATTTGACTCAGGAACATCCAAGAAACTAGTGCTCCAAAGAATAAACATTTAGAAAGGCCCTTATATTCCATCGGTTAAAGTGACCATTTTTAGACACTTGCTAATTCAGATCCTATATCAGGCAAAGATTTAGAAGCCAAATTTGTCATGTTAATGAACCGATGCCTCAGTATGCATCAAGGGTCCAAAATATATGAAGCAGTTAAAGGCTGAGCCCAGGCAAATATTATGGTGAGAAAGCACATAATTCAGAAAGAGCCTAGCTTGACTCTTAAGAATGAAAAGAGT
>PVHT020000077.1:25755736-25848537 GCA_004024745.2 Catagonus wagneri | reverse complement strand
CTGCCCTTGCTCAGTGGGTTAACGGTCCGGCGTTGCCGTGAGCTGTGGTGTAGGTTGCAGACGCGGCTCGGATCCTGCGTTGCTGTGGCTGCGGCACAGGCCAGTGGCCACAGCTCCGATTAGACCCCTAGCCTGGGAACCTCCACATGCCGCGGGTGCGGCCATAAACCCGCGGCCATAAAATGACAAAAGGCAAAAACAATAAAAAAATAAAAAAAATAAAAAAATAAAAGGACAGCGTATTTCATAGTGACATTGAGTGCATCGAGGAGGATGAGCAAGATGGAGAAATTAATTTAAATTGTTATTTCTAATGCTTTCTTTCCTTCTTTCCTTCTTTCCTTTTACCCAAAGAACGTTTACACAGTTAGCTTCCCCAAGCCCGGTTTTGTGGAGCTGTCCCCTGTGTCAATTGATGTAGGAACGGAAATCAACCTGTCCTTCAGCACCAAGAATGAGTCTGGAGTCATTCTCTTGGGAAGTGGAGGGACACCAGTACCACCTAGGAGAAAACGAAGGCAGACTGGACAGGTACCCTCATACCTAGTTAATAACGTGTTTTCCCTAATGCTTATCTAAAACAGTTATTGTATAAAGAGACTCAGGTGAGGCATTTAGGGTTTGTAAATTGTTATTAAATTTTTTAATTTACATCATTTATTTCCACTATCATCTTCTTAGGACAATTATCTCCACTAGGATTTTCCTGTTGGTCAATTCTAGGTGCAGAAACACTTGTGTTTACATCCATTTTTTGTATGGGTTTTGAATATATAAAGAGAGAGAAAGCTTAAAATACATTCAAATTGTAGTCATTTTCTCTTATTTCTAAGTCCAGTTTCCTAACCAGATCTGTAGATAACCAGCGGGGGTCCCGTAAATTTAAATTTAGTTTCCTTTGGGATCAGTTTCCCCATTTCACTAGCGAGGGTGGTGCAGTCTCTTGGAGCCTAGTCTGCTCCACCTTCTCTAGACTCAGAGAATGCAGAGAATGGACCTGGGCAGGAGAAGGCAAATAGAGCACAACTTACAGAGGTGTGGACAATAGTGACATTAAGATCAAACCTATACAGTGTCTGCTTTGTAGGGCTGTGAACTTCAGTTTTCATAACCCCAGCCACTTGATTCTGTTAAAAGCTATCTCTTAGTTGTCCAGATCTAGGCATCATAGCTCTTTATTGCATTGATATTCCTCCAATACTTGCAATCACCTTTTTAAAGACATTCATTCTTCCACTTCATTTAGTTTTTCTCAGTGAAAGTGTTCTTAGGCATTACCTACCTAGTCTGCCATGGGCAAAGCATGGAGTGCTTTATTAATATGTCCTTTATAAATATGTATGCATCTTTCTAAATCAGGTCATGTTATTTATGATTATGTTTCTTAGAGTCGCTGTTAGCATTTAAAATATAGTAATTGATAATATTATCTAATAATATTATTCTCCTGCCAAGAAAATAAAGACTAAGCAAAATACAATTGATCCTTGAACAACGCGTTTGAACTGCACAGGTCCAGTTATAGTCAGGTTTTATTCAGTAGTAAATACAACAGAGTTACATGATCTGAGGTTGGTTGAAACTGAGGATTCACAATATCCAGTATGGAAAAGATGCATTTAGGGAAGGCAAACTATAATTGTACTCGAATTTCCAACTGTAGGAAGGTTTAGTGCTGCATGTTATTCTAAAGTCAACTGTATCAGCAAATAGAATGCAAAGATGTATAACCATGAGTAACGTGCATTATCTCAGGAATACGAATGTTTAGAAAAAAATATAAAAGGATAATATTTGACCTTAGAGAGGAAAAGAAGTTCTTTGGGAAGAAAAAAAACAAACTATGTTTTGAGGAGTAGAGGGAAAATGGTATTTCATCTCATTTTTTACTACACATAATAACCACTGAATAAATATAAAATATATTCTCAAATCTTTTATCTTTTAATCCTAAAAAATAAAATTATTTCCCCACTCTTATAAGTGATAAGCTAATTATGATAAGAGGACCAGGTCAAACATTATGAAACATGTTTCCGCTAAAGGATATTTGTTTCCTCGGTCACAGTCAAATAATTAAGCACCACCTCTCAGTTTCAGATTTCTCCTCATCAGAACTAAATAAAAGGACTTGAATCATCAGCTTTCAGGATAGTTCTTAAAATAAAACATGTTCCCATGAAAACAAAATGAGAAAATATTAAGTACTATAGTGCAAAGTAAATTGTAAATAACATGCTAATGTTTTAACATTTTAATGAGAACGCACTTCAGGTTTTAAAAATCTCGTAGTCAGTGCTCCCTGAGAGAAGAACCAACATTAATTAGTTCATATCTTGTAAAATCAACACTGGTTAAGTCAAAATACTTTATTTTTCAAAGCTACCAATTTTGGTGTTTTGTGATTATGTTCTGCTAGAGGGATTTGAGACATCAATCAGTTAAAAAAAATTTTAACTGCGTGAGTAGTTGGCAGTTGCCCCTTGGATGGTTGGCGAGCAATAATCCAGATCCTCTGGACATTTTGTGCTGGACATGCAGCTGCATAGATGATTGTGTCAATTATTGGAGACATTATAACATTTGATTGAAGCCATCTCCGTCACCTCAGGTGACTCCTGGAGGACCGAATGACCATCTTGTAGCAGGTGCCCCCATGCTCCACAAGAGAGGGAGCATGCATGGATCTTCATTCAGCCTGCCTGGGGTTCATAATCTGATCTCAAGAGCATACTGGTTGCTATAGTAACAGTGGCCAGAGGAAAGCAGTAGTGTTCGTGGATGAAAAATTGTCTTCCTTCCTTCTAAATGTGGGAGACAAGTTACATGTTAGTGGTAGCAAAATATCCCACCAGCCCAGAGAACAAATTGAAATCTAAACCCTCAAAATGCTATGAGGAGTTCTCATGTGGCACAGAGGGCTAAGGATCCAGTGTTACCACTGCTGTGTATTTGGGTCACTGCTGTGGTGGGGGTTGGACCCCTGGCCAGGGAACTTCTACATGCCGCAAGCATAGCCAAAAAAAAAAAAAAAATTGCTATGAGATTGGGAATCAGACCTGATTTCCAGAAGCACACTGTCCACTTGTGAATATAAGGGAGAGGGATTTTATTGACACCCTTTGTTTCCTGCTGGGTTTTGTGAGTTAGAAGCCCAATGCAAGCACAGCTGTTACTTTCAGCGTCACAAATCTGCTTGCCGGAGACTGCTAAATCATTGCATCCACTTTCCACATCATCTAACAAGCAAAAATGGTAAATGATTAAAAAGCCATTTCCAGCTGCTTTAAATACTCTATTTCAGAAAATATGGAGTCTTAACTTCTCAGATAAGACCTCAGAGTGGATGAATCCGCAATTCTTGTCTGGGAACTAAGCTAAGTCATAGATGAAACCCCTCTTTAATCTTCAGTAACCATTTGCTCTTGCAGGCCTATTATGCGATATTCCTGAACAAGGGCCGTCTGGAAGTGCATCTCTCCACAGGGGCACGAACAATGAGGAAAATTGTCATCAAACCAGAGCCAAATCTGTTTCATGACGGGAGAGAACATTCTGTTCATGTGGAGAGAACTAGAGGGTAACGACAGTCCTAGCGACCGACCGTACTGTCCTAACTAACACCAACTCCGTCGCTCGCCTTAGTCCTTCGCTGGACCTTTGTGTGCATGAACATACGGTGCATTGCACAACTATCAAGTAGTTTAATTTCATCTTCTTTGTGTTTAATTTCATCTGCTCTGGGAACCTCATTTACCTTGACCCTTGGTGGTTTGGTTCTTAACATTTTTATGCTGGGCAGGTCTCTTCGCCACCTTTGGCAAAACCAGATGCTTCTTCTGAAGCTCTAGATAAGACAGATCTCTCTCGGTACCTCTCAACTACTCTTTCTCGAATAAGGTATGCGATAGTGAGATGCAGACTAGGCCTGCTGGAGACAGCAGCCCTTGGCAGCTGCTGTTTCATTCAGGTTCCAAAGCAGTTATGGCAGCTGCTTAGAAATCTGTCACAGATGCAGAGCGTGGAAGCAGCTGCAGGGCCTACGGAGCACTGTTCTGTGCGTGCCTCGTCCCTGGCCCCCACCAAGGTGTGCACGGCTTTGTGAGGGTACAGACTGGGGGAGAGAAGGGAGAAGGTCACTATCTTGCCATCTGAGCTCGGAGGCTGCCTCTCTGCCCATCCACTAGAGGACTTGCTTCCCAGCTCTGAGTCAAGGAATTGGCTATGAGCTTGATTTCTCATTTCTTCAGAAGGCCTCAGTACTGTATACTGACCTTGCTGGGGAAGTCATTTGTATTTTTCATCAAAATGTTGTATGACAACTCAGAGAAGTAATTAGATTAGAAGAACAATTAGGGAAAAAGGAAACAGAAGCCCGGAGACTTTGGGCCTCCAAACCAGCAATCCATTTATTAGACCGAAGGCATAGAAGAGACCTGGAAATCAAATCTGATGAAATCTCAAGACACAGAAAATACTTTTAAATATAACAAGAGTCTGAATGTGTAGCAAAAGTTCAAGTCAGCAGATGCAATTCTGCACTTAAAGATCTCCATTTTCTAATCATCCTCTTGTGTGCTTAATTGTTTAAATAAGTAATAAGAATGTCTTGTCTTCTAAATAAGTGATGAAGCTTTCCTTGGTTCTTTGTGTGTGTGTGTGGAGCATTAGCATCTGAAACTAAGCATTCTTACAGAGCATCTATTAACTGAGATGTTTAGAAACCATGATTGAGACAAATGAGGGATCAATATTTGGACAAACTAAGAACTTTCACTAATCTCATAGGCACATGTTGCAGTCATGGTCTCTGAAGAGAAATTCAAACTGAATTTTTGTATTTGAATCTTAGGGAATGCTCTAAAATACTGATTTTACATGTCTTCTGAACTAGAGGTCAGATCCTTTGCCAAATTTTAGTACTTCTTGTAGCAAAGACTTTTAAAGTCTTTAAACTTTAAATAATTGTATTAAGCAAATGCAGATGTGAGAAATATAGTCGACCAAAAAAAATCATCCAAAGTATGTTTCTTTGTAGAGAAAAGATTCTGACATTCCCAAGTGCATTATGATGTCATGCTAAGGTGTCCTTTTAACAGGTGTCTCTTCAAGAAGGGAATTTTATTATGCCAACTTCACAGTTGTTGGCCATCAATCTAACCTTTATTTGATTAAGCTCAGTGTATATAGTACATCACTGAAAACTGGTCATTCAGTTAATTGGTCATATAAACAAACAGTTTTGCCACTTGCTGTTAATTAAAGGGTAATGTATTGGACATATTAGTGTGTTGTCAAGGCACTCTGTGGCAAAGCAAGAATTGATTTGCTATCATAACACCTCGTTCAACACTGTAAGGTCAAAAAGCAGTCAACACCTAGCCTTTAAGCAAGTGCTTCAATTAACTGATGAACCAGAGATCATTAATGACCCTAGGAATCCACCCTGAAACGTATTTTAATGCTTCTTATCAATTCCATGGCATGCTGTGTTTCAAATTCTCAACAAAGATCGCGTCCTTGTGTTGTTCTAAATGTATGTGAGATCTGTATTAAAATACTTACATCACAGATGAGGAAGTATTAACTAACTTGCCCCAAATCACATAGCTAATATATAACGGACAGGGGATTTAAACCCAGATATATCTCATTTTAACGTCTTCATCTGTGCTTGCCAGCTATTTATTCTTTCCCTTTTTGGGACCTCAAAGATTTATATTACTTCATGTTGATTATGGTACCCTTATTAACATGAAAATATTTGCTTTCTTACAACAGTATGTAAACTGTAAATGTCAGGTGTCATTTCTTTTCTTAAAATCCTGGATAAAATGGTAATTTTGGTACCACATCATAAAATTGATATATTTTTACCAAATTGAGGGGCAGACTTTTTGGTATTACTCTTGCTCTTTTCTCTTTCCCTCTGCCTCTCTTTACCCCTTTTCCTTCATTCTCTCACCTTTTCTACCATTTCCTTTGCAAAAAAAAAAATTACTTCCTTCATTTTGGTAGCTAATTCCCTGGTACTCCAGTGACCTCTGCCTTATAACTGCTCTGCCCTCTGATCCTCCTCCTGGAGTCCACCTAAGTGGCCAAGAGTCCACCTAAGTGGCCAGGAGTTCACCTAAGTGGCCAGGAGTTCTAACTGAACAAAAAGATTAATAAACCCTAAGAGCTGGACTAGAAACCTAGACAAGTAGGTGTTCTCCCCTGGGAAAGCATTCTTCAAACAGGTACAGAATTAAGCCAAAGACCACAAAGTTGGATTAGATATTTTAGTAGTAGTTTGAGATTCCCAGTATCGAATCATGATTTGGACTCTGCAATCCAAATATTTCTTTCTTATCATCCAAAATATATTCAAAAAATTTCAGATTTTTGTTTCTCGTGTAAATATCAAGGCACTTTGCTTAATATTTTCTTACTAAATATGTGCGTATGTGGTTTATTTGGTGGTGGTTTAAAAAAAACCTTAGATCAATATTCGCATTAGAATGTAATTACTAAAATATTAAATTGTAAAACTCAAGTAATCAACTATTAAAAGTTTAAGGAAGTACAGCTGACCTATCACAGAACCAATAGCAATGTAATGATTCTTATAATACTCAGTAAAGAGTTTTTTAATAAATACTTTTAAAAAAAGAAACACACTAGAACTATATAGGACATGTAGGTAATAGCCCTCTTTACAAAGAACTAAGTAAATGACCTAGATTTGATGTTCCTAGGATATAAAATACAAGCTGGATTCAGCTCTAGTCTTCTAGCAATGCCCCTATTAAGAAATACAGCCTTAGTGAATGTCTTCCATGGTTCAAAGTAGGTGTTTTTAATCCTCATTTTATAAGTAAATGAAATGAGACTGAGCAAGATTAAATAACTGGCCCAAGGTCACACAGCTAGTAAATTCCCATAGTAGTACTTAATTCCAGCCTGTTCCTTCTGAAAGCTCGTGTTCATTCTACATCTCCACTGTGTGAGCTAGTATAAAAGGACCATTGTTTTTGGTCCTTGGGGCAGAACCAGACTGAGAGTCTATATCAGAAGGAAGAGGGCCTCTGGATCTTTAAAAGTTCTAATCAAAACCAGAGATTTGCTCTCCCTGGACAGTATTTAACAGTGGCTTGTACCTTTCATTAAAACCCTTAGGAATACTGTTATATCATATTAGTAAGACGTCACGATTTTGGATAGACAGCAGTGGGTGACGGCCTGAAGTGAGATCTTAATTCTCTGCTCAGGAATTGAACCTGGACAGCTTGGATGAAAACCAGGAATCCTAGCCACTAGACTAGCTAGAGGTTGAAAACATAATTGCCCAGACTCTTGCTCCCTGTTGAAAACAAGAATGATTCAAGGAGGCAAAAACTGTAAAAATAGGGATAAAGTTTATTGGAAACACAGTACAACATGTGGGAGAACACACAGAGAATTAGTCCATTTATCTAAGGTAGAAATAAAGCCGTAATACACCTGCAAAGGAGTGAGGGTGGAGTGCGCCAGAGAGGTGATTTAACCCATTTATATAGGATGGTTCTTCTGGGTCTTTGTCTTCCTTTAGCCAACTGTCTTGTCTTATCTTTTACCCTTGACCAGACCCAGAGGCCTCCCCTGATCTGCATGTGCATCTTTTTGGCCAAGATGGATTCCAAAGCAAAGCATGGCAGGAAGGTTATCTAAACTTTTTATGGCCTGGACCCTCCTTCCCTTTCTGACCCAGTCTTTCTGCACATGTGTAGTTGGGGTCTCTCTGACCCTGCAGATGGGGAGTATGTGACCTCTTCAAATTTTTTTTTTTTCTTTTTAGGGCCACGCGCATGGCATATGGAGGTTCCCAGGCTAGGGGTCCAGTCAGAGCTGCAGCTGCCAGCCTATGCCACAGCCACAGCATTGCCAGACTTGAGCCACATCTGCAACCTACACCGCAGCTCAAGGCAACGCTGGATCCTTAACCTACTGAGCGAGGCCAGGGATCCAACCTGAATCCTCATGGATACTGGTCAGGTTTGTTTCCATTGAACCACAGCAGGAACTCCCATCTCTTTGTTCTTTTGTCCAAGCAAGGCTCAGCCCCTCTTTTGATCCTGTCATTACCATTGTTTAACAGTTCACAGAAGACAAGTACCAGTTATTTGCCTTATGCCTGTTGTTATTTCTATCTTGAAGTATAGATAGGTGGCTGGTTGTAAATGTCCTGAAGCCCACCTATCTCCTGCCTGGGAAGTGTAAATAAGAGGCTAGTTGCAATTATCTATCATGGAGCCCATCTTCTCCTGCCTCAGTTACTTTTAGCAAAAGAGGAAAAAAAAAAAAAATGGGGTGTGGTGGGTACTTCTCAGTGAGTCACACATATCCAGGAATGGTTTTCTAAAAGTCTCCTAAAACCATCAAACATTCTTAGCAATGAAGGTGAACTCCTGAATTTTGCCAATACAATCTTCCAAAGTCTGGCAAGAAAATTAATATATTGTTTCCCCTGTTTTGCCTCTGAAACTAAATCCAACCTGCTCCCTCTATACCTCCTGAATAATGACATTTTGAGCCACAACAATACTTATTTTTTGTTCCACTCTCTTACATTTAAATTGTCCCAAAGTGGAGCAGTTGTTCGGTGCCATTTCCGAGCATCTTTGCCCTGGTTTATTGTTTCTAATTCTACATGTGGTTTTCCTTCTTTATAAAATCAAGCAAAAGGGCATTTTAGAACAGAGTTTTCCACCTAAGTACTTGGGTTTTCTCCTCAGATGAGAAATAAGTTTTCAGTAATCCATTCATGATCCTCAGGCTGTTGACTAATGCTTCTGACTAAGCCCCATGCTAACTATTGCGACCAAAGTTTAGTGCTTCTATAACAAAAGAGAAAATGCCTTTGGTCATTTTCATCATCAGAATTCTTTGTCTCCTGGTTCTTTGCCCCAGGATCTACAGAGTGAATAAGTAGCATGAGGTTCTCAATTAGTCATGTCTTATCTCTCATAAGCGAATTAGGGAAATTAATGAATCACCCACTAAGGAAAATCATGGTGAAGAACAATTAGCTTAGTGTTCTGGCCTGCCTCTTCTATTCAAAAGCCAACAGCTACATTCTTTATAAAACGTCCTGTAAGTGTTTGCTGTTGATTCCTGCAATCTAAGCTCTCTGGAGTACAGTTTGTCCCCTGGCAAGATAATAGCTAGCACAAACCAAGAAATAAAGAGCCAGACAAAACGTGACCCCATGCTGTGCTAAACCCACTGAGCCTCATACGATTAGACATTATTACCCAGTCCAGAAGCCTTCGCTCTTCAGGCTCTAGTGTATGGCCACCGTTGTCAACACCACAGCTAATGTTGCAGCTACACCACTGCCTTGTTTCAGTAAACTCTTAGGGAGAATTAACAAGGCAGGCAGAGGGACAAGATCCTGGGAGACACTATCGTTGACTTAGAGTCGAATTTGGGTCCTTTAAGAGCTACAGGAAGGAGGGATGAGGGATGCAGGAAAGAGTTTGACTTCTGGTTATATTGGACTTTGTGTTTTTTACTTGTTTATTTTAAATGTTTTATCAGCATCTTTACTGTTCAAGTCGATGAAGACAGAAGGCATATGCAAAATCTGACAGTAGAACAGGCAATAGAAGTTAAAAAGCTGTTCATTGGAGGAGCCCCACCTGAATTCCAACCTCCCCCACTCAGAAATATTCCTTCTTTTGAAGGATGTATCTGGAACCTTGTTATAAACTCTGTGTAAGTGAATCTTCTTGTTGCCTTTTTTTTTTCCTATGAGAATCACTGTTGCATCTACACTATCCAAAATCATGGGGGGAGGAAACAATGGGGATCTTTAAGTTAGATATTTTTAATTGCACTGGTGATCTTTAAATGGGGAAGGAGGAAATTTGATGTAATTATAAAGAAACAGGGCAGTGAAAAATAAGAATAAGAGAAAAGATTTCATATTCATTCTATTCCTTTAGCCCTATGGACTTTGCACAGCCTGTATCCTTCAAAAATGCAGACATCGGTCGCTGCACCCATCAGAAACCCCCTGAGGATGAAGATGGAGCAGTTCCAGCTGAAACAGTTGTCCAGCCAGAGCCAGGTCCCACCCCAGCCTTCCCTGAACCACCCACCCCAGTCCTGGCACATGTAAGTGATATATCCTATTGCTTTCTGTTTTTTTTTTTCTTGTTCCTTTGGTCGGTCACATCAGTGCTATGTGGAAGTTCTCAGGCCAGGGATCAAACCCACACCATGGCAGCAACCCGAGCCTCTGCAGTGACAGTGCTAGATCCTTAATGCACTGAGCCATGTGGGAACTCCACTGCTTTCTAGTTTTAATCCTGTGTTTTTCGTCATTTTCAGAAGGAAGGTTACTCAGGATATCTAGTATAATCTATTGCTATAATCAGAGGAAGGGTCCCCTATCTAGGAAAACCTAGTCTCCTTACAGCTTCCTTGGATCATTCTTATTTATATATCTGTTCTTTAATTTTGCTGTGTATAAAATGGCACGTGTTTTTAGTTGAAAAGTCAGCACAGAAATGCCTACAGAATCAAGAATAAAATCCATCTGTAATAGCACTACAGAGAGGCAACCATATCTATTTTCCATAGATCTCATATCGTGTCTACAGTTTACTCTTCTGTTTTTAAAAACTGTTAATACATAATTAAAACTGTTTCTAAACATCATGCAAATATGTGTATCTAATCTGATTACATCTATATGTGTGAGAGAGAGAGAGAGAGAGAAACACAAAGTATTTCATAACACGGGAGATAGTATATCCTTGATTAGACCATGGGTTCCAAAGTCAGACTGCCTGTGTTCAAATCCCAACACTCTCACCTACCACCTGTATGAATTTGAGAAAGCTACTTAGCCAATCTATTCCCCTCAGTTTCGTCATCTGTACAGTGAATATACTAATAATGTATATGTCAAAGAGTCATTATAAGGATTTTTTTAAAAGTAATTTTTTGGGGAGGAATAAATTAGGTTAGGATTAACATATACACACTACTACATATAAAAGAGATAACCAACAAGGACTTACTGTATAGCACAGGGAACTATACTCAATATTTTGTAATAACCTATAAGGGAAAAGAATCTGAAACAGAATAGATATAGATACAGATGTATATATGAATCACTGTGCTGTACACCTGAAACTAACACGATATTATAAATCAATTATACTTCAGTTAACTATATATATATAAATTGTTTGTTAAACGCCTAATAGTTACTAAGCATTTAATAAATGGCATAATTACTATATAGTAATGATCATAATGACTGCTTTTAACAATTTCCATTCAATATTTTATGTAGTTTTCCTAGCAGCTGTGTAAAATATCTGCCTATATACTATCATCCTGTCTTTAGCTGGGTCAATAAGAATCAGCTAGCCTAAGTAATACATCCAACACAGGCTGTAAATGGCAGGATAGGAATTTTGATCCAGTGGGTCTGATTATACAATCAATCTTTATCACTGAGGGCCATTTGGAGTGTTTCCAGTTTTTCACCATTAGAAACTAATTCTGATGAGCATCTCTGTACATCAGACTTTCTCATTGTTTTTGATGATTTTAAAATAGATTCTTAAGTGGGTAATCATTCAGCCAAATGAAGAGTATACCTGAGGTTCTCAACACATATATCTGAATTGCTTTTTCCAAAGGCTATACCAATTTGTATTCTCACCACCAAAAATCTCACTACACCCTTGACAGCACATGCACCAGATTTATAATAGCCAGTTGATGGGCGGAACATGTTGTCTTGAGGGCAGAATTTGAAAACTCTTGAACATTTTGTTCTCTTCCTTAGTTTTCATGATATGGAATTGGTTGTTCTGTAGAGCAGTGTACTCCTTGTCCCTAGAAATATTTATTAGACGAGAAGCCAAATAATCATCATTTAGGAAAACTGGCCCTTTATTCCAAGCATACTTTCCTCCTCTGTAAAATGTGGATATTACATCTGTGTTGCCTACCACATAGGATTATTTTAAGAATCAAATGAGATAATGTATGTGGAAGTTCTCTGAAAATTGTAAGAAGTGCACACACACAGACATTGCGAGGAATCCCTGCATTTACCAAGTAACAAGTATGTACCCAGTACTCTGAGGGGCACTATAGAGCTCAGGTATTTCGTTTGCTTCCCACAGCTCTTAATTGTTTTATATATGTTTATTTATATTGCTGGAAGTATTATTGGCTCCATTTCACAGAAGAAAACATCTGTGATCACACAACATAAGGAAAGGCCATCAGTCATGTGAGGATCAGTTCAAGTTGATTTTCTCCTAAGACATGACTGAGATCTGCCACATGGATTTCAGAATGTTTCCTTAATGCATCATAATGGGTCTTATGCTTGATGTCCCCCAGCAAAGGGAAGGCTAGGAGTTCCCATTGTGGCTCAGTGGGTTAAGAACCCAACATAGTGTCCATAAGGATGTAGGTTCAATCCCTGGCCTCACTCAGTGGGTTAAGCATTGCCTTGAGCAGGTCGTAGATGGGGCTCAGGTCTGGCGTTGCTGTGGCTATGGCATACTGAAGCTGCAGCTCCAATTTGACCCCATAACCTGGGAACTTTCAGGTATAAAGGGAAGGTTAATGATTCTCCCTCCCTTCTCCCTCATATGCTGTTCCCTGGACTGTCATCCTTCATATCTGTTCCCTAGACTCCAGAAACGTGTTTTTTCTTTCTTTCTTTCTTTTGGCTGCACCTGCAGCATGAGGAAGTTTCCAGGCCAGGGTGTAAACCCATACTGTAGCAGTAACCAGACCACAGCAGTGACAACACCGAATCCTTAACCCACTGAGCCACCAAGGAACTCCAAGAGAGTGTCTTCACTTGAAGACTTTAAAACATTGTGGTTTAAAGTAACTTTTTAGGGAATTCCCATCGTGGCTCAGTGGTTAACGAATCTGACTAGGAACCATGAGGTTCGATCTCTGGCCTTGCTCAGTGGGTTAAGGATCCGGCATTTCCATGAGCTGTGGTGTAGGTCACAGATGCAGCTCAGATCTGGCATTGCCGTGGCTGTGGTGTAGGCCGGCGGCTACAGCCCCGAATAGACCCCTAGCCTGGGAACCTCCATATGCTGCAAGTGAGGTCCTAGAAAAGGCAAAAAGACAAAATATAAATAAAGTAACTTTTTAGACCTTGGATCCAAATGTCCATTTGGATTCTCTAGGAAAGTAGATCCTAAATTCTCGACAACTAACTTAGAATTATAAGTTATAATTTGCAGAAGCCCTAGCGATCATCTGGTCAAATTGGCATCTTAATACATGAATCTTTTTATATGATGCTTGATATGGACTTGCATCCTTGGCTTGAACATTCATTGGCAAGGGTTTTCCAGTGTTACGATGAGGCAGGCTCAGAAAGCCACTGGTTTTAATGAAATAAAACTGCGTCCCTGTAGCCTCCATGTAACGATTGTGTTTCTGTAGCCAAACACATTAAGTTTATATCTTCTCTAACATCTCTTTAAACATTTGAAAATATGTAAGTGTTCTCCTTCCCCAGGCTAAATAGTCCATTATCGCAAACATTCATCTTAATTCTTAATTTCTAATTCCCATCTCGTTCCACTGATAATATCCTTACATTTGAAATATCCCTTTCAAAATATGGCACCTAGAATAGACCATACAACTCAAAATGGAAAGCCCAGTTCTGGGAACAGCAGAGTTCCTCCTTCCACTGGCCTGTCATCATATTCTGCTAATACACCCGGGAACTTTCAGTGTTCATCATCAGTTCATCAGTAGGTACCCTATTCAGTCAACAACAACCTTGAGGGCATTTCTGTCACTTGAGTGCCTCTTGACTCAGGTCCCTTGGCCCTAGTCCTCACTGGATTGCTATGGTTTATTGGGGTGGGGGGTGGGGAGAGACCCTGATGCTCCCTGGGGATCACCTTCCTTTCTAAGTTGTGTTTCTAAAACAAACTTGTTTTAGAGTAGGTCTCAATCATATCTTTCTGTGGTTTCTAGAGATCACATTTTTTTTTCCACTTTTCCTGAAAACAAAGCACTTTCCCATTGGGACTAAAGATTTTAACTCAAGTTTTCTTTTAACCTTCTGTTCTAATTCCATTTTTCATTTTCTCACAGTAGTTGATGTTTTGATTTCCCCCCCAAAAAATTAGCATTCCACTTAGTAGACAAGACAAAAGCAAAAGAGAGATTGAGTAGCAGTCCTATGGGTTGGTGTATAAAGACTCAGAATGTTAGAGCTATAAGATACCTTGAAGATTCTGACTCTTAATTTCCACATGAGGAAAGCCCTAAAACTTACAGACTGGCCTTAAGTTACACACTTTAGTGGACACTAAAACAGATATCTAAATTCTAACTGCTATTTCCCCTTCTCTTGCACATTGTAAATACTTATAACTGTGATCCAAATGACATATTTTTAGAATTTTCCATCTCTGTTGGGTTGTGCTGTGTTTTTTCAGTTTCACATCCTGGGACCATACATATCTCCTTTTTTAACTGGATTTCTTTCTCTTATTTTCATTTTTTGTGTGTGAAGAGAAGTGTTTGCTTTCTAAAGGCTACTTAAAGATTTGACATTTTAGTTGATAATAAATAGTTTATTAGCAGTCCACTAAATGGAAAGATGAATAAGATATCATCATTGCTAGCCAGAGAAAGCGAGAGAAAGAGGAAGACAGAGAAACTAAGAGACATGTTTGAGAAAGTAGACATTAACATAAATAACAGGGTAGACAAATGTGTGTGGAGGTCAGTCAGGATTAATGCCAAGTGTGGGCTGCAAACACAACCTGCTAGATTCCAAGATTGGAAATTAGAAGCATGACAGGGGAGGCTGTGTTAAAATCCACCCAAGCAAAATAGTTAGTGGTACCTAGAAGTGTGAAAACAGGTCCATAAAATGCAAATTTTAATATGCCACCATACTGTTATTGTACTTAAAATCTCTCAATCGAAGCAGATAAAGTGATGATGACATACTTGCGACATTATGTTAAGTGGGTAAAACAGGATATAAAAACACATATACTGCATAATCGTTGTCTATATCAACAGCTAGAAAAACACATTAAGAAAAACCTTTCCAAGAAATACATCAGATGCTAACAGCAGATGTATAGGGACCAGAGATGATTTTCATCATTGCAAAAAAATATGCTTAAATGTCTTTTATCTTCATAACTTAGTAAAAAGATAAATTAAAAGCAGGGTTTTCAACCTTTATTCCTCCACAAAATCCAGTTATATAGCTGACTTCTCCACTGGGAAAGAAGGACATGGTGAATGAGCCACTGCCTCTCAAGTCTTCACCTTGAGAGTCACTGAGGAAGTAAAATGGGTCTTTAATCCAAGTGATCTATGATACAGGCCCACCTGCCCATCCTGCCATCGCTCACCTACCTTTATTCTGTCAACTTGAGAGTCACTGAATAACTGTCTTGTCCTCTCTGTATGTGAGAATCCACTGAAAAATAAGGAGCATAATATCTACCTAAGAAGACTATCATGGAATAAGTTATACATTATCTGGGAGTTCCTGTCATGGCTCAGTGGTAACGAACCCAACTAGTATCCATGAGGACACAGGTTTGATTCTTGGCCTTGCTCAGTGGGTTAAGGATTGGCATGGCCATGAGCTGTGGTGTAGGTCACAGATCCAGGTCAGATCCTGTATTGCTGTGGCTGTGGCATCAGCCAGCAGCTGCAGCTCTAATTCAACCCCTAGCCTGGGAACTTCCATAAGCCGCAGGTGCAGCCCTAAAAAGACAAAAAAAAAAAAAGAAATTATATATTATCTAGAAAGCACCCAGCACCATGCCTGGATCACAGTAACATACCAGCATTCTTCTAAGGGAACTAATTAGTTTAACCTTTCACACTTTTAGGTTGAGAGCAAGTGCTAGGAAAAGGGGTTGGGGTGGGTGAGTATTCCATTTTTAAACAAACTCCAGCATGCTATGGTTATCTCAAGTCTCCCATCATTTTCAAGTCTCACCATTTTCTTTACTTAAATCAAAATTCAGAATGTTAAGAATTGATTTAAGAACGAATACGTGTTAGTTCCTAAAGTGGAACTGCCTGTCTCTGTGTCCCTGTTAGTTCCAGCACAGTTGACAGGAACTGTCTCCTATTTTGGGTTCCCTTTGTTTTCATCTTTACATAGTCATACCCCTCCCCACTAGAAACTCACATCCTGAGGACGGCACTGACTCTACTCCAGGGCAATTTAAGAGTATCTTGAGAAAGCCCTGCTCTGTGAAATGGATTATGTCAATCCTATTAATACATGCCAGAACATCATAGATCAGAGCTGATAGTTTATGCATATCATCTTATTTGATAGTGTGGCAGCCTGTCTATACAAGTCTCTCTTTCTTCAGCCCATTTAGAGCTGGATAAAGCATTTCTACATATTATATGTGTGGATATTTCTCATGGAGGATGGTAGAGATTAAGAACAGAGGAGAGTGGGGACTTCCAATATTTCAGAAAGTCATCAAAACATGACAGGTTCTCTGCACGTATATGTGGCATTTATACTAAATCTTTACAACCAGCATGGCCTGTGTGGATTTGTATACAATGAGCTGGCTGCATTTTCCTTTTTTTTTTGACTTGAAGTTTATTGGAAAGTAGAACTTTGAATTTCAAAGGGGTTTTTTTTGTTTGTTTTGTTTGTTTTTTGTCTTTTTGCCTTATCTATGGCCACACCCGCGGCATATGGTGGTTCCCAGGCTAGGGGTCTAACAGCAACTGTAACTGCCGACCTACACCACAGCTCACAGCAATGCTGTATCCTTAACCCACTGAGCAAGGCCAGAGATCGAACCTGAATTTCAAAGTTTAAAATGTGAACTCTAATAGCCGAATAAATAGCCATGAAAAGTCCTTGTGCTGTTCAAGGCTCTTGGTGTATTGGGGGAAAGAAGTGAGCAGAATTTAAAAAAAAAAAAAGGGAATGGAGCAAAAGAAAGCTATTTCTCCAGCAGCTTTAATGCTAGGGCTTTAAATGCTAAGTACAGTCTAGCCAAAGGATAAATCGATTATCTACTGATGTGTATTTAAAGGGGGAATATACATTTTCCATACTGCAAAGAATCAGTATTTAGGCATTAGTAGTGTAAATGCCCACTACTTACTGAAGGAGCTTATTGCAAAGAGTTAACATGACTCAGTTGCTCAGTAAACAGCTTGAATAGGAGTTTACACTTCAGAACAGTAAAATCAGTGCCATAAAAAGTATCTTCCACTTAGTATTCATCCCAAAAGTAGAGCATCATCAAGAAGCACCTGGGAGTTCCCTGGTGGCTCAGTGGGTTAAGGGCCTAGCATCGTCACTGCTGTGGTGTGGGTTTGATCTCTGATCTGGGAACTTCTGCGTACTGTGGGCATAGCCAAAAGAAAAAAGGAGCACCCAACTTCATAGATAATCATTTTACCCCACATTTGTTAGAGGATTATTGACTCAGGAAAGAAGAAAATAATGTGATTTTTAAATTTTTTAATTGAAGTAGAGTTGATTTCCAATATTATATTATTTTCAGGTGTACAGCATAGTAAATTAGTATTTTTGCCAATTATACTCCAGTGATACAATTTTTATATCATTCATCATTTGGTGCTTTCAAGAAAAAAAGATGGCAGTTTTGATCAATGCAATTTTAGTCTCTTCTCTGCACCAATCTAATGTCAAAGAATGCTTATCCACCAATCATATACCATCCTGAATCCAATAACTCATATCCCAATGCCAGCCAACAACCAGCAGTGGGAAATGACCACTGCTTTATGCAGATCTGAACTTAACTGAGTGACAGTATAAGGGGGAAAATGTTAATTAAGCTCCATTACTAATCTGCGGTACTGTCCACTTGCCTAAACGTGGCCGTCAGAAGTGCAGCCTCCTTCAGAATCCTCTCCAGCCACATCCCTCTTCTCACCAACAGGTGCACCACCACATTTAGACTCCCCAGCCAAGTCTTGTCTGCCCACATCTTGTCACCTGCCAAGCAGAGACAAACAAGAACCAAGCACATCCTGTCCTTTCGTATTTTCTCCCATGTGTACTTTAAAGAGTTCCCACAAGGTGGCAGGATTGTAACGTGCTGAGATTAATGAGCCCCTGGTATTTGTATTACTGTTGTTTTACCACCTTTCAGAGATCAGTGTTTCCAAAATAACACAGGCCAAATATCACGTCCATAAAGATGACGTCTCCCCTCAAGCTCATACTGGCTTGGAGGAGGAAGATTCCTCTCTCAACCACCATTCTCTAAAGCTTCAAGTTATCGCATTAGATCTTTTCTCTTAGCTTAGATTTCGATGGGAAGGAGGGCTGAAAATGTCCTTGATAACAGGATCATTTTTTTCTTGTGTAAATCTTAGGGCACTTTCTATCCCATCTCACATGTTCCCTCTTTAAAATACTATTAGAAGGGGAAAAAAAGTTGCCTGAGTGGCAGAGTGAGGAGCTCCCCGCTCTGCTGGGTGTGACAGAGAAGGCACAGGAGGCACCAGAGCCAAATTTGCAAGCCATGTCAGGCCTGGTTTCAGACTTGCCCCCAGGAAAGTGATGCAAAACAGACTCCCTTTAACGCAGTGAGAGGAGCGATCTAGGCTTGCCCAAAAACATCAGCAGATTAGAGATTGCTGGAGAATTTTCCCATTTAAATCCTAAAGTAGATACACATAAAATCCCCTTACCTTGGCACTTCTCAATCCCCCTTTTTTTTTTTTTCATTTTTTAAAGTTTTATTGACGTATAGTTGATTTACAATGTTGTGATAATTTCTGCTGTACAACAAAGTGATTCAGTTACTCACATATACATATCCATTCTTTTTCAGATTCTTTTCCCATATAGACCATCACAGACTACTGGGTGATTGGGTAGAGTTCCCAATACAGTACACAGCAGGTCCCCACTGACCAGTCATTCCATGTACCGCAGTGCATACATGCTGATCCGAGACTCGCAGTCCATCCCACCCCCCACAACTGCCAATTTTATAAAGGAAGGTGGTAGACATTTTATTTAAGCAGTACCCATAATATTTATCCCATGGCAAACTGATGCTAGAAAACATCAACTCAGAGGTCCTTCAAGAACGATGAACAATGAACTTAACATAACAGCATTGTACTTTGAGGTTACCTAATAGAATGATGCATTGTTAGCGCTCTTGTCTCTAAAACTGGTCAATCTGAGAAGGCTGATTTATTAACCACTGTTTTTTCCACTGACCTCTCAAATTCAACTATTGCAAAAATGAAGCAGGAGCCTTTCCAGGAAACGCTCTTCTTCCTAGATTTCAAGTGAGTACACTATGTAGTGCTTCTTAACAGGATCCCTACAAACACAAAGGTTTTTCCAAAATAATGTAAGCAGGGCCTTTTTCATCTGGAAAATCTGATAATATATAGCAGAGGTGCTCTGCTCAAGACCACCTGCCCTGTCTAGCCTGCTGGCAGGTAAGATTTGCATGCTGTTCAGGCCACGACGCCCAGAACATACAAAGACAAAAGCTCTCCGTGGAGTTCCCTTGTGATGCAGTAGGTTAAGGGCCAGCATTGTCACTGCAGCAGCTCAGGTCACTGCTGTGGCCTGGGTTCGATCCCTGGCCCGGGAACTTCCATGAGCCATGAGCACAGACAAAAAAAAAAGGAAAAAGCTCTCCACAACAAAGAACTGCTACCTAATCTTTACAATTGCTACTTTGATAATTTAACAAATTATATCAGAAAAGTCATTTTATATTATTATCTTATCTGTATGTAGCCACTAGACCATGGAAATAACCTGCTGGTGGTCTCCTTTTAGGCTACACATTATAGCTCCCTAATTGCTCCACCTCCATTAACCTTTTCAGTCCCTCAGTTTTCAGAGCTGGGTGTTTAGAGATGTTTTAGCTAAATTCTGCCCCTGATGGCCTCCCAGTGGGCTGGCTTCTTTTCAAGATTTCTGAGGAGGACTGCAGACTACTTATGTTTGTGGCGATGGTCCTGTCTACAGGAAATATTGTGAGAGGTTGACAAAGGCTCCCAATTTTATTAATAGCATCATCGCAGGCTGAGGCATTAAGCTCCCAAGGCCTTGCCACTTGGGCTCTTTTTGCAGGCAGTGTAATAAGAAAGGTGCCACACGTTGATTCCAAGAGAGGCCTATTCAGCTGCGTGAACAAAGAGCATTTCTCTGTTCTACCCCCCGGGTTTTTGCAGATCTGTGTGAATTCCAGCCTCAGTCTGCTCTCTGTAACTGACCATCTCCTGGGTAGCAAGAAGAGAAGAGAAATACTTCCATAAAGACCAATTTTAAAGCATTTCCAAACACTTCAAGCCTTTTACCTGCTGTGGCAGAGTGCTCCCTTTGACTAAGCTCGAGAGAAAAGAGGGCAAGGCTTTTCCTCGTCAAGTAAAAATTTCCTGTGCGCCCATGAGTCATCTCCAAGGTGCACTATCTGGAAAGAACATTCTGCATCAAAAGCCTGCCTTGGGCTGTTTGAGAATCTGCTGAGTCAGGGTGCACTGGGGCAGAGGCCCATCCAGAGCGATTAACTATAGATCTTTCAAAACGGTGGTGTTGTTAAGAGCATGCAGGGTTTTGCTTGGTTTTTTTTTTATTTTCTCATGTGCTTGGTGTTCTAAAAGACTTCTTAGGCAGCCTGTACATGGAGCTATTTTGTGAAAATAGAGAACAGGGAAAGGGATTGCGGCTTTGGTCATCTGAAGAGCCTTGATTATCTATCGAGCTCAGGATTCCAGTAGCCAAAGAAGGTTCCCCCAGAACTGGGTCTATCATTTGCCAGGCCTCGAGCCAAGTGAAAATGCAGGGCACCTTGTTCAAGAATTGTTAAGACTTTTCAGGATGGTGACAGCAGAGCATTAAGCTCAGTGACTACCGAAGGTCACATGCCTCTCTCTGAAGCTGGCCTTGCACCGAGCTCTCCTTGTAAGCACCCTGGGAAGTTGATCTTTGAACAGTGGCAGTTGAAATGGTGAATGGTGGGTTATATTAAAAAGTGTGCTGGGTTGCCTAGCAACGGGCTAAGGGCCTGAAGGGGCTGACTTGCAAGTTGAGATATACCAGCTTGAAAGTCTAAACTCATCGAAACCTTCTAGCACCAATAATTTTCAAGAAAAGGTAATACAGTGGGAGAGAGAATTGGGGAGCGCAAGAAGGAACACATTTTTCTACTCCTACAACTTGGTGTCAAGCTTGTCATTTTCTCTGTTCAATCTTCGAAGAATACAACTCTTCATAAGTGAGGTTAAAAGTAAGAAAATTCCAGTTTTCTCAGAAATATAAACAGTAGTTTTCCTCAAAGGATAATGAAAACATGAATTAATCAATGAATATTTTTGAGCACATTGCTTTGGCAATGCAAGGGTGCGGTAAGAAAACGGGTTCACATTCACTGAGCATTTAATAGTAAGCACCTACTATGTAGGTGAGTACAGAGATGACTAAGAGACAGCTTTTATTTCTAAGGAACTTAAGATTATGTGAGAACATTAAACTAAAATATAAGAAACCGTTAGCAGCAGCATTACATTTTTAAAGAATGGAGTCTGTAAATCTCTTCTCCTTCTCTCCTTGGTATTTTACAGGGTCCTTGTGCTGCAGAATCAGAACCAGCTCTCCTGATAGGGAGCAAACAGTTTGGGCTTTCGAGAAACAGTCACATCGCAATTGCATTTGATGACACCAAAGTTAAAAACCGGTATGTATTGTTCTGAGTCATCAGACAAGAACCAGTAAGTGCAAGTCCTAAGTATTTGTATGTATTCACATTTAATAAACTACATTCATTGGAGTTCCTGTCATGGCTCAGTGGTTAACAAACCTGACTAGTATCCATGAGGATGCGAGTTCGATCCCTGGCCTCTTTCAGTGGGTTAAGGATCCTGCGTTGCCATGAGCTTTGGTGTAGGTAGCAGACACGGCCAGAATCCCTAGTTGCTGTGGCTGTGGTGTAGGCTAGTGGCTGTAGCTCTGATTCGTCCCCTAGCCTGGGAACCTCCACATGCCATGTGTGTGGCCCTAAAAAGACAAAAGACAAAAAAAAAAAAAAAAAAAATCTACATTCATCAATAAATGTGGTGAACTTTTTTAAAAAACTCACTGAGGACAGTAAGGAATAGGATTATATTTATCTGCGCCTGAGGAGCCCAGTCTAGGAAATAAGCAGACCTGGAAAGTCCTCATCTTGGAAAATGTTTTGCTGTCCTTTTTGAAACAGCATCCATGATCAAATGACACTCTATATTAGCATAAGAACACTCTTCTTCTTCTGTTTTATTTTGCATGCTTTTATCTCACAGTCTCACCATTGAATTTGAAGTGCGAACCGAAGCTGAATCAGGCTTGCTCTTTTACATGGCTCGGATCAATCATGCTGATTTTGCTACAGTTCAGCTGAGAAATGGATTGCCCTACTTCAGTTATGACTTAGGAAGTGGTGACACCAACACCATGATCCCCTCCAAAATCAACGATGGCCAGTGGCACAAGGTAATAGTCTCCAGGATGTTGGCAATACCATATGAGGAGGTTACTGAGTGGCAGCCTTTGGCATCTCCCTGGTGCCTGTACTGTTTTGCCAGTGCAGCCACTGACTCTAGTGCTACTGGAATGTGGCCGAGGTTAAAAATAAGTCGTGCCGTGTACCTCGTAAAATGTGATCAGACCTGGGTAGGTTTATATTTGACCATCTGCATGCTTCATCACGGTACTACAAGATTCTAACTTTGCTCTACAGCTGTGGTTCCCCAACATCTGTCCACAAACTAGGGCCAGGCAATTGAAGTCATTTTCAATACTCTGAGTATTATTGTTATTATGAGACAGTGGAGACTGTTAATCGTAAAGCTCTATGTATTCAACTTAAAAGAATATTTATTCTGAGATTATATTTTCCTACTTTTAAGGTGCTAAAATGACCTCTCCTTTAAGAAATAATATTTGACGGACTTAAAAGCTGGCAACACTAAAATGGGCCCTAAGGTTCTCCATCCCCAGTCCTACCCCATACTAGCCTGAGTATGCCAAGAGTCTGGGAATCTGCTATGTCGTGTTTACAGGCCTCTAGGGCATCATTTCCACCCACAGTCATTTGGAACAACTTTTAAAACGTTGGCCTTACACCCAGAAGCTGGTACTATTATGGGCACAGAAGGCTCATTTGCCAGCTTACTGTCCTCTTTGGCATGCCTGCAAGTAGATAATATACTGCCTGATTAAAATGAAAACTCAGAATTTGTCTCTGCACCTGTGGTAGCCTATTAAGTAAAGCTTCCCTAGGTAGACCAATTAAATGTTTAATTTTTTTGAGTAAGATATTATTAGATACTGAATTTTTATACATTAACATACTTGGGCTTGTATCATACAGAAAGCCAAGGAAAAAACCGCCAAGTCAACCAATTTGTTATCTGGAAAAAAGAAATTTTCTAGGAAGCTTATGACTAGCAATACAAGTCTTTATGAAGGAGCTCACATTAAGGTTTATTCTCATCTCTGCCTAACAGAATAATAAATATGACACTTGAGAAAAAGACATATTGTTGGGCCACAGTGAGGCTGGGATTAAGAAAGATAGTTTAAATACTCTAGCCATATTAAGGAGGGATTTTAGCCTTGAAGGTTTATAAAAAAAAAAGTTTCTGAAACCAGAATAGATAAGCGTAAAATAAGGCCTTAAATTACTCCAATCCTGATGTAGTTTCATTTTTTAAACCATTATTGTACCCCAGCATTTCACAGGCTTACATGCTCCTTTTCCTAAATTCAGACTCAAGGATTTTATGCTCAAGCTCGTCTTCACACCCCTTATTTGTCTGTGCCGCAGAAGATAATTCATTCCACTGCTGTAATTTCAGCACCAGTCAGCTTTCCATCTTTCTCCCCGACTTTGTACTAATCAGCTGCTGCAGAAATTCTGCAGAAATGCCTTTAAGCAGAGGGATGTGGCATATCTGAAACTGTGCTGGGGAGGCCAGGCTTTGCTCAGTCAAACTAATGCACTTTTAAAATTGGACATGAGTTCTGCAGTCCACTTAGTTCACGACAGGGCTCTCGATCTGCAAGTTTCCTTACAACAAACGTACCTCTTGACACATTTGCTCACTTGGCAACTATAGAAGAGTCTTCAATCTAAAACTCACCCAGGAAGATTTCATGCTCTTTAGGAGATGGTACTGATGGAAAAGACAGACTTTGAGACATACAGTAAATAGGTTTATTTTCACTTGTGTTATGGGTTTAGCACATATTAGGCACTCAGTAAGTTATTTCACTTTTTCCTAAGGAATATCCTAAAAGTTGCTCTATTATATACTCTGTGTATTTGAAATGTATCTGTGGTTGGTATTAACAAGTCCTCTTCTTTTGGTAGATTAAGATTATGCGAATTAAGCAAGAAGGAATTCTTGATGTAGATGGTGCCTCCAACAGAACCATTAGTCCCAAGAAAGCCGATATTCTGGATGTGGTGGGAATGCTTTATGTTGGCGGACTACCCATTAACTACACCACCCGAAGAATTGGTCCAGTAAGCATCTGATTTGTTTCTTTGTGGCCTAGATAGCTGCCTGAGTCATGTGTGTAATGTGTGTATTGCGAATGATTAGGTCACTTCAGCCTGTGACCAAGTAGAGATGAATAGGAAATCATCTTTTCTGAGAAATGAAAATTTTGCTAAACAGATTTGACTATGAAAGACAATATTACAAAACAGTGTGGACCTTGGTTTGAATACCTCCTGAACTGTTCACTAACTGTGTGATCTTGAGCAAGTTACTTTTCTTTAGTTCCCTCTTTTGTGGGAAAAAAAAGAAAAAAAAAGATAATACCAAGCAAACAAGGTTGCTGGAAAGATTAAATGAGGTAATATATTTAAAGTGCTTGGATGAGTACAAGGTATACAGCAAGCACTAGACAACAAGGAAGTTGATAATGATGGTATTGATGCTGCTGTTTCAGGACTAGAGATCTAGCAAATATTGAGAGATGCAGTGTCTAGAGTACAGTTATCCAACACTGGATTCAGAATTCAAGGTCCCTCACAAATTTTGTAAATCATTATTCACCCAATAACTTTTTGTCAGACCACATGTCCTGATTTGCTTTAGAAAGCATTCTTAAGAATGGTTAGACACAGGGATTAGTGTTTTTGAAAAATGCGCTATCTGCAATTGTGTTACTTTTCTATGCTCCAATCAGAACATGATGATGCGGAGTTGTTCTTCATCAATGACAGTTGTTCAAGATGGTTACAATTCTCGGTATTTGGCTCCCCTTGTGGATGATCAGTATTACTTTCCTTTCACAGCCATTGGTTATGCCACCCACGTAGACCAATCAAAATGAGAATCTCTGAACTGAGAGGGGCAGGAGTGATTGAGTCCCTTAAGCCAGATGAAATATGATGAAGCAGAGTTTTATTGATTTATTTCCAAAGTCCCTAAACTTTGACCATTTCATGCAAACTCTCAGGTTTTCTGTGTATGTGCATTTTCTTAGGAAAGGGTCCACTGGTTTTATTAGATTTTCATAAGGAAGAAGCACTGAACCAAACCTAATTATCTCTCAAGTAGAATGTGAACATAGATTATGAAAAAAGCATATATAGTAAGGTTAATAAACTATCAATAGAAACATAAGAGACTAATTAAAAGTTACAGTATCAGGAGTTCCCATCATGGCTCAGTGGTTAATAAACCCAACTAGTATCCATGAGGATGTGGGTTTGATCCCTAGCCTTGCTCAGTGGGTTAAGGACCCAGGTTGCTGTGAGCCATGGCATAGGTTGCAGACGTGGCTTGGATCCCGTGTGGCTGTGGCTGTGCCTGTGGTGTAGGCCGGCAGCTACAGCTCCAACTCCCCCCCAGCCTGGGAACCTCCATATACCCCGGGTGCGGCTCTAAAAAGACAGAAAAATGAAGTTACAGTATCCATGGGACCCATAGCTCTTTCAAACCAGTGGTCCCACTAAAGGCACAGTGAGCTGTATTTAGAATATCAAAACAGTCATATTCCAGGCTAGATACATTCTACTTAAGAAACACAACACAGGAGTTCTCTTACGGTGCAACAGGCATTGTCACCGCAGCAGCTTGGGTCACTGCTGTGGTGCGGGTTTGATCTCTGGCCAGGGAGTTTCTACATGCTTCAGACATGGCCAAAAAAAGAAAACGAGAAAAAGCAGCACAACACAGGATTCTCTGTACTCACGTGCTGAAGCCTGGGTATGGTGCTGACCCAGGCAGTCTTGGAGATGCCGTAGGACATGGGCTGATGACTAGAGCACCCTACAAATGATCGAGTTCTACGTAAAGGCAAACTTCTGCTGAGAGCTGATATGTGTTTCTTCTGACATGAATATTTAGGTGACCTATAGCATTGATGGCTGCATCAGGAATTTTCAGATGACAGAAGCCCCTGCTGATCTTGAACAGCCAACCTCCAGCTACCATGTTGGAACATGTTTTGCAAATGCTCAGAAAGGGACGTACTTTGATGGAACAGGTTTTGCCAAAGCAGGTGAGGTGCTTCCATATCCTTCCTGTTGAATATTAAGTAGGTCCAAATATTGATTTCTTGTTTGTGTGGGAAGATGAAATCCCTGGGCTCCTAAATTAGTATCCTTTATTTAAACCAGAAATACAAACTTATAGAAGGAATAAAAATGCCTTTAAAGATTAATGCATCTGATTCTGATAAGAATAGAGCAAGTAAAGATAAAGGCTATTTGGAGAGTTTCTTCAGTTGCTATTATTGCTATCAATAATAGCAAAATAAATGTAATTCTGCAAGAAGGTTCATATGTTTATATTATGTAATGTATCTCCTTTCAGTTTTCCCTGTCTCCCTTTCTGGAGATGAGATAGAATTTTTCTTTCTCCCTCTCTTCAATTCTTTGCAAAGCTGTTTAATGTTCTCCCTTCACACACACACTGCACACAATACTGGTGCCCATTTCTTAATCATGATGATGACTGGCACCTCTCCCTGCCTTTCTTTGAGTATCCTCCCCCACTCCAGTGAGCATTTCCAGTAGTTCTGGTCTCATCACTGACCGTGAATGTGCAATTTGGAAAGAAAAATATTAAATAACTAGTACATAATAACAAAAAGTATGATGTTTACATACTTTAAGATAGAATCTTGTGGTTACCATAGCAACAAACATTTATTTGTTACCAAAAAAATTAATGAGAACATGGTATGTAGATATTAACATGGGAACCAGAACTAAACAAGATGTCATTTCTTCCTTTAAGAATACACTATCGGGGAGTTCCTGTTGTGGCTCAGCAGAAATGAATCTGAGTAGTGTCCATGAGGACACGGGTTCAATCCCTGGCCTCACTCAGTGGGTTAAGGATCCAGCTTGAGCTGTGAGCTGTGGTGTAGACTGGCAGCTATAGCTCCATTTCAACCCCTAGCCTGGGAACTTCCAATTGATAAGATTCTGTATGCTCAGAAATCACAAGGCAAGTAAAAAATAACTGAAAACTGCGGAAGACATAGAAGCAAGGTTCTGTGGATTTTTAAGAAATGACTGACTTAGGCTGGGAAAATCAGGAAAGATTTCGGTAGGAACTGACATTTGAGCTGAGGTTTAAAAAATGAGTTGACCGCTCACATGCCAAGGTGCCAGATGCTCATATCTGTCAGAGATGAACGAGCAGGGCCCTCCAACAGAGTGTAAGTGGGAAACTTTACCTGTGCAGAAGAGAAAACATAGAAACACAGGATATGTTAAATATTGAAACATTGGAGGTTATAGTGAATCCCAAATTTCATGTGCTGTGAAAGCCTAAAGCTTTTCTCCAGTTTTCTGCAAATTCAGGTGGATGGCATTCGCTTGGTCAAATTGATGGCAAGCTTCGGCTTCAAACTTGCCATCCTGCCTGGCCTCTTTGGGTTCCAGATCAAACTGGACAAGAAAATTAACCACTTCTCCAGTTTCCAATAACTTCTGCCATCCCATCAACACACAGTGTAACACAATCTATATAGACATAGGCCAGAGGAGGTTACACCACTAGAAAACATTCAACTTTTTTTTTGTCTTTTTAAGGCCGTACTCTCGGCATATGGAGGTTCCCAGGCTAGGGGTCCAGTCAGACCTATAGCGGCCAGCGTACACCACAGCCACAGCAACTCAGGATCCAAGCTGTGTCTGCAACCTACACCACAGAGCACTGCAATGCCAGATCCTTTACCCACTGAGAGGCCAGGGATCGAACCTGCAACCTTATGGTTACTAGTCAGATTCGATAACCACTTAGCCATGACCAGGAACTCCTCAACTTCTGTTTAAACCTTTGACATCCTAGTCCTTAAAAGCTTACCAGCTACCCAGTTTCTAAGGTTTTAATGGCTTCCTCACACTCCTGTCCTCCACTAACCTGCTTCATGTCATTCCTATCTTTTCCTTATTTCTTCCTTTCAGGTACAGAAACAAAAATCTTTCTGTTTTATTCTGCAGAATAATTCAACTTCTTCTCCCCTTTATTTTTTTCCTTTTTCTGGCCATCCCTGCAGCATATGGAACTTTCTGGGCCAGAAGTTGAATCAGAGCTGCAGCTGCAGGCCTATACCACAGCCACAGCAGTGCCAGATGCAAGCTGCATCTACCACTCATGCCCAGCAACACTGGATCCTTAACCCACTGAGAAAGGCCAGGGACTGAACTCGCATCTTCACAGAGACAGCATCGGGTCCTTAACACACTGAGCCACAGTGGGAACTCCTACCCTTTATTTTTAAAATCTCCTCTAAACCTACTTTTGCCCATCCATACCTATAAAGGTTCTCAGTGGGAAGCAAGTCTTCCACATTGCAGTGCCTCCCTTCATTGGAGACAGTTGTTGTTACACATAGCATTTATTTCTTGCTTAATAAATAGGTGACCTGGAAAAAAAATTCCATGAGTTTTTCCCTAATAGTTCATGCAGGTGATGTATTCTAGCCTCATCTTAGTAAATCCCTTTGTTTCTAAGAATGTGTCTTAAATACTTGCCAAAAGAAAGGTTAAATAAACCTTGGAGTTCCCTTCATGGCTCAGGAGCTAACAAACCCCACTAGGATCCCTGAGGATGCAGGTTCAATCTTTGTTCTCGTTCAGAGGGTTAAAGATCCGGCGTTGCCATGTGCTGTGGTGTAGGTTGCAGACGCAGCTTGGATTCCGAGTTGCGGTGGCTGTTGTGTAGGCTGCTGGCAGCTGTAGTTCTGACTGGACCCCTAGCCTGGGAACCTCCATATGCCATGGGTGCAGCCCTGAAAAGCAAAAAAAAAAAAAAAAGTTTAAGTAAACCAGTGACTTAAATATAGAAAATTATAGAGAAGATACTTAATAAATTAGAAAAGTCTGTGTCCTAGAATACGCTTCAAAATTACATTTGCAATTCTTTTCTTTATAAATAAAATGTTTGGGGATATTTGAGCTCTTTCAGATCATCATGGTACCATTTAGACTGCCCCAGTAAAATTTTACTGAATAATCATTGAAATGCTTTACTTCATCTAACAGCAAAACTTCTAACAACCATACCTGGCTGTGGATTCTTTGAGCCAATCTTAGTGTGTATTCATTCCTTCATTTATTCAATAAATATATATTCAACTTCCATTATGTGCCAGAAACTTTGGTAAGCACAGAAATAAAATGCTAAGCAAAATAACGCAAAGTCCTTGTCCTCAAAGAACTGACAGTCTAGGAAGGAAGGCAGCCAAGAAAATAAGCAATAACTGTAAAGTTTGTTATATGAAACAGAGGTGGAAGTATAGGCTATATGAAAGTCTGGAACTTATAATTGTCTAGCACATGAATTGAAAGCTAGTAAAAACCAGTGCATTGTACAAATTTGAATTAACAATTCTGAAATTCTATTCCCTTTTTTTTTTTTTACCCTTCATTTTACAGTTGATGGGTTCAAAGTGGGATTGGACCTGCTTGTAGAATTTGAATTCCGTACAACTAGAACCACTGGAGTTCTTCTGGGAATCAGCAGTCAAAAAATGGATGGAATGGGTATTGAAATGATTGATGAAAAGGTGAGCATGTGATGTCTGATTATTTCTGATCTCTTCATGATATTGTTGTTTACACATAGAACGCTCTATTTGGAAGCCTTGCTCTATTCTTTGTTGGGAGAATGCTAGAATGTATCTTCCCATCTTCTGGATTAACTCAGTTCTTGTGTGTTTTCAGCACACTTATTCCATAGACCAGCATAAACTTTAAATGTGCCAGTTCTGCAGTAAGCCAAGTGTATTGACTAATAATGGGCTAAGAAGTTTTACATCTCAAGCCCTTGCTGTGTTGCTAAAAGTACACTCTTATTCCCCTCTTTATGAATACACAATCTATGAAATAGTTATCGATTCCATTGGAGGGAAAAAAGAGACGGCTTGGATTATCTAAAATCACTCTCTGCTTCTTATAAAGCACGTCTCAGAGGTCAAGATGGCTAGCTGACATAGGTTTCTCGATTTTTATTTAAAAGCATCCATATACCATTTCACAATAGGACAAATTTATTATAAAGTTATATTGGAGTTCCTGTAGTGGCACAGCAGAAATGAATCTGACTAGGAACCACGAGATTGTGCTTCGATCCCTGGCCTTGCTCAATGGGTTAAGGATCCAGCATTGCTGTGAGCTGTGGTATAGATTGCAGATGCAGCTTGGATCTGGCATTGCTGTGGCTGTGGCATAGGCCAGCAGTTATAGCTCCAATTAGACCCCTAGCCTGGGAACCTCCATATTGCCATGCATGCAGCCCTACAAAAAAAAAAAAGACAAAAAATTAAAGTTATAGTAGTAAAATATAAGTATTGTGTCAGTTTGCTCACAATGGATAATATAATTCTAAACATCTCTTTAGTCTCTGCCTGCCTTTGACCAGCAACCTGCAGTGAGATGACCAGTTTCTATGAACTTTGAACTAGAGGGGACAGGTAGAAAGAGGAAGGAAAAGCATAAATTTCACAAGTTTCCTATGGGGCTATTCAGTAGGATTCACACTTCAGCTCTGTTCACATTTCTGTTCACATGGTGCATCCCAAGAAGAAAAACCACATATTGACCTAAAATAGGCTTTCCTTTGCCTCTTGCTTCCGTCGTCTCAGTCTTCAACCCATCCTCAAAGGCAGTAAAGCAGAAAGATCCAAGAGCACAGAAACAAAAAGGGGAAACGAATAAGCAACAGTTAGTTAATAGATTTTGCCAGATTTTCAAAACACACTTTCACTGCATTTTGTTGGAGTAAGTTTCACATCTTCTCTTGCTTATCACCAGAGTACATATTAGCTTGTCAGGATATCAAGTTCCATCACAATGCATATGGATTTCTCACAAGCTCTTTTTATATGCAAAATTCCATACTGCAAACAACACCCAATGTAGTAAAATCATAACCAATATTTACATCACTGTATAGTTTACAACCTTTCCACCTCTTTACTTGCACTTTTCATCTTCTTTTTTAAACCCCTATTTCTTTTCTTTTACCTTGTCAAATGTTTTGCCAGACTGACTGCTTTTAATGTTTCAGTCTGTTTCTTTTCTTCATCAGCTTCAAAAGAATTCTGTCATCTCAAGTTTCAGGGACCATGCCACATTACTAAAAACAGATTTTTCTCATTTAGACAAAAACTCTCAATCTAAGTTCTCCATTGTTAAGAATTAAACTGGCCTCCTGGCTCAAAGTCTTTGGTACCTGTGACAGGAAGCTTGCCCCCAAACATAATTTATGCAACTCTCACTCCTGTATATAAAATAGATTCTATGAAGGGGAAAAACATATATAATGAAAACATCAAAAGCTTGATTTTTTTTAAATCATCCTTTAAAATGAATTTATAAACTAGCTTCCTAAGAGCCCCCACACTAAAAAGATCTGTGGTAGGATTTTCCCTGTGTATATACTGTATCCTTTTTTTGTCACCTGGCCTCAAATTGTATTTTACCTTTACTGAAAGCAGAGTTATTTATTACCAGCCTCACACATCTTGCCTATTGTTCCCAACAATAAGCAAAAGCAAAGAGCATAATTTGTGACGCCTGGTCATTAAATTCATATTTTAATTTCTGTTGTTTTTGTTTTTTAAATTTTACCATGGCATATTTCTGTTTGTTTCAAACTGTTCCAGCCAATGTCTTTCCTAGAGACTTGATGATTTTGACTATGTGAACCACCATGGTACCCTTCTAATGAAACCAATGGGTTGTTCAATTACCTGCTTTCTAGCTCATGTTTCACGTGGACAATGGCGCCGGCCGGTTCACCGCTGTCTATGACACTGGGATCCCAGGGCATTTGTGTGACGGAAAGTGGCATCAAGTCGTGGCCAAAAAGATCAAACACCACATTGAGCTGACAGTGGATGGGAACCAGGTGGAAGCCCAGAGCCCAAACCCAGCATCTACATCAGCAGATACAAATGACCCCGTGTTTGTTGGAGGGTTCCCAGGTCAGTGTCGTTTACCCCAGCAAGAATTTCTTTGCTCTGTTGTGTTAGTGGGTTTGAACACATTTATATTCTATAAATACATCCAAGAATGTGTGCCTAAGTATACTTGCTTCCTAGCTTTAGAAGCTACTCTAATAACTAACACCTTAGCTGACATTTCCAGTGTGTAAAATGAGCATTTTACTTATATAAACCACATGGGACCAAACATTTCATGATAGCCTCCAAAATTTCATTCGTGAGGAGATGTAGGCTAGAGGAAATGAATTTGACTTATAAAAGATATGAGGTATTTAACAGGAATCAGGCTAGAATTGGTGTTCTGATTTTTTTTAAATTAATATACCAGAGGAATCATAAAATGTTATGAAACTTATTTCCTCAAGTTCTGGAAATCATTGGGTTAAACATAGCCAATTTCCCCCTTAGGCTATTATAGAGTTTATATTACAAAGAAACCCAAGCAGTAAATCTGCATTCAAAAATCCCTCTCTAGCACATTAAATATAGCATGTAAACCACAGAGAGTTACCTAAAGTGCCCATAAACAAGAGTGCTCAACTTGATGAGAAATAAGCCAAGTGCCTCTTAATAAATACTGTAATAACACAGACTCCTGGAATGGTTTTCAGTATTTTGGCAAGAGAAACCTTTGTCCCCATTTATATAGAGCTCTCCCTCAAAAACAAGCTCAGTGTATATTCAGCGGTGGTTGATGGAGGAAAAAATTGAAGTCATGGGGACCAATTCTGAGCTCCTCTTTCCAAAGTTGCTTCTGAGTTTTTGAAAATACCTGCTTTTGCTTCAATCAGGATAAACCCCAAGGTATTATGAAGGAAATAATGTACCATTCACAGCCTATGAAATGGGATCCTAATTAGCACCTAGTAGGCCTGCTTAAAAAAAGGTACTCTCTCTTTATAAGAGATTCTGTATGAGTTCACAACCAACTTAACCTTTTGGGATTTGTTTTTAGAGGGTAAGAAAGCAATAAAGGGAGTTACCGTTGTAGCACAGCGGAAGAATCCAACTAATATCCACGAAGATATGGGTTCCATCCCTGGCCTTGCTCAGCGGGTCGGGAATCCAGCGTTGCCATGAGCAGTGGTGTAGGTCACAGACATGGCTCAAATCCGACATTGCTGTGGATGTGGCCTAGGCTGGCAGCCGTAGCTCTGATTTGACCCTAACCTGGGAATTTCCATATGCTGCAGGTGTGGTGCTAAAAAGAAAAAAAAGGCAATAAAGTCACCATTAAAAGTCCACATCCTAATTCAGTACTTAAAGCATTCTATCATTTACTTTGGCTCATTTAATAAAATTTAATACTTTTTTTTTGGCTACACCCATGGCATATGAAAATTCCTGGGACGGGGACTGAATCCAGGCTGCAGCTGCAACCCATGCCACAGCTGTAACAATGCTGAATCCTTAACCCATTGCGCCACAGCAGGAACTCCTAAAATTTAATACTTTTAAGTCACAACCATAAACTTGTTCCTCCCAAACCAATTTCTTTGATGTCTTCAAATGTAGAATTTTGATATCTCCATTTTCATAATACATAACTATAAAAATGCTGATGTTTCTCTACTAGTTTAACTGTTAGTAAAGCTAAAAACAAAATCACTAACTTTACATAAAATAGCCTCCCAAATGCATCTTACACTAAAAGCTGACTTTGAAACATGGTGCTAATGTAGTAACTATATTTCAAAACTGAGCCCTCTTTGCTTGTTTTTTTCAGATGGCCTCAACCAGTTTGGCCTGACAACCAACATTCGTTTCCGAGGTTGCATTCGATTCCTGAGGCTCACCAAAGGCACCGGCAAGCCACTGGAGGTGAATTTTGCCAAGGCCCTGGAACTAAGGGGCGTTCAACCAGTATCATGCCCAGCCAACTAATAAAAATAAGTTCAACTCCAAGAAGGTCCTCTAAAACAAGCATATCAAGTAAAACAAATATATTTTACCTATGTATGTTAGGAAAACTAATTTGTGCATGTATATTGAATTCCTTTCATATTCTGCTGATGCTAATTCAGACCCCAGACTGAATTTTAAATTCAAGTTCTTTCTAAAGTCCATGAATATTAAAGCTATTATTGCATTCTAAATAATTGTTTTGTCTGATTTTAAGGATAAAAGGCAACTTGATCATAAATTGTTGAATTTACAACAGTGCCCTGGAGTCATCTCAAGAAGAGCTCAGATGTAATTTGTGAAGGCAACATTTTTTTTTTTTTTAGTAACTCCTATTAATACTTTTATCATCCTTTTCCCATGTATGTCAGCTTTGGCTTTCTATCCAGGCCACTAAAAACAAGAGTGGATTTGGCATATGTGATTGGGAGGAAATCAGCTCCCTTACTCCGTATGTTTGTGAAAGTATTAGCAAATCATTTCCCTGATCCAGGTTCATTATTAGAGAGTTTAACAAGCCATATGAATGAGTATCTATCTTTTTATGCTGAAGGTAGAGAGTATAGATCAGATTCAGGCTAGAGAGCTTAATTACTTGCTTTTCTTGTTTGATAATGATTTATAGGCTTTGGGGAAACACCAAAACCAAGCTCCAGAATGACAAGCAGATGTTTGCTACTACAGTATTGAGGCTCTGGGCTCCTTAAGTTTCCAGTGGCTGTCACAGTTTATACGGTCAGAGAGGAATCCTGCTGAAATGCATTTTTCACTTATCAAGAAACAATAACTAAAAAACTTAAAAGGCATACATCGAGGCCTTTTGACTTGCAATTTAACCTAACAAGTTCATTTCCTAAAATAAAAATTCTGCATTTTGTCCTTTTACCCACGATTTCAATCATCTTCAAAGGGTTCTTGAGAACCCAGGCCTGGATTTTATTCATCAATTTAAGAAGGAAACGTTGCATTTGCCAGCTTCAATAGAAATAGTTGTGGTCTAATAAGGCTGAGCATTTAAAAGAACAGATTTTCCTCACAGTGGTAATTTTAGCAAAAGAAGAATAATCAGCTCTGACAATGTTATCCACAGGGAAAAGAGAGGTGCTGTTTCTAATCAGGGAAATGGCTAACACACTCCTAGCATTTCATCACTGGCTGGTTGCTTGACACAGTTTGTCCACACAACTTCATTCTCAGTTGTGAGCTCTCAGTTGGGAGCAAGTGAGTCTCAGGCTGGCTTCGTTCTGGACTTACCTGGCAAGCTTTCAAAGCATTGGTACCTGGTCCAGCAATTCCGATAGCCCGAGTAGGAGGATTTTTACAAAGCTTCCCAGGCAGTTCTGAAGTGCCGTCAGTATTGACGACCACTGTTCTGAAAAGAAAAGTTATCCACTATGCCAACAAAGAGTTGTGGAGTTACTTGAGAATCCTCTGTTAACGTTGTTTTGGCCATTTTCACTCACATAAAAAAAAATATGATATTGAATTGAATTAATGCCTTTTGACCAACTTTTAAGCAATAAAATTCTTTGAAAACCAATGTGTTTTGAAAGTGAAACTATTACCTCTGCACTGAACACTGACATGATTTTTGGGCTTATTGTGGATAATGAGTTGATAAGCTGGAATAAAGATGCAAGACTAAGTGATGTTTCTTCCCGGATCTTGAAAAAAAAAAACAAAGATACGTGAATTTGAAAGTAAAGGTCCTTAATTGGCTCTGACACTTCTATCAGAGTCAAGATCTGCTGAAGTCAATTTGTAGGTAAGTGACTTAGAACAGTACAGTTGGAAGGACCTTTTGAGATCAATAAATAGAGCAGTTCTTGGCTCTAACTAGACATTAAAATTGCCTTGGGTTACACCCATACTTCTTAGACTTTTCCAAAAGATATAAGAAGAAGGAACCCCAAAAGACAGTCTATGAAGCCATCATCACCCTAATACCAAAACCAGACAAAGATACTACCAAAAAAGAAAATTATAGGCCAATACTTTTGAGGAATATAGATGCAAAAATACTCAACAAAATTTTAGCCAATCAAATCCAACAAAACATTAAAAAGATCATAGACCATGACCAAGTGGGATTCATGCCAAGTTCACAAGGATGATTCAACATATGCAAATCAATGTCATATACCACACTAACAAAAAAAAAAAAGTCAAAAACCACATGATCAGTAGATTCAGAAAAAGCATTTGACAAGTATAACATCCATTCACGATAAAAACTTACCAAAGTGGGTATAGAAGGAACATACCTTAACATAATTAAATCCATTTATGACAAACACACAGCCAATATCATACTCAATGGAGAAAAACTTAATGCCTTCCCACTAAAATCTGGAACAAGACAAGGATGCCCACTCTCACCGCTTTTATTCAACATAGTATTGGAAATCCTAGCCATAGCAATCAGACAAACAAAAGAATTAAAAGTATCCAAATTGGAAGAGAAGAAGTAAAATTGTCACTATATACAGATGACATGCTACTATATATAGAAAATCCTAAGAATTCCACACAAAAACTACTTGAACTCATCAACAAATTCATCAAAGTAGCAGGCTACAAGATTAACATTCAGAAATTGGTTGCATCCTGTATACCAGCAATGAAATATTAGAAAAGGAATATAAAAATACAATACCTTTTAAAATTGCACCCAAAAAACTTAAATAGCTAGAAATAAACCTAAGGAGGTGGAAGACATATGCTGAAAACTATAAAACATTAATCAAGGAAATTAAAGAGGATGCAAAGAATTAGAAAGATATTCCATGTTCCTGGATTGGAAGAATTAATATCATAAAAATGGCCATACTACCCAAAGCAATCTATAGATTTAATGCAATCCCTATCAAATTACCCATGAAAATTTTCACAGAACTAGAACAATCCAAAAACTTATATGGAACCATAGAAGACCCAGAATTGCCAAAGCAATCCTGAGGGGAAAAAAAAAAGCAGGAGGTGTAACTCCCAGACTTCGGACAATATTACAAAGATACAGTAATCAAGACAGTATGGTACTGGTACAAAAGTAGACATACAGACCAGTGGAACAGAATAGAGAATCCAGAAATAAACACAGACACCTATGGTCAATTTATCTTCAACAAAGGAGGCAAGAATATAAATGGGAAAAAGTCTCTTCAGCAAGTGGTGCTGGGAAAACTGGACAGCTGCATGGAAATCAATGAAACTAGAACACACCTTCACACCATGCACAAAAATAAACTCCAAAATGGCTTGAAGGCTTAAACATAAGACACCATAAAACTAGAAGAGAATCAGGCAAAACATACACTGACATCAACCATACAATGTTTTCTTAGGTCAGTCTCCCAAAGCAATAGAAATAAAAGCAAAAATAGACCAATGGGACCTAATCAAACTTACAAGCTTTTACAAGTGAAGAAAACCATAAAAAAAAAAGACAACTTACGGAATGGGAGAAAAAATGGTTGCAAATGATGTAACCAATAAGGGCTTAATCTCCAAAATATACAAACAACTTATAAACTTTATAGCATAAATAACAGCAAAAAAAAAAAAAAAAATCCAAGCAATTCAATTGAAAAATGAGCAGAAGACCTAAACAGCTATTTCTTCAAAGAAGACATACAGATGGCCAACAGGCACATGAAAAAGTGCTCAACATCACTAATTATTGGAGAAATCCAAATCAAAACTACAATGATGTACCACCTCACACTGATCAGAGTGTCCATCATTAATAAGTCTACAAATAACACATGCTGGGGAGGGTGGGAGAGAGGGAACACTCCTACACCATTGGTGGGAATGTAAATTGGTACAACCACTATGGAAAACAGTATGAAGGTCCCTCAGAAAACTATACATAGAATTACCATATGATCCAGCAATCCCACTCTTGGGTATATATCCAGACAAAACTTTCCTTGAAAAACACACATGCACCCACATGTTCACTGCAGCACAATTCATGATAGCCAAAATGTGGAAACAACATAAATGTCCATTGACAGATAAATAGATTAAGAAGATGTGGTATATATACACAATGGAATACTACTCAGCCATAAAAAATAACAAAATAATACCATTTTCAGCAACATGGATGGAACTAGAGAATCTCATACTAAGTGCACTAGGTCAGAAAGAGAAAGACAAATACTATATGATATCACTTATGTATGGAATCTAAAATATGGTACAAATGAACCTATCTACAAAACAGAAAAAAACTCATGGACATAGAGAACAAATTGTGGTTGCTGAGGAGGAGGAGGGAGTGGGATTGACTGGGATGTTGGTGTTAGTAGATGCAAACTATTGCATTTGGAATGGATAAGCAATGAGATCCTGCTGTATAACACAGGGACCTATATTCAGTCACTTGTGATGGAACATGATGAAAGATATTATGAGCAAAAGAATGTGTATATATATGTATAACGGTCACTTTGCTGTAGGGCAGAAATTGACATAACATTGTAAATCAACTATAATAAAATTTTTTTAAATAAAATTGCCTTGGTTACTTAAAAAGGAACAAGAAAAAAGAAAATCTTCCATCCAGTATCACCTAACCCTTCAATTATAATCTCTGAGTAAGGCTCTATCTAGCATTGTAATTTTCTAAACATCTCCATTTGATTCTGATGTGATTAAAAGGCTTAAAATTGCTGGGCTTCTACTGCCTCCATATTTTATGTAGAGGGACTGGGGGGAACCCAGGGAGATTGATGGGTACTCAAAGTCTCATATGAGTTAAGTTTCCCAAAGTAATCCCAAGAATATTGATCTGGACCCAACCAACTTTCATGGAATCAGGTACGAGCTAAATTTGTCCTGTACAAAATCCACATTCCAAAGTGGTTCACGTATTCGTATGACAAAACTTGGTCCAGATTCTGAGATGAGAAATAAGGAAATGTTATGAAAGGGGAAAATTTCTCTAACATAATTTTCAGGAGTTTTGTGGCGCAGTAGTTGAGGATCCAGCATTGTCATTGCAGCAGCCTGTGTCATCACTGTGGCCTAGATTTGATCCCTGGCCAGGAAAGTTGCACATGCCACAGATGCAGCAAAAAAAGATAATTTTCTACCCCCTCAAATAAATTTTTATTCCAAACAAGACAAAATGTTTCCTAAACCTAACTTTATCCCCTTAAGAATTTCCTCACTTCCTGCCACCTACAGCAATCATGAAAAAAGCAAAATATTTTTCATCAGGTATTTTCCAAACACCATTCCTACCAGGTTGTCAGCCTTTAAGAAGGTGCTTTGCACTTCAGAAGAAAAACATTTGTGAGGGGAGTTTTATTGAAGTTGCCATGGTGAACACTGTTGGCAAAGGAAAATAAGGAACAGAGCAGATTTCAGCCCTAAATCACCAGAACACTGGCAGACACTTAAAGCTTCAATTAGTGGTTTTAAAAATCATAACTATTTCTCCCTTCTTTGATTTAGCCAATTGTCTCCAACTACAGAACTCTTCTAGATTTTCTGCTTAACAACAGAGAAAAAGACTGCTTTGACAAATTGAAAATAGCTTGATTTTATGTGAGTTATTTACTGAATTATTTTATGTATAAAAGTAGTATCTACAATTTGTGTGAAAACAAAATTGTGTATAGCCAGTCTTCACAAGTACAGAATATAGTCTTCTTTCCTGCTACTACTTGCAAAAGATATGACTTATTGCTGGTGCAACTTTTTTATCTGGTTTTAAATTTTTTTTTTATCTGTGGTGAGTCAAGAGAGAGATACCAACATATATGCTGTACTCATCTGCTGGACTGAGATTAGTAGATACCTCCGACCCAAAGGGATGTAATGGAAGCATTTTTTCCTGTTATCTAAGTGAGTATGCCATTTGTCCAGTACTGCCAGTGCAAATGTTGTGGCATGAATTATCTCCCTTTAAAATTCAAGTGTTGGAGTTCCCTTCGTGGCTCAGTGGTTAACGAATCCGACTAAGAACCATGAGGTTGCGGGTTCGATCCCTGGCCTTGCTCAGTGGGTTAACGATCCGGTGTTGCCGTGAGCTGTGGTGTAGGTTGCAGACGCGGCTCGGATCCCGCGTGGCTGTGGCGAAAGCCGGCAGCTACAGCTCCTGTTAGACCCCTAGGCTGGGAACCTCCATATGCTGCGGGTGCGGCTCCAGATAAAGGCAAAAAGACAAAAAAAAAATTCAAGTGTTGAAGTTCCAACCCCTGGTACCTAGAACATAAGTATTTGGAGATCAGTCCATTCAAGAGGTAATTAAGGTAAAATGAAGTCAAATGGTGGGTGGGCCACAAGCCAACATGACTGGCGTCCTTATAAAAAGAAGAGATAAAGATACAGGCAGGAATAAAGAGACCATGTGAAGACTCAGAGGGAAGACAGTCATCTAGAAGCCAAGGAAAGAGGCCTGTAGGAAAAACCAACCCTGCTGATATCTTGAACTCAGACGTCTAGCCTCTAGGATTGTGAGAAAATTAATATGTCATTTAAGCCACCTAGTCTGTGGCACGTGGCTATGACAGTCCTAGCAAGCTATCCCAGAGCCTTTCTGCACACATACATGCATACATACATGCATACCTAAAGCATCAGCACATTTCAGGTTCCCTAAAGATCTATATAAACACCATAGAAATCTATTATTTTGAGCAGTGACTATTATCACTTATGTAAATAAAGACAAAAATTGAGACTGAAAATAAATAAAAGAATATTCACAACATACTTAAATAGAGGATGTTGAAAAAAAAATAGAGAAGGTTGTTTTATACATACTTGGGAATGAGGAATAGCTACATAGACTTTATAAAGCGGAAAAATAGTATTTTACTCATTTGAACTCTTCAAAAATAACAATCATAAGAAAATGGACAATTTTTAATTATTTTGTTACTTTTGGAGTCCCAAGGCAAAACAATGCTTTTAAGTAAAAAAAATTTAGATCAGAATATTATTTAAGATTTTATATAATTTATTTGTATACTATTTTCTAATAGAGCCTGTTATTTTACAGAGAACAAATAAAGATATTGACTGTTAAATGTCACAAAAGCAATATCTGAATAGACTTTTACCAGATGTGGAGAGTATGTTATGGATTGGCTGGCTTAAAATGCAAGCTCTGCAGCATACACAGAATTCACCAGAAGTGCCCACATGGGTCCTTCAGAGAGACGGGCAATCATGCCTAGAACTGAACTATCAGCACGAGAGACTGTTCACTGCTGACAGAGAAAGAGCCACCACATGACAAAGACATGGTGAACAGAAAAAGAATAACCCCACAACATCGAGTCTGAGCCCCTAATCAAAACTCAACAAACAGATGTTACAAATGTGAGGTGACCACAGGTCACTGAGTTGTATTTTACTTTGGGAACTCTATAGGGTATATTCCAGGGTTAGAACCATCAAGGACTTTATTTAAAAAGTAAATTATGATTCATGGGTCTTCCAAGAGATGTAGGATAAGCCAGCTAACCTCTTGCTATATAAACAGATGGAGGTGGAGGAAGGAAGGGAGAATGGAAGGGAGAAAGGGGAGGAGGAAAAGAGAGAGATTGAGACTCTCCTCATTTTAAATGTGAGGCCCACTCTAAACATATAAGTAAAAGCACAATCTACAACCCCTATGGAAATATCGGTGGCATTTTTCCCAGAACCGGAACAAATATTTTAAAAATATGTATAGAAACACAAAAGATCCCAAATAGCCAAAACAATCTTAAGAAAGAACAGAGCTGGAGGTATCATGTTCCCAGACTTCAGACTATAGCAGTCAAAGCTGTAGTAATCAAAATAGTATGATACTGGAACAAAAACAGACACACAGATCAAATGGAACAGAATAGAGAACCCAGAAATAAGCCCACAGTTATATGGGCAATTAATCTATGACAAAGGAGGCAAGAATACACAATGAAAAAAAAGACAGTCTGTCTTCAATAACTGTTGCTGAGAAAACTGGATAGCTACATGTAAAAGAATGAAATTAGAACATTTTCTAACACTGGATACAAAAATAAAACCAAAGTGGATTAAAGACCTAAATGTAAAAACTAAAACCATAAAACTCCCAAAAGAAAACACTTTGGAACACTCTTTGACATGATTCATAACAATATCTTTATCTCCTAAAGCAAAGGAAATAAAGGTAAAAATAAACAAATTTGATCCAAATAAACTTAAAAGCTCTTGCATAGCAATGGAAACTACCAACAAAACAAAAAGACAACCCACTGAATGGGAGAAAATATTTGCAAATGACATGACCAATCAGGGGTTAATATCTATACTATATAAACAACTTATACAACTCAATAACAAAAAACAAGCCAATTAAAAATGCACAATCTGAATTGACATTTTTCCAGTGAAGACATACAGATGGCCAATGGGTTCGTGAAAAGGTACTCAACATCATTAAATCATCAGAGAAATGTAAATTAAAACCACAATGAGATATCCTCTCACACCTGTCAGAATGGCCAGCATCAAAAATAACACAAGTAAGAGCTCCTGTTGTGGCTCAGCAGTAATGAACCCGACTAGAATCTATGAGGACCTAAGCTGGATCTCTGGCCTTGCTCAGCAGGTTAAGGATTTGGTTGGTGTTGCCGTGAGCTGCGATGTAGGTTGCAGATGTGGCTCTGATCCAGGGTGGCTGTGGCTGTGGCAGCTGTAGCTCCGATTCAACCCTTAGCCCGAGGACTTCCATATGCTGAGGGTGTGGCCCTAAAAAGATGAAAAAAAAAAAAAAAAGCCCACAAATAACAAACATTGGCAAGGATGTGGAGTAAAGGAAACCCTCACACATTGTTAGTGGGTATGTAAATTGGAGCAGCCACTGTGGAAAACAGGACAGAGGTTTCTCAGAAAACTAAAAACAGAACTACCATAGGGGTTCCTTCATGGCTCAGCAAGTTAAGGACCTGGCATCTTCACTACTATGACTCTGATTAAGCTCTGCATGGATTCAGTCACTGGCCTGGGAATTTCCACATGCTGCAGGCATGGCCAAAAACAAACAAAAAAAATTACTGTATAACCCAGCAATTCCACTCCTAGACATATATCTGAAAAAATAAATACTAACTTGAAGATATATGCACCCCAGTATTTACAGCAGCATTATTTACAATAGCCAAGATATGGAAGCAACTTATGTGTCCACCAACAGATGAATGGATAAAGAAGATAGGTATATATATACACAATGGAATATTAGCCACAAAAAAAAAGAAATTTTGCCATTTTCAACAATATGGATGGACTTGGAGGGTATTATACTTAGTGAAATAAGTCAGAGAAAGATGAATACTGTATAACTTGTATGTGGAATCTAAAACAAATTAGTGAATATACCAAAAAGGTAAGAAATAAATATATATGAAAGCAAACTTGTTGAAAAATTCCTTTTGTTTCTGTACAGAACGTACACTAATAATTTGAAATTTTAGTAATATGTTATGGCATCAAAAATGGATTAAAACTATGATCTGATTATTGTAATTCTTATATTTTTGTGCTTTAAAATATCCATTTAAAAAAAATTTTTTTCTTTTGTCTTTTTAGGGCTGCGGCCATGGCATATGGAGGTTCCCAGCCTAGGGGTCTAATCAGAGCTGTAGCCACCGGCCTACGCCACAGCCACAGAAATGTGGGATACGAGCCACATCTGCGACCTACACCACAGCTCATAGCAATGCCTGATCCTTAACCCACTAAGCAGGGCCAGGGATTGAGCCCGCAACCTCATGGTTACTAGTCAGGTTTGTTAACCACTGAGCCACAACGGGACCTCCTGAATTGTTTTATTTTGATATTTTTTTTATTTCTCTATGATAAGAGGAAATTTTTCACTACTTCATGCCGGCACTTCTCAAAAATAAGACATTGTTATGAATAGTGTAGTCCCAGCAAATAAAAAGTTAATTAGATACAATTTAATAATATATTTTCACTTATAAATTAATAATAATAGAAACATTTTAGATGAATATAAATTATACATCAGGCGCGGCAAATTTGCAGAAATTAACTTCATAATAGTGAAAACATCGAGGTACCCAGCATTGCTCTGGGTAAACTCTATGGTCAGGCCACTCAGGATGGTTGTTCTCTCGCTCTCTGTACACCCCCTGCTCAACCAGTGTCTGCTTCACCTACATCCTGCTCACCTAATCGCCCCAGGCTCCAGCTACTGATTGTTTTTATCAGAGGGTCAGATGAGAGCTGTGCTGCTCTGCTGTCTCCCTGGTAACTAATGAGCCAACCTGATGTCATTCCCCCCTATAATTGGCAATCTCCAGGACCTTGGTTCAGACACGTTGAACTCCCCTATCTGTTAAACCTGGAGGTCTCTATTGCTGACTCCTGGCTCTTTCTTATATACTGAAGCTGGGCACGTATAGGCCCTTTAGTCCTTAGGGATGCAGCCCAGCACAAAACAACTGAGCAATTTTTTATCTGGCTTCCATTAACTGGCATGTACTGTCACTTGACATGCTCCAGTGGGCTCTCAACTCCCTAGTTACTATGGAAAAAATTTCAGTAATTATTTTATTTTGTATAATACCCTTTTAAGTGGAAATAGAAATATTTGCTATTTTGTCTTTAAGAAGACAAAATTATTTTGAATAAAGTCATAAAACCCTGGGGGTGGAAACTCCTAGTGAGGCAGTACAGCCTTAGCAATAATTTTTCAAGTGATATTGTTGACACACATCAGTGGATCATGAAGTCAAAATTACAGGATTATAAAGGAGCAACTTATAAAGCAGAATGGGATATAGTGGAATGGAATAGAACAGAACAAACATCAAATCACACTGCACAGCTAAGAATTGTTTTGTAAAAGTTGTCGTGTGTGTGTGTGCTGGGTCATAATGTAAAGTACATGTAAAATGTATTTCTGTAGGCTCTAAGTTTAAAAATTTGAAGTCGAGATTATCAGAAACAAAATGGGAATATAAAATGGTGAAAAAAGGAGACAAATTTTTTTCAGGGACACTAGAAAAACAAATTTGTAAAAATAATGTATTAATCCACATAATATTGGTTTAAACCAACGTAATGTCTACTATTAAACTGAATTCCTAAGCTACATTAGAATATTACATTAGAAAGTGTACCTTAATAAATGGCTTCCCAGATGTGACTGCTTCGACTTTACCAGATTCCAAGAGGGCCAGTTGTGTCCAGAAGTTCATCTCTGAAAAGATGTGGTAACACAAAGGAAGAGTCGTGAGAGAACACATCTCTTGAAGGAATAACTGAACAGGAATCCAAAAGAAGCCAAAGACATTAGGACCCAGCACATTAAAATGAAAAGAGCTACTTTTTTGAATTAAAACATTGCAAAAAGTCCATTGCCTTAGAAGACTCTGAAAAGTAGAGCTGCTATCAAAAGGGGATGGGGGAAGGCCAAATAAAGTTGTTCAGATCGACCTTTCAATAAGAATAAAATATTTCTTAAGAATAAAGTATTTCCTAGAATCCCTTTCTAAAAACTATACTGAGACATAAACAAAACTCATATAACAACTGTAAGAGCTCATACATAATAAAAGATTGGGAAAGACAATATATTTTGTGTAGATTTTACATCCTTCTAAAGGTAAAAGAGATAGCTTTACTGAATGTATTGAGTTGTAGAAGATAGCAGCCTCACCTCTATCCCCTTTACTTCTGGGGACCTACCCTTCCCACTTTCCCTGCTGAAGAAAGAGGTGCTGGTTGATTCACCAGTGAAGCCCATCCATTCTCCTGCCTACATGACAGGGATGATAAGAACTCCAATGAGAATCAATGAGTCTTCTTGTTAGGTCCATTTGAAAATATCCACCTCTCTCCTGAGTTAAGGCACAGCGAGTATACAGCTGACAGCTGGGATGGCTGTTGCATCCAATTTGCTACTAAATGTTGAGAGTCCAGATCTGCCAAGGGACCAGAGGATGGAATCCGAGGATAAGGCTGACACTGCAAAAAGCAGAGCAGAGAAACCATATCTTCAGTGAGTAAAACCTCATCTGAAGGTTGTCATACCTCTGGTCTTTTCAACTGTGGGTAGCATGATAGTTTTCTGTTGTTAAAGCCAATTATTAGAATCTTCTCTCACTTCTAACATTCAGTTCCAGAAGATGTGCCAACAGCATCTCCATGCTAGGCACAACACACTCAACCTACAAGTTAATCCTCTGAACAGCCTTTCATGGCAGTGCTGTCATCACCCACCCCCATTTTAGATATGCAAAGAGAGAGGTTTAAAATAATTACGTGGTTTACCCAAAGGCATCCAGCCAGGAAGTCCTGGAAAAGTCCATCTTAAATGGAAAATATTCATATTAGGTTTAATGCTTTCTAAAGTCAAGTCCTGGATTATTTTTCTTCTTACACTTACATTCTTTTTAAAAAACGGGACTTGCAGAATTAAGTTTAAATTGAAAAGTGGTAATTGTGAGCCTGGGGGTGTCCTGAGAAGAGAGGTAAAAGTGATTATTCAATCTGTGTTTTCTTTCCGCAAATACTTTGAACTCCTAAAATATACAGGCACTGTTGAGAATGAGAAGCACGTATCTTACCCAGGTTTCTTTAGTGTGTAAGTGAAATCATCAAACCAGCCAAAGGAACACAAGCGCGTATATAATGAGAACACCAGGGTTTTCTGTGGAACACAAGGAAGTAACAGAAGCCTAACCCCAATAAGGATGTGCCGTCAAGGGCTGAAAACCAGCAGGTTCCCCAGCAGCGGTTTTGCCTCTATCTCTGCTTCCCACTGTGTCACTGTTTCCTTCTTCCCTCTCTCCAGATGGGATACTTTGCCTGTAAACAGACAGCTTCTGATTACAAAAGTCATTTTCAAGGACCTCACAGGGAGGGACCAGCTGCTTTCGATCCAAATTCTAAGTTCCCTAAACAGAAAGCATGACTGGCTGAGCATGAACCCAGTGTTGACCTCTTATGATCAAATCGGTATGGCCATGGGAAAGTCAGGTAGGACAAATATGCCCGTGTATCACCCCCTCCAGCGGCCAAGAGGTAGATGTGATCCCAGAGAAAAGGGAGACTGACCACAGAGAAATTCACAAAACTGTTCCGCGGGGCATAGCAGCAAGATAAAACAAGACAAAGTCAATGCTAAATTTAGCATAGAAACTCAGGGGAGATGGGGTTCCGTGGGGCCTCAAGGAGAGGCTCTGAGTCCCTCCCTGGTGGAATTCTGACTCTGCTCCACCTTCTGATCACCAGCTTCGACTCAACACCCCGTTCCTGTTGGGGGTGGTTTTCCCCCTAAAATAAACCAAATCTGACACCAGCTGGGTAACCTACAATTTAACTCAATTCTAACACTACCTACCAGGAGAGAGTGGCAGAGCCACAGGTTAAAGGCTCAACTGGGCAAGACTACCCCCTTCAAATGCCAAGTGCAAATCAAGGTGTCACTGTAACCGAGAGGTTCCAACCACCTCCTCCTTGGGTTCAATTAATTTCCTAGAGCAACTCACAGAACTCAGGGAAATATTTTACTTACTGGATTACGGATTTGTTGTAATAGGATGGAACTCGGGAACAAACAAATGGAAGAGATGCACAGGGCAAGGTATGGATGGGGTAAAAGGTTTGAAGCCTCCATGCTTTCTGCTTGCGCCATTCTCCCCAAGTGTTCGCCAACCTGGAAGCTCTCCGAACTTCAACTTTTTAGGTTTCTAAAGAGGCTTCATTACAGAGCCATGTCTGATTAAATCTAGGCCACTGACCACTCACCCAACCTCATCGCTTCCCCCACCCCCTGGAGGTGGGGGTCAGGGTAGTAGAGGTGAGACTCAAAGTTTCAACCCTCTAATCGCCTCTTTGTTTTTCCAGGCAACCAGCCACCAAACCTAGGTGCTTTCCAAAAGCCACTTCTTTAACACAATAAAAGACACTTTTATTGTTCTCACAACTTGGGAAATCCTGAAGGTTTTAAGGAACTCTGTGCCAGAAATGGACAAAGACCAAATACATAATTCTTACCGTAAATCATTTTATCACAGACTTGAACTTCGCCTTAAGGGATTCCAGAGAAGGAAAGGTAATCCAAATAGGGAGATCTGAAACCTAGACTTCTACAGAAAGTGATCTGATGAATGAAAGCATATTTTGATAAAATATGTAACAGGAACAAATATCGAAAAAAATTAACTTGCATATTGAAATTACAGCCTTTTTGGTATTCCCAAAGAGATTGTAAGAATTATGTGGTGTCTCACAGAATCCTTACAAAAAGACAGATGATAAATAATTTCTAAACTAAGTACTGGTTTTGAAATGAAAGTTTTATCACAACCAAAAAATATTTAGTCATTGATTAAATGATAATGAGTTTTTAAAATCCTTCTTTCTCCCCCGGCTTCTAAAAACTTCATCTGCCTAATAAATCAATCTAAATTGCACCATAATTTAAAGGTTTACTCAGAATGCTTGGTTTGTGTTTATTGCAGGCCACATGCTGCAAACATTAAAAAAAAAAATCTAATTTTCTTAATGGAAGGTCTATAATTGACTCAATCTAATGTATTTCTGGAAGATTAATAAAGCTACTTTTCCTCAGAGCAATAAGACAGATATGAAATAAAAACATCTCTCAAGAGTGAATAGTAATCCAGTGACCTCTTTCTCATTATCTGCAAACACTTTATGAACAAAGACAAGGGGTCACTGGACCCAGAGTCATCTCTACTGAACTAAAGTAGATTGTTTTTCCCGTCAAATGGAATAAAAATTATAAAACTAACGCAATGACCTCCGTTTATGTTTCCTAGATGAAACACTATGATTCTCAGAAGTGATTTTTCAATAAATTCTAAAATGAGGCAGTAATATTCATAGTGTGAAAAATTGTTAAATGCCTCTTCAACCCTTTTCTCTTACTCTGATCTCTCCCCCTTTCTCTGCCTTTCTACTCTGTCACTTTTTCACTTAAAAAATCTAATCTTAGAGTTTTCTTACAGCACAATGGCTTAAGGATCTGGTGTGTCACTGCCGTGGCTGGGTCACTACTGTGGCTCGGGATCAGTCCCTGGCCAGGGAAGTTCTACATGCCATGGGTGCAGCCAAAAAAAAGAAAAAAAGAAAAAATCTTAATGAATACCAGATTAAGATCAATAGACATGGCTATTAAAAATAAGAAAAAGAAAAGTTTATCACTCTTTTTCCACCCAACGCCTACTATCGAGTGCCTCCTATATTTAATGCATTGCCTAGGTGCTGGAGACACTATGTTGAATAAGATAGACAGAATTGTCTCTTCCATTCCTGGGGAAAAAAACAGGTAAGTAATGCAATAAAATAAAATCATGTCCTAAGTGCTATAAAGGAAACAAACAAGAGACTGAAACAGAGACAAACAGTAAGAACCAACTTTAAAATGGGCGCTCAAGGAAGGCTCTCCTGAGCAGGTGACACTTAATCTAATACCTGAAAATGAGAAGTCAATTTTGCGAAAAGTGTGTGCATGCGTTTGGGAGAGGCAAAGTATCATGTCAACAGGGAGACCCACCAGAAGGAGCAGAAAGTGCAAAGACGCTGCGGTAGGAGAGAATAGATACTTTCTAGGGATGGGAAGTAAGTCAGTGTGATCCAGTAGAAGGGTAGCATTAAACTGAGGCTGGACAAAACGACAAGGGCACATCCTGTAGAGCGTTACAGATAAATCTGGGTATCGATTTAACAATAAGAAGTTGCTCAAAGACTTTTAAACATAGGGTCTGATTGAATTTCGTTTATTACTCTCAGGGGACAGAACTGAAGGGGGATAGGAGTCAAGCAGGGAGATCCTGCGGCAGTTCCAGCAAAAAAGACAGCAGTGGCTTGGACTAAGGTATTTTTGCAGAAATAAAGAGAAGAGGAAAAATTGCAGAATATTTTGAAGAAGCAGTTGGAACTATTCAAATATAGCTCGTGTGTCGGAGATATTAAAGAGGGTATTCCTCTTAGAAGTGAAGGAGAAACAATATAGCTCAGTGAGATAGGAAATCAATCTACCTATAAGTCAGAAGATCAGAATTTGGTTTCCACCACTTAGGTGTCTTTTACATACATCATTTAAACTGAGCTTCATTTGTAAATTAAAAAAGAAAAAATTCCCTCTGCTGACCTGACCCAAAGGCTTTGATTTTTGCATCTTTTCCTTTTTCCCTCCTCAATTACGTTGAACAAATAATTCTCTTCTTTTATTTCCTACTGGTTTTCCAATTATACTTTCTAATTTATTTTAATTTTTAAAATTTAAGGTTAATTCTAAGGTTAATAGACAAATCAAAGTCTAAATTTGATTTAGAAAATAAAAAAAAAAGTCTAAAAGAACTTGGAATGTTTCATCTTCATTTCCACCACTATAGGTTACTTTTGTAAAGTGTTTTATTTCCATTTTGCTTTTAAACTCACCAAAATTGGTTTTTACTGTCTTTCTGTTGTTGTTTGGGTTTGTTTTGTTTTTTAATAAATACTTGTTTAAAAAACTTTTGCTTACCTTTTCTTTGTTGCTTTCACCTCTTGCTTCTGGATTCTTTTGTTCTTCTTGCTGAGGAATAGTATTCAAGTAGCTCAGTGAAAGTAAACCTCAAATTTTAAATGTCTAGAGATGTATTTGTTTCCCTCTCAATACCGGATGACAGTTTGGGGCACAGAATTCTAGGTTAGCATTTTCCTCAGCACTTTGAAGATAACAATTTCATTGTCCTCCTAAATCACTGATGGGAAGTCTGTTTTTATTCTGATTGGCATCTTTATAACTTTTCTTGCTATTCTGATAGTTTTTAAGACTGTTCTTTTCTATACTTTCGCTACAACATATACTTGTTCAGAATTTAATGTACTTTTTAATATAAGACAACTTTTCTTGCAATTCGAGGAAACTTTTTTTTTTTATGGCCACACCTGAGGCATGCGGAAGTTGCCAGGCCAGGGATAGAACCTGTGCCATAGGTGTAAACCAGAGCCATGGCAGTGACGATATCAGATCCTTAACCTACTGAGCCACGAGGGAACTCCTGTCTAACATATCTCTTTACATAGTGCCTCTTCCAAATTTTCCTATTCTCTCCATTTGAATTCTACTTAACTTGAATTACAATTTCTTGTTTTATCTTCCATAGCTCAACCCATCTTTCATACTTCCACAGACCAATTCAGGTTTGCCAGACCTGCAATTTACACAGTCTGGAAGTCTTTTTTAAAAAAGAATAGAAAGTATGAATAGAAAATTAGACATGAGGAGTTCCCTTTGTGGCTCAGCAGTTAGCGAACCCAGCTAGCAACCATAAGGACCCAGGTTCGATCCCTGGCATTGCTCAGTGGGTGAAAGGATTTGGTGTTGTGGTGAGCTGTGGTGTAGGTTGCAGATGTGGCTCAGATCCTGCATTGCTGTGGCTGTGGTGTAGGCTGGTGGCTTTAGCTCCAACTGAGTATTTCTTTTGAATGAAAAAAATCACAAATTATAAATGGAAAAAAAACAAATACTGCAAACAAACTCTACAAAAATATGATTTGGATATTAAGTGCTAGAATACATCCAAAATACAATTTGTCCTTCATTTTTGGTTGCCTATTCTTTTATGACAATAATTACATATCTTTTTCAGTTGAAGGAACAGGAAGATATTTTGATCTGTTGTTCTCTAGCTTGATTCTTACTACTGACAAATTGTCTTTAAAAAGGTTTCTTTTGGTGAGTTCCCATTGTGGCACAGTGGAAACCAATCTGACTAGGAACCATGAGGTTGTGGGGTTCATCCCTGGGCTCCCTCAGTGGGTTAAGGATCCAGTGTAGCTGTGGCTGTGGTGTAGGCCGGCAGCTGTAGCTCCGATTGGACCCCTAGCCTGGGAACCTCCACATACCATGGGTGCAGCCCTAAAAGAACAAAAATAAATAAGTAAATAAATAATAAAAAGGTTTCTTTTAGTGCCACAACTCATCATTAGTCAGATTTGTGTTTAGGACTGTTACTAAATATGGGAGAAAACTGCTAGCACATTTCTTTTTTTCTTTGCTTTTTATGGCCATGCCCACGGCATATGGAGGTTCCCAGGCTAAGGGTCCAATCAGAGCTGTAGTTACCAGCCTACACCACAGCCACAGCAACACAGGGTCTGAGCCGCATCTGCGACCTACACCACAGCTCACAGCAGTGCCGCATCCTTAACCCACTGAGCGACGCCAGGGATTGAATCTGCATCCTCATGGATACTAGTCAGATTCATTTCCACTGAGCCATGATGGGAACTCCCTGATAGCACATTTCTTTGAGGTATAAACTGGAAGACCACCTTCTGACCCCATACATATCAAACCTTGATTCTTCATTACCCTGCCTGTCCCTGTGCTGGGGCTAGAGGACATTTTTCTATTATGAAATAATCTCTGGCCTTGTTTTTCAGTGACAGGATGCTAGGTATTTCAGCACAGTGGTGGTAGAAGTAATCCTGGAACTGGAATGCCCTCAGAAACTCAGAGAAGTTGCTGCAAATGACACACAATGTCTCACGAAACACAAAACAAAATCCTCCCACGTCAGCTTCCCCCAAAATGTACATAATTACTCCCACGCTGCCCAACATCACAGCATCACAGAGACCAACAGGAATGGAAAGATAAGAGCTGCATTAATCAGCTGTAGTTTAAAATCTCACTTTTGCAAATTTTATAGAAACATATCATAATATGAACCCATTGGTAAGGAGGGGCATGTTGCTGGAAGGAGCAAGTGAAGGGCCTACGTTTAAGTGTCTCTATTTCATTATAAATCTGGTAAATCTGTCTCTATACCTTTCTCCTTTCTTTCTCTCTTTCACTCTGTTCTGATTCCTTCAGCTTCCACTTTGCGTTTCTTTTCAGTGAAGTTAATCTACCATTTATCACATCTATTGACTTTTTTCATTCCATTGTCTTTTTTTTTTTTTTTTTGTCTTTTCTCTTATTAGGGCCACACCCGAGGCATATGGAGGTTCCCAGGCTAGGGGTGGAATCAGAGCTGTAGCCGCTGGCCTAGGCCACAGTGAGAGCAACGCGGGATCTGAGCCACGTCTGCGATTTACACCACAGCTCAGGCCGACGCTGGATCCTTAACCCACTGAGCAAGGCCAGGGATCAAACCTGCATCCTCAAGGATGCTAGTCGGGTTTGTTAACCACTGAGCTGTGACGGGAACTCTGATTTCTTTTATTTCTGAAATTTCTATTTGTTGTTTTTCACGCCTTCCTGTAATTAAAAAAATAATATCCTCTTATTATTCAATTTCTTTTTCTCTATCTCTAATCATTTTAAAGATACTTATATTTCAATTTCTTTGTTTCTCTATTATCTATAATTCCTTGTGTGGAATGTGCTTCCAATTTTTGTGCCAGCTAGCAGTCTCAGGGTGGTAGCGTGTCTTGTGTAGTTTGTGACTAGCACTTTTCATGATGAGCGTGTTCCATGCCCTGGTCTAGGAAGGCATCTCCATGGGGCAGTTTGAAGAGAGCCCAGGTCTGGCACTCTGCCACATGGGGGACCCTGCAGCCTCAACACCACCACTGCCCTGGTATTAAACTCCCATGCCCTAGTTGTAAAAAGATGTGGGTCAATTTAATCATTCAGCAAATAGCAGATTTGGGGAGTAAATGGTATCTTTCTGTGGCTTAAGGTAGGTAGCTACTGATACTACACATAAACAAATGCAAATATACCACACGGACAGAACCTCAATAACAGACGGAATATCACAAAGAAAGCAAGTCATGAGCCAAATTCTGCTTACCAGTCCCGCAGATAAAAAGAAGGCAAACCTTTATTAGCAAGCCAAGTACAGAAAGAATTATACGCTGAGGTCTTAGCCTTACAGCGTCTTTCAAGAAAATATTCTCCAATACAGAAATAATATTCTCATGGCAGAACTACCTAGACTATTCAGGTAGACTTACAGACCCCACGAACTGGAAGAATATTGGTGCAATATGTGGTGCTGTAGATCTCACGCATATGGCAACTGCAGAAGTCTTCGGTGCTATCTAGATTTTTATACCTGTACCTGTATAATGTTCCTAATCAAATATCTATCTCTAACATGACTCATTTCACCCATGAAGAAATTGTTTGTAATGTCCCCTAACCTAATAACGGTCTCTGGCGAATATTTTGAAATTTTAAATGCTAGGCACCCACCTGTACCTGTGGATTCCTGAAGAAGGTACTTCAAATACTGACTAACCGTATCGGTCTCTATATTTATCAGCTTTAGTCTTCCATATTGCAGAAAAGAACTCCATAAACTGGAAAGATGGCCACCAGGAGTTTCCAGTCTCACATTCCCACAGCTTCCTGACCACTTTCAGCTTGAGAATCCAACGTTCCTCTTAAATGTGGTTTTCAGCACCAAATCGCCTGAATAAATCAAATATCATCAAGGAAAACATGACTTTTAAACCACTGAGGTAGAGATTCTAATTCTGTTTACATGATCACAGAGTTGTTTATAGCAGTTACTGGAGTGATGTTGAGTTTTTAATCACCTGCTAGTTACACATGCACACAATTGCACAAAGTAGGGTACTCCATACTGTAACTGCATGATTAATTTTTACACCTAAATTTAGAGTTTATAAATATATATATATGAACCAACACACTTTATGTGTGTGTGTGTGTATACACACACACATATATATATCTTTTACATTTAATCTTACAACTCTCCCTCTATAATGTCCAAGGTTTTTTTTTTTTTTTTTTTTTAGACTGACTATTCTGCCATCTGGGTGAACAGATGGATGGATGGATAAAAGATCTAACATTACTCCACTCAGTAGACCATGTTTTATAGTCAGCAATGCTGTCCTAAAACTATTTCAAGCTCTGGATCCTGCTTCTATTATTTCCCTATCATTGCCCCACTTTCTCTCTTTTTTGGCTATTGCATGCAGTCACCACTAGAAATTGCAACCAAAGAAAAAAGCTTACCACGAAGAAATAGTAATTTATGAAGTAGTACTCCGGTGGCCTGGGTTATTACAGGCTCCCAATGAGCCTAACTCCCTTTGGGGGAGCAGCTTATGCAGTAGGAGAAGCTGATTCAACACATTTCTGATTCTGCATTGTCTCCTGGTACTAAGAATGCTATAACCAACTCTGCTAAGTGATCAAGTTTCATGGCACATGTAATGATAGCACAGCAGGACTTCAGCAAAACAACAAATATTAGAGGTAGCTAGGGAAAGCAACCTATTGCAGAAGAGTTAAGGATCAGAGAGAGGAGTTTCCTAAGGCAGAAAATTCTGCCTGTTTCAGGCTTGAGTCTAGGGAAACACAAATACTACGGTGGTTTATGGTACAACTGTCCAATAGCAATGAGCCTTTGTCACTACCAGCCTGGGAATATTTGCACTCAGCAATCTTCAAAGCAATTCAATTGGTTATTAGTCCCTGAAGCAGTCTTGTCATTTCATGCCAAATAATAACAGTAATAAGAATTATTATTGTAAAAGTCTTGCATACAATGAACTTTTAAAAATCAGCACTCTAAGAGGTCCTGTTGTGGCTTAGCAGGTTAAGAACCCAACTAGTATCCATGAGGATTCGGGTTCGATCCCTGGCCGCTATCAGTGGGTTAACAATCTGGCATTGTCACGAACTGCAGTGTAGATCGCAGACATGGGTCAGATCTGGTGTTGCTGTGGCTGTGGTGTAGGCAGGCAGAGGCAGCTCTGATTCAACCCCCTAGCCCAGGAACTCCCATATGATACAGGCTCGACCCGAAAAAGAAAAAACAAAAATTAGCACCCTTAATTCCTAACAAAAATAAGATGTGATAAGAGAGAAAGTATCAGATTATTCATCTCTCAAAAAGTCAAGAGATACTGTCATCTAGTTGAATATCTGAGACGATAGTATCTATTAAATGAATTATCTCCCTAGAGCAGAGCTAAATAGGTGCTAAAGACTTGGTTCTTTTATCGAGTGACTTTTTTTCTCAAAACTTTAAGGTCTTCTGTGTGTATATCTAAGTTCCATTGTATCCCCTTTTATAAAATTGCCCTAAAGAAAAATGACTGTAAAATCTACCAAATTTATCTTTTGGTTATTTTCACTCTAATTACTGTCCCTTCCATGTCTCCAAAATCTCCCGCCTTCCAAGCTTTCATTTTATTTTCATTTTATATTCATTTACTTAATATAAGGAAAGTCTGTTTAAGTTTCCCAGGGGTGTTTAATCCATACTTTCTCTTAATAAAGTGAATATTTAGAATGAGAAATCATTATAGATTAAAAAATGCTGACAGGACCACAAACATCACAAAATCCAGAAAAATTATATTAACTGTCTGGATCTGATTCTTTTCAAAACTTTTTTTTTTTGTCGTTTTGCCTTATCTAGGGCCGCATCCACGGCATGTGGAGGTTCCCAGGTTAGGGGTCTAATCAGAGCTGTAGCTGCCAGCCTACACCAGGGCCACAGCAACGCAGGATCCAAGCCGCGTCTGCAACCTACACCACAGCTCACGGCAACACCGGATCCCTAACCCACTGAGCAAGGCCAGGGATCGAACCCACAACCTCATGGTTCCTAGTCGGATTTGTTAACCGCTGCACCACGACGGGAACTCCTCAAAACGTTTTTATTTTTATTTTTTTTGGCTGTGCCCACAGCGCACAGAAATTCTGTGGCCAGGGACTGAACCTGTGCCACAGCAGCGACCCAAGCCACAACAGTGACGATGCCTGGATTCTTAACCTGCTGAGCCACCAGGAAACTCCAAAACCACCATGATTCTCATGATCCATTTTTTTTTTTTTTTTAGCTGCCTACATTGTGTTGCCTTTTTTTTTGGTTGCTGTTATTATATACATGTACAGCAAAAATTTACCGTACTTTTAGGTGCTAATTTGTCCATTGCTATATACTGATTATTTGGGGTCTTATTTCATGTTTGAAAGATGGTGGCCAAACTCCCTTCTAAAACAAAGAGGAAATTGCTGCTTCTGCCTTCATTCTGGATTATCTCCTCCATCCTCTTCAGGAGTAGTGAAGGCAAGGAGGGTGGACAAGTCAGTCATTGTGGGTAGACCAGAGAATCCCAGCTCATGGGGAACTGTCAGCTCCAGCTCTGCCTGCCGCCTTGCTGTCCTTTCTGGGCACTGAACTATGCAGTGCTGAGCTGTCTGCTTGTGAAGCTTTCTTATCAGGGAAGTTGCTACTAGAGCTGTACCGCAGAGCTGTTCTGTGGGTCAGTGAGTGTCTAGAAGCAGGGTGCAAAGAGGGGGAAGCTTCAGCCTAGAAAATAACCAACCAGCAAATCTACCAAATCTGCCAAAGTAATCTCTTCCCTCAAGTTGATGCAGTGGTGTAGGTTCTGGTTTGATTTCAATTGCCTAGAATCCTATTAAAAATACTAGAATTCAGCTCTTCTGTGGAAAGACTAAGTGCCTTTTCTTTCACGTTGTTAAGAAACATACGTGGAAAATAAATGCGAAAACTACGCTGACCTAAATAACCATTTGCCTTGTCTTCTACAGATGTAATTTGAAGGAGCTGATAAAGTAACTAGAGTTCCTTAGAGACCTCCATGTAATTACAAAGGAAACACTCCAGAAAACTAAAATGGCAAATATATTTAAGGTAATTCCCTGTGAAAAGACTTTGGCTGCCACCATCCATTTTATTATTGCTTTTCTAAATTGCTTTCTTGCTGTTCTCTACCAGAGCCTCAGATCAATCTCTAGGTACTGTTGTGAGGGCTTGTCCAAAGTAATGACACCTGGCACAGAGCTGGAATTGTTTTATGTGCAAGGCATGTTACGCGGTGCACTAGGTCTTTTTCTTCATTAAGAGACTTTTGAATCTCATAGTAGGCTTTAAGCACAAAAGAGGGCACCTTGTAGCAAATGTTTTAGTTTAAATAGAATTTCCCCAGAAAGCAAAGAGCACAGGGTCACCCTCATTCAGGGAACAAGAGGTGGTGGGGAGATACCCAGAGCGTAGTGTGAGGTATCGATTTATTACTTCTCAGCTCCAAATGCACTTTTCCTTCCATGTTCTGCAATAGCGGAGCCAGATTTTGCAAATCTCTCTCCACTGCCAGCTGGCCAGTGCTCAACCCTGTCTGGAGAGGCATGCTGGAAGAGAAAGAGGTTTCTCTGCCTGGTCCACCACGTTTAGCTTGTTGAGCTCCTGCAGTGGATGATTTTCTTTCAGCAACGCCTAGCAGTCGGCAGCAAGCGCCCCCTATCTGCAGCGGCTTCCCTAACATACTCCCTTCAGAAGTCACAGCTGAGTGACTATGACGATGTCTCTTAGCCATTAGTCTCTGAGGCTGACTTCTCAGCACACCATCCCCCCACCACCACCACCACCAAGAGTTTCTCAGGGGAGGGCCACTGTTCAGCACTTTTCCATGAAGTGTTGGTAGGCATAGCATCTCCCCATTAACAGCATCCTGGGTCCCCTACAGCCTGCAGAGTTCTGAGGTCCAGCGTCTCCATAAGGACAGCTTTCTCTAGCACTCCAGAGGGGAGATTTCCAGCCAACTTTGCATAACCTGTGACCCAGGGTGGCGCCCTCTCTGGGAAAGTCAGTATCTCCACTCTTCACCCTGGGAGACGTGACTTGCCCTGGGGCACCCCAACTCAGCACCAGGGGCAATGACTTCTCCTGTATTTGCTAGTCTTGCATTTTTTTTTTTTTAGTCTGTTTTTGGTTGTTTTTTGCTTTTGTCTTTTCCAGGCTGCACCTGCGACCCACGGAGGTTTCCAGGCTAGGGGTTAAATTGGAGCTGTAGCTGCCAGCCTACGCCACAGCCACAGCAAGCCAGGTCTGAGCCATGTCTGTAACCTACACCATAGCTCACGGCAATGCCAGATTTGAATGCACTGAGCAAGGCCAATGATTGAACCTATGTCCTCATAGATTCTAGTCAGATTCATTTCCACTGAGCCACGACAAGGACTCCTATTCTTGCATTTGTTAGCATTCCTGTGGCTTCAGTTAGCCAGTGCCTCATTACCAAAAGCCCCTAATAATTAGTAGCCCCTCTATGTTAAAATTTCTCTATTCAGTTTGTTGCTGTGTTTTCTGTCTCCTCTTGGACCAATCCCTGACAATTCCTTCAGTGGGAAGGAAGAGAGGTCCTCGGTGTTTCCATAAAGAGCTGCTGCATCCTTGACTTTTCTGCCCTCCACCCTCCCCCGCTAACAATACCCTTTTGCCCTCAGTGACTGTTCTCTGCAGATGGCGATCACTGGCTTAAATCCTCTAAAGGCTCCCAGAGTTTCTCCAAATCTCTGCCCATCTTAGACACATCTAAGGGGCAGAAGGGTGTAAGAAGAATCACTTTAATTTCTACATAAAATATACTGCGGTAAAAGCTGTACCTCGACCTTTAAAAAATTCACAAGTTGGTATTTTGTTGCAAATACTCGAACAGAACTCTAACTTGATCAATATTGCAAATTGCCAGGTTAGTGAAAATCCCAGAAAACCATGCTGAGAGGCAGCAAAAATTTGTTCATCATGTGAAGGTCAATCAGGAATTTCTGAATTGCATTGGACAGTACTGTAACCGCAGTGGCCTGATTTTGACACTATAATCCATCTCCACCAGGGAACCCAGAAAATCAGTGCTCATTATATAATTTTCCAGTGCATGACAAGAGTAGTGACAAATTGACTTCCTGTGATGACTATAAATAAAAGAAATACACAGTAAGACTCTAGTCTAGTGTAGTAGCCTACAGATAAGCAAGACATTAAAGTTAGAGGATCTGAAATAAGCATCAGTTAAATTTTTTGTCTGATTTTCCTACTTATCTTTCACCTCGTGGCCGCAGTAGAAACAGGCTCCAATTTCCTCTGGTGGAGGTAACTTTCATCTCAGCTAAAAAAGAGTGATTCATCTGAAAAATTAAAATCTGAGCATAAAATATGAAAGAAATAATGGATTCTTCTCGAATAGCGGAAATCCTTGGCCAGATTCTATTCCATAAGCATGCTACATTTTTATATTTGAAATGCATTCATTTCCTAAGAGTAGGGCATAAAATCCAGCTCCTGAAGACTGTACAGATATTGTCCTGAGGCTCGGCCTCGGCAGTGCTTGGAAACACAAGCTTCCTTTATATGTCTGTCATCTTCTGGTTGATCCGCTCTTCAGGTCACCTCAGGCACCTCGTGTAGCCTTGCCTGCCCAGGGGCCCAGAGTACAGAACTGCCACCTGACACAATTCCAAAGTACACTGTTTATACGGAACACACACGAGTGCCCCTGGAGTCACAGGGGATTGTAAAAGTCTCCCAGACGGGATGATGGCAACTGAAGACACAAAGGGAAAAGAAGGAATGTACTCAGATTTTGGGCAGGACCTGAGAAGGAGGAGGTGCTATTGCCTGAGATGGGGGAACAAAACCGGAAGCAGCTGTTGCTGAGAAAGTAAAGAGAGAGGAGGTTCTGGAGTTCCCATCGTGGCTCAGTGGTTAACGAATCCGACTAGGAACCATGAGATTGCGGGTTCAATCCTGGCCTTGCTCAGTGGGTTAAGGATCCGGCGTTGCCGTGAGCTGTGGTGTAGGTTGCAGACGCGGCTCAGATCCCGCATTGCTGTGGCTGTGGCGAAGGCCAGAAGCTACAGCTCCTGTTAGACCCCTAGCCTGGGAACCTCCACATGCAGCGGGTGCAGCCCTAGATAAGGCAAAATGACCAAAAAAAAAAAAAGGGGGGGGGGAGGGGAGTTCTGCTCTGGTTCCTCCTGTAGATTCACTTTGCAAAAATCAGACTGGTTATTTACCTGTTTTTTGGCCCTATGAATAACTTTCTTTAGACTCAAATCCCCAACGAACGGGTACATTGTTACTCTTCCTGTTAAACATCCCGTTTTCTGCACCCAAGACTCCACTTCCACAAGACCCTTTGGACACGGTGGTCCAGGTAGCTCATCCAATCCTTCCCCCTTTCCAGGGAGAGTTTCCTCTTGGTGATGACCTTTGCCCAGCATGGAAGCTTAGAATGCTGTGTGAACAGGTAGAGCTGCTCACCAAGACCGCAGCCTCTGATCAAAGGTTCACTTCCCTCCTGAGGCCCGCTTGTTTCTTTGCCTGCTTTCTCAAAGACCTGCTCTCTCATATCACAACTTCCCAGATCTCCGGTTTAGCTGACCTAATATATGTACCTAGTGAACAGTAATTTCCAATGTCCTCCTTTGGCCAGCCCCTGGCGACCATCATTCTACTTTGTCTCTATAAATCTGACAATTCTAGCATTCTTTGACTATTCAGGATTCCACTTCCTACAAGCAGAATCATATCTTATTGCCTCTTTTCCCCTTATTTTAGAGCTGTACCTGTAGTGTATGGAAGTTCCCAGGTGAGGGGTCAAATTGGAGGTACAGCTTCAGACCTGCGCCACAGCCACAGCAACTACCAGATCTGAGCCACATCTGCAACCTACTCTGCAGCTTGTGGCAATGCTGGATCCTTAACCCACTGAGTGAGGCCAGGGACTGAACCTGCATCCTCACAGATACTAGTGGGTTCTTAGCATGCTAAGTCACAGTGGGAATGCCTTATTTGTCTTTTGTGATAAGCTTTTTTCACTTAATGTCATCAATGCTGTAGCATGTGTCAGAATTTCCTTTCTTTTTAGGCTGAATAATATTCCATTGTACATACATACCACATTTTCTTAATCCACTTATCTGCCCAAGGGTCCTTGGGTTGCTTCTGCCTTTTGGCATTGTGAATAATGCCCCTGTGAACATGAGCGCACAAATATCTCTTCAAGACTCTGCTTTCTGGAGTTCCCTTCGTGTCTCAGTGGTTAATGAATCCGACTAAGAACCATGAGGTTGCGGGTTTGGCCCCTGGCCTTGCTCAGCGGGTTAAGGATCCGGCGTTGCTGTGAGCTGTGGTGTAGGTCGCAGACGCGGCTCAGACCTCGCGTGGCTGTGGCTGTGGCGAAGGCCGGCGGCTACAGCTCCTGTTAGACCCCTATTCTGGGAACCTCCATATGCCGCGGGTGCGGCTCTACATAAAGGCAAAAAGATAAAAAAAAAAAAAGACTGTTTTCTATTCTTTTGGGTATGTATCTAGTGGTACAGTTGGTCAATTATATTGTTTGATGTATTCTTTGGCAAAAACCAATGTAATAATCGAAATCTCCATCTATCTATCTCCCTAATTTAACCCTGCAATCACATAGCTGTTGATGGCTGCAGAAAAAGAAACCACCACATCAGCTTCTTTCAAATCATGACTAAGAGCTAGTGTGACCAACCATCCTGGTTTGCCCCAAGACCAGACTAGCCCAGTTTTAGCATTGAAATCCGGGTTCCAGAAATCCCCTGAAACCAGGGCAAACTGGAACAACTGGTCATCTTACCAGAGACCGGCTCTTGATAGGACCTCATGATCACATTGCATTTCCCTGGTCCATTTACTCTCCACGCCACTGAATCACGTTTTCACACCTGCTCACTTCTTAAACCCCAAGACTTCCTCCCTGTCCTCATTCTCAGCTGATTTCCTTGATTCCTGCTTCACTGAGAAAGTGGAAGCATCCAGAAGAGACCTTCCTAGATTCACAGCACCACCACTTACAGTTTCCGGCTTCTGCACTCCACCCCTTGGCGTCCCTCCTAGTACTGGAGAGGAGCACCTGTTTTTCTACCATGGACACACCCACAAACCTATCAAAAGCCAGTTCCTCGTTTTGTGAACTACATCCCATTCTTTCTGTTAAAAGATACACTGAGGCATATTAAGATTTTTTAGACGTTCATTTGAGCAAACATAGATTCTAATCAGGCAGCACCAAACTGGAAGAGGTCAGGAGCACTCCCAACAGGATTATGGAAAAGACAAGGAAGCAAAACAAGAAAATTATTTGATTGGCTATGGCTTAAGCAGTTGCGTTATATGGGAAAGCCCAGTTGGCTGTTTATAACTGGTTGTTCTGCTTAACCTTGAAGTATTTACAGGAGTTGATTCTGGCTTTGGATTTGGTTTGCTTCCACAAGCTACCAAGTCCACCCCAGTCTAATTAGCCTCCTTGTTTGACTACTTTTAATACACCTCATCTCACTGACAGAGAATATGTCTCCAGTCATTCTCCCCTTATCTGCAACATCAATTTCCCCTTTACTGGATCATTTCTGTTATTTCTTCCATGTTGGAAAACACAATAGAAAAACAACATTCCCTTGACCCCACTTCTATCAGCAATTACCCCATGTTTTCTGCTCTTCTTTACAAGCAAAACTCTCTGAAAGGATTTTCACATATTTTCTCCAATTCTCCTCCCCAAACTCTCCTCAACACTACTTTTCCCCTGCTGGCCTATCAAATCTGCTCTCATCAAGATCACCAATGATATGCACAGTGCTAAATTCAATGACCAACTGTCAGTCTTCCTCTTACATGTTAACCACATCTGATAGGCTGCATCTGAGAGAGCGATAACAGTGGTGGGTCCTGCCCACCTGTACACCTTTTCACTTGGCTTTGGACACCACCCTCTGGATTTGCCCCCTACCTCTTGGTTTCATTTTCTTCTTTTTCTTGGCTTCTTAAAAGCTAGAGTGTCCTGGATCTCTTTGGGCTATCATCTCTTTTATTTACTTTTTTTCATTTTTCAAAGTTTTATTGAAGTAGAGTTGATTTAAAATGCTGTGTTAATTTCTGCTGTTCAACAAAGTGATGCAGTTATACATACGCACATGTCCATTCTTTTTCAGATTCTTGTCTCATATAGGTTATCACAGAACATCGAGTGGAGTTTCCTGTGCTAGGCAGCAGGTCCCCACTACCATCCATTCCATATACAATAGCATGCATATGCCAATCGCAAGGCTCTCCTAGCTTTTAAATTCATACTCATACGTTTTTGTGATCACACACAGTCTTCTGCATATAAAGATGCTGATGGCTCTCAAGTTTACAGACCTCTCTCCTGAAGTTCAGTCACTTATCTTAACTGCCTAACTAACATCAGCTCTCAGAAGACATCTCAAGTATAACTGTACCTAAATGAAACATATGATCTCTGCTACTCTGTTTCCAGTCTTCTCTCTCTGAAGTTTTGCCCATCTTAAATGATGGCAAATATATCCTTCCACATTCTCAAGCCAAAATCTTTGGAACCACTCTTGAATCTTCTATCTCTCACACTTCGTATCCAACCCTTCGAAAAATTCTATTTTTTCTACCTTCAAAATATACCCAGAGTTGCATTTTGCTTATGAAAATTTCTGCCATTGTGCTAAGTGGCAGCTGTGAGTCTTGCCTGGCGCTTCCTCCTGGAAGTTTCTCTGCTTCAGCTTGGGTATTTTCAAAATAATAGAAAAAGAGAGAAAACTAATGAGTAAAAGGGCAGGGTGTGGGTGTGAAACTCTACTTCTTAGAGTGTCTTTGTTTTTAAGAAAGTTATGCTTAGAAATATAAACACTTAACAGGAAGAAAAATTAGACACAAAGATCCCCCGTAAAGGTTTAACATTATGCTCTATACAGAATCCAACATATTCACTGCTTAATGACAGCTCACCGACACAAATAATAGTACCTTATATTTATATAGTGGCTTACAAGGTGTGCAGTGTTGTTATATGGATCTCATTAATCCTATTTACTCTTGACAACAATCCTATCATTCATTCAATCCTGGAGACTGCTTTGCATCCCCCAAAGCCAGCCCAGGGCCTGGCACACAGCGGTTGTCCAGGTGATGTTTATGGAATGGGTGGACTCATGGACATAGGCTTATTAGCCTCATTTTACAGATTAAAAAAAATAAGACAACGATTTGGTCAACATCATCAAACTAATACTTCTAATTTCTATGTCAATGTTCTACCAAATTAATAGATCCACAGCTTCTGGAGATTTGACTTCCTATTTCTTGTAACAGAACAAATTTTTAGGAAAATTTTGATTGCTACTATTATCTTCTTCCACTATCTTTCAGAGTAACTGAAGGAAATATCAGTTTTCCATTATTTTCAGTCATAGATAAACCTAAGAAAATAGTAAAATCGGTGTAGGCTCCTTGGTGACTATAAGTATGATGAAGTGCCCACTTAATTATTTCAGGAATGTCCTACTTTATTTAGGTTGAGCATATTGATTATACTAAACCAACGGTGTTCCCCAAAAAACATATATACCTTGCCTATAACTCTACACATTTGAGGGGTGGGAGCTGGGATGGGAAATAGGCAACACTCAACCTTAATGCTGAGTTTCCAAGTGTTACCCCTCTCTACCAGCCATTTCTGTCAAATTATTCTTTTTAATGGTTTTTCCTGAGTCACACCATCACCAAACTCTCTGGCATCTTGTTTCTTTCCCGTGGAAAATACTAAATACACTCAGATGTTGTCATTTGGGATTTGTTTTTTCAACTCCACTTACAGGTAATACCTCATTCATAAACACCATTTCCATATCTCCACCTCTTTCTGGAGTCCTCCTTTGATGTTTTCCACGTACTGGCTTCCCAACCATCAGGACTAGCTTTATCTGTCCTATTGCTTCCTAAAGCCTCCACCTTTTTTTTTTTTTCAGTACTCTAAATTATTCCCACACTTATTCCTCATAAAGTCAAACTCCTCATTCATGGCAGCAAAGCATCGAGTTGGAAACCTACCCTCATGCCAACTTGTTTACATTAATAATGGTACCACCCACTTCTGGTACTATTATTTCTGCTCAGCAACACTCAAAAAATGTGTCCAAGAATTCTTAAGATAGGAGTTCCCGTCATGGCTCAGTGGTTAACAAATCCGACTAGGAACCATGAGGTTGCAGGTTCGATCCCTGGCCTTGCTCGGTGGGTAAGGATCCGGCGTTGCCGTGAGCTGTGGTGTAGGTCACAGACGTGGCTCGGATCCCGCGTTGCTGTGGCTGTGGCAAAGGCCGGCGGCTACAGCTCCTGTTAGACCCCTAGCCTGGGACCCTCCACATGCCGCGGGTGCGGCCCTAGATAAGGCAAAAAGACAAAAAAAAAAGAATTCTTAAGATACCAGCTTTTTAATTCTCCTTGAGGACTTCATGTGGTGCAAACATTAGAAAACATAAGAGATAAGACTGATGGCTTTTTAATGGCTATAGAACCCATTTTTAACAAGCACAGGAAATGTCCTTTACCCTCTTTCTTACCTTTAACTGACTTTCATTTAAAAAAAATAACAAATTTAAAGATTCTCCTGCCTCCTAATGAAGTTGGAAAAGAATTGGTGGTTCTAAGTTTGAGTCAAGTCCGAATGTGCTTAATGACCTTGGATAAATTACTTTGCTTCTTTGAGCCAAAGTTTCCTCATCTATAAATGAGAGTTATCTTCTTCCTAAGACTGTTGTGAGGAATAAATGAGAGTATACATGAAAAATTTTTTCATAAAATATGCCAAATACGGTGCTATCGTCCAGTTCCAGCACAAGAGCTGAGCAGCACAACCTGACAGATGAGAAGGGAGAGTACAGAATGCGCACTTAGTAACGCCATTCCCCAGACCACAAAATTATCCTTGTTTCAAGTCATCGTACTGACTTTTCATTTCTTAAGCAATAGATATCTTCAATTACAATGAGCGGGGATTTATGGGACTCTAGAAAATTATATCACTGCTGTAAGCATAATAAAAGATATGCAAATGCTGCAACTTAAGTGGACTCTTTATATTGCATTTTGTTAGAGTTAACCAGAAGGACCAAAAGATTTGATGTAAAATGTGTTTTTTTCACATAGAGAATTAATAGCTCCCTCTATATAAAAATGGACAATTAATGTTCTAAGGTGATATATATACCTTTTTTCCTACATGTTGCAATCATGTCTAATTCACACTTAGCAGTCATCCCCTCTTTTTTATTTTTTTTAAATTTTTGGCCATGCCCATAGTATGCAGAATTTCCCAGGGTTAGGAATCAGATTCAAGCCACTGCAATGACATTGCTGATCCTTAACCTGCTGCACCACAGGAGAACTCCAATCACCCCTCATTTTTTAGACTCTATTCCCCACAGGGAAGCCTCTGCATATCCCTTATTCTGCCTTCCTCTCCTATGACTCCCTTTTGCTTCAACACATATAATGTCATCAGAGTTCTCCTGTGGTGCAGCAGGTTAAGGATCTGACATTGTCACCGCAGTAGCTCGGATCACTTCTGTGATGCAGGTTTGACCCCGGGCTGGGGAACTTTCACATGCTGCAGGCACAGACAAAAAATAAATAAATTTTTAGAATTAAGAAAAAGTCATCTACATGTTGTCAACCCACAGACAAATATCTCCACCCCGACCTCTCATGATGGAGAGATTTTATTTTATTTTATTTTATTTTTGTCTTTTTGCCTTATCTAGGGCCATACCCGCGGCATATGGAGGTTCCCAGGCTAGGGGTCTAACAGGAGCTGTAGCTGCCGGCCTTCACCGCAGCCACAGCAACACGGGATCCGAGCCGCATCTGCAACCTACACCACAGCTCACGGCAACGCCGGATCCTTAACCCACTGAGCAAGGCCAGGGATCGAACCCGCAACCTCATGGTTCCTAGTTGGATTCGTTAATCACTGAGCCACGATGGGAACTCCGTCATGACAGAGAGATTTTAGTATTCAACTGCCACTCATCACCTCCACTTAGACGACTAACATGACTCAACATTAACAGGCCCCGAACTGAACTCAGGATTTTTGCCCTCAATCCTGTTTTACTTAGAGTCCACCCCCCACCTTTCCCCCCCCACTTTTTAGGGCCGCATCCACGGCATATGGAGGTTCCCAGGCTAGGGTTTTAATGGGAACTACAGCCGCCGGCCTACACCACAGCCACAGCGATGCCAGATCCGAGCCGCATCTGCGAACTACACCACAGGTCACGGCAACACCAGATCCTTAACCCACTGGGCGAGGCCAGGGATCAAACCTGCAACCTCATGGTTCTTAGTCGGATTCATTTCTGCTGCACCATGCCAGGAACTCCTCCTCCCCCTCCTTGTTAATAACTATTCCATTCTCCCTTTGACTGGATCAAAAACCTCGTAGTTGCATTTCCACATCCATTCTGTCAGGAAATCTCATTGACCCTCCCTTTCAAAATACATCTAGAATATGACCATTTCTTATCAATTCCACAGCCACCATTTTGGTATGAGCCAATAATATGTCTTACCTAGGTTACTGCAACAGCCTTCTCACTAGTGCATTTTCATTCCTGTTACCCCATCCTCACTCCTCACTCTAAATTTATTTTTTTCTTTTTTCTTTTTTAAGTGTCCCATGGCATATGAAGGTCTCGGGCCAGCGGTCAGATCCAAGATGTAGTTGTGACCTAAGCCACAGCTGCAATAACACCAGATCCTTAACCCACCGTGCTGGGCTGGGGATGGAACCTGCGTCACAGAGCTCTGGAGATGCCACCAATCCTGTTGCACCACAGAGGGAACTCCTGAATTTATTTTTAAAACAACCATCAAGCAATCCTTTAAAAGCCTACATTAGTGCACCTTATAGCTCTGTTCAAAACCCTTCAAGATTAACCCATATTATTCAAAGACAAGCCTTACATAAACTGGCTCCACTATTAGCTCTCTGACCTTACCATCCTACTAATCTCCTCTGGTGCTATTTCACCTCAACCACACTGGATTTTTTAATTAGTCCATGAACATGCCAGGTGTCTTCCCATCTTTTCATCTCTGTACTGGTTTGTCTTTCTGCCTGGGGAACGCCCTGCCCTAAGTAACTCCACATTTCTCATTTTCTCAGTAAGGACCACGCTGACCATCTTACTTGAAATTGCAACTCTCCTCCTTTTCTTTTTCCCCCCTCTCTAAATACACAGCACTTATCACTTCAACATGACATTTATTGCTTATTTTCTGCGTCCCTCTATTAAACTATAAAGTCCATGAGGACAATAACCTAGAAAAGGGTCTGGCATCGAATGGATTTTGTTGAGTGAATAATTTCAGTCTCTCAGTTATACAAAATCGTGAAAGTTGGGTTGTGTGGTTTTCTAGTGCTACTTTGACAAGTTACCACAAACTTAGTGGGAAAAAAGTGATCATTTATTCTTTAATAGTTTTGGAAGTTAGAAATCTGAAGCCCAAGTGTCAGCTGCAGTTATTCTTTCTGGAGACTTCAGGGAGAAACTGTTTCCTTGCCTTTTTCAGCTTTTAAAGGTTGCCTACTTTTCTTGGCTCATAGCCCCTTCCTCTCATTACTCCAAATTCTTGGTTCTGTTGTCACGTTCTACAACTTGCTTCAGTCTCCTGCCTCCTCTTATAACAACATTTGTGATTATATCAGGCCAGCTCAGACCAGGACCTATCTTCCTATCCCAAGATTATTTATTTATTTATTTTTCTTTTTGCCTTATCTGGGGCCGCACCCGCGGCATATGGAGGTTCCCAGGCTAGGGATCTAACAGGAGCTGTAGTTGCCGGCCTTCGCCACAGTCACAGCAATGCGGGATCCGAGCCGCGGCTGCAACCTACACCACAGCTCACGGCAACGCTGGATCCTTAACCCACTGAGCAAGGACAGGGATCGAACCCGCAACCTCATGGTTCCTAGTCGGATTCGTTAACCACTGAACCACGATGGGAATTCCCCCAAGCTTAATTTAATCACATCTGCAAAGTCCTTTTTGCTGTGCAAACTAACACTCACAGGTCCTGCAGATTAGGATATGTACATCTTTGAGAGGCCATAATTCAGTCTACCTCATGTGGAAAAGAGTTTTGTGGGTTGAGTAGGTAAAGCATAGCGTAACTAGGCAACAGCATAAGAGACATGAATGAAACTACTCTATTGGCCAGTATGCCAGGCACAATAAGGGAAAGCCAATAGGAGATCAAGTTTTATTCATATAACTTGAGAGACATACAGCTTTCTATTTAACTACGCACATATTGGAGATGAATTGGGTCACAGAAGTTTTGAGCAAAAAGGCAAGACATGACGCTGAGAGCTTGGTCAGGGGTGAGACATGGAAATTCTCTGAGGCCACACTGAGGATTTTGGATTTGACTCTAAGGGAAACTGGAAACCACTTAAGAGAACTGGTCTGATCAGATTTTAAAACACGCCACTCTTGCAATAATGTGGGGGGAAAAAAATGGGAGAGCAAGAGGATATGTGAAAAGATGAGTGGGGCAAAATGATGCAGTAATCTAGGCAATAGTGGCTTGCTATTGAGTCTTAATTTCTTCTCTGTAAAGTGAAGATCATATTGTTATCAACCTCCCCTTGCTATTGCAACAATGCAGTGAGAATACACATAAAATACCGTGTTGAGCATATAAACCGCACCAGTACTGGTATCGTAACTCTGGAATCAGATTTTTAGCTATCCAGTCCTAACACAAAACTGCAGAAATGCTCCTTAATAGGAAATAAGGTTTCGATTACATTGAACACAAGGTTATTTAAAAACCAATAAAATACTGACATAACCACACTGCGATAAGAAGCTGGCCTCTGCGCTGTGTGATTAGGTAAAGAAAACATGTCTGTGAATACCTCCGGGTGAAGGAAGGAAGAGGTGACCACAAACTCAGAGAGAACCTGGATCCCAGATTTCAATAACAGTTAAACAAGGAGAAACAAAATCACCACTGGGAATTTTGGCTGCCAAAGACTAGATATTATGAAAATGAACAATTTTGAAGGTCCTCAGAAATGCTTTTCTTTGTGTCACCAAGCAATGGGTTTTAATAGTATAGTGTATAAAAGCATAGGCTTGGGCAGGACAAGTGGGTTCAAGTCCTGCTTCTGTTACTAGGTTTAATTTACCATTAGGAAAGTCATTTAAACTGAGTATCAGCTCCTCCTTCTGAAAACTGAGATAATTACAGCAATACTTCATACATGAGTCTTAGAATTTAACCGGAAAACATTTACAAAATGCTAACAGCGTATGGCACAAATTAGGTATTCAAATGGTTGTTACCGTCAGCGTCAATGTTATTCACTGTTGCAGCCTTTTTTTCTTAAATGTTTATCAGCCCAACACCTCTCAAGCAATTGCAAATTGGGTCCTGAAAGGTGAGGAAAGCAGGAAACAGGCCACCGAGGAAAGCAGGTCAGGGAAGGTAGCATCAATACCAAGTCATCTTTACTGGAGCAAGGATTGAAGTGTGTGGGTAATGAGCAGGCTAAGAGCAGGCAAGGGAAGAGGCAGGCAGGAGCCAAGAGGAGGGAAAATGACATCCGTGCGCTGCCAGGAGAAGCTCATCTCACGGAGTGCCGGGCTCACTCTCATCAGGAATTAAGGGAAAGTAGACAAGGAGCGGGAGGATAAATGAACACACTAGCCATACTCTGCAGGCTGCGGCTATCCTTGCTGCGAAAACACAGGCACATTCACCCCATTTATGTGAAAGGTGGCAAGAAGCTATTTGCAGCCTTCTCCAGAGGGCACTGTCAGAGTATGAAAAAGCACTTAAAAATAACAAGACTGCTATTATCAACAAATAAAATTCTGAAGACAATCTCAGATAATACCAGGATGAAGACAGCCCCTCTTGCTGGGCTTTAAGATTATTTTGGCCTGCCAGAGTTTTTAAGTTGCATGTGGTCAAGAAAAAAAAAAAGGAGGCAATTTTCCAAAAGGCAAAAGGTGAGCCTGGGTTCAGAATAAGAAAATGAAGACGTGTTTAAATGAGCCTTTTCAGAAGGGAGTGAAACTGGAGAGTCCCCTGGCTGTCACTCTTCCCTTTGGATGTCCCGTGAACTCAGGCCAAGTTCGATGGAAAAATAAGTACTTAGATTCCATCTCAGCAAAGTACACTAGTGCAGGTCCTTGGAATGGATTTCACATGGTGATTTTCGCAATTTTCAGAACTAGGAAGTAGGAGTTCCCATTGTGGCGCAGCAGAAACGAATCCGACTAGGAACCATGAGGAACCATCCCTGGCCTCGCTCACCGGGTTAAGGACCTGGCGTTGTGTGAGCTGTAGTGTAGGTTGCAGACGCGACTTGGATCTGGTGTGGCTGTGGCTGTGGCTGTGGCGTAGGCCAGCAGGTACAGCTCCGATTAGACCCCTAGCCTGGGAACCTCCATATGCCGTGGGTGCAGTCCTAAAAACCAAAAAAAAAAAAAAAAAAAAAAAGAACTAGGAAGTGTTAGATGTCTGTGGCAGCTAAATGATTGATTATGTGTCATTCTCAAATGAAACATTTCCATGGCTCCCCACTGCCTTTGGATGCCATACTCCTCACCCTGATTTCGGAAAACCTTCCCATTCTCTGCTCAGCTCCAGTGATGGGATAAGGCAACTCTGAGGCTCTCAAGCGCAATTCCAACTGGGGATGGAGACTAACAAGGGATTGCTCGATCTAAATGCTAAATTCCCAGGAAAACTGACTGTCCATCCAAACTCAAGTGCCCACCTTTGGTCCAATTAGATATGGCGAGTCACAAACATGCCTCGAGTGTGTCCAGCATGACTTTCCCCTCTCTTTATCCTCTGTACCCAAGATTCAACCTCATTAGACCATTTGCCATTTCTTCCACACCCTTCCTCTGGGTTTTCTTGAGGGTAGAATACCCTTTTTCTATAGACCTATTTATTAGAAGAGAGATCAAGCACAAACTTCAGGGACTAGGTTTGCAAACTGTTCAGAATTCATGCACAGACTCATAGATTTTAAATTACACTTCAGGGAGTTCCCGTTGTGGCTCAGCTAGTATCCATGAGGATGTGGATTTGATCCCTGGACTCGCTCAGTGGGTTAAGGATTCAGTGTTGCCGTGAGCTGTGGTACAGGTCGCAGAGGTGGCTCAGAACCCACGTTGCTGTGGCTGTGGTGTAGGCCGGCAGCTGTAGCTCTGATTCAGTCTCTAGCCTGGGAACTTCCACACGCCTCAGGTGTGGCCCTTAAAAAAAAAAAAAGATGCCTTTCACTATGCTATGTTTAAAGGGTAAACGTTACAAGAGGATATCAAGTTGGGGATTTTCAGACTCTGGTATGTGGTTGTTCCTTACCAGGGCATGTGTGTGGATGCTTGCATATGTCTGATAGAAGCCTGGTACTGTGATGTTTTGAAGTCACAGTGCCATTGTCTTAAAAAGGTCATCAATACTATCCTTATCCTAACTCCAGTTCCAATGTGTAGGCTTTCCAATATCACTATGCAGTTCTCCAAAACCAGCCGGGTGTCCTACTTCTTATACTACCTACAAGGAGACAGCATCAGATCCCACACTTAAGGGCTCAGTCCTACAAGACTGCCACTCACTTCTACTTCAGATGCCAATAGCCAAGTCCAGATTGTCCCCCTTGCTTTTGACCAACTGGCTATAAAGTAGAGGTTTCCAAGATCCCTCCTTGGGTTTGATTAATTTGCTAGAGGAAAACCGTGACTGCATTTTACTGGCTAGATTACATGTTTATTACAAAGGATATTAAAGAATGCAAACCAACAGCCAGATGAGGTGACACATAGGGCAAGGTCCTGAACAAAGACGCTTCTGTCCCTATGGAGTTTGGGATCTGGCATAGTGGCACAGGAAAGCTTTCTGGTTCATCAACCTGGAAGCTTTCCAAACCCTGCCTTTTGGCTTTTTATGGAAGATTCATTACATAGGCATGACTGATACAATTGTTGACACTGGTGGTTAAACTGAATCTTCAGCCCCTCCCTGGAGGTTGGGGGTGGGACTGAAAGTTCCAAACCTCTAATCACTTTCCCCTGGCAACCAGTGTCCCTTGCTGCTTTTCAAGTCACCTCATTGACAGAACAAGAGACACTTTTATGGCTCTCTTTATAGGACATTACAAGGTTTTTAGGAGCTCGGTGGTAGAAATGGAATGAAGACCAAATATGTATTTTGTATCATAAATCACAGTATCATGACTATACTGTTGATTTAACTCCAGTTGACATATCAGCTAAACCTCACGCATACAGTCGCAGAATGGCAAGTAGTCATGAATGCTCACTTACTTTCAGAGCCCGGAAGTACTGAGTAAGACAAGCTTTGCCTCGCCACTGGCCCGTCTCTTCCTTATCCTGCCAAGTAATACAATAATTCCCTCTCTCCCATGCCCAGAGCATTTGGTTTTATCTCCTGGGATCAGGTGGGAAACATTTTGGCAACTGTAAGTGATATGTGCTTTGTGGGCAATGTGAACTTGACACAGACACTTAACCGACCTGGTAGAGAAGATTCCTCGCTGGGGAAATAGGTGGTAAAAATATCACTCTTTTAGGTGAGGTGTTGATAATTCGATGGAGATATTGATCAGTCAGCATCAGGACAACACTGGAACAAGCGCTTCCATGGAGCTGCACCTCCTCCCTCTCCAGGAAGGCCCTGACAGAGAACAGGCAGAGGGGACCCAGAGCCCTACACGCTAGGAAGCAGCTAGAGCGGCCCTCGACCCTTTTCCCTTATAATCTGGATTCCCAGATGCCACAGACGCAGGGTATTCAAAGGGGCCATAGACCGGGCCCTCAGGAAAAAGAGGGGGGAACGTTACAGGCTTCAAGTCCCCTTCAAGGAGACTAAACCCCAAAGCCTCTGGCCAAGTCTCATTGGAATGCCCCTTTCCCCACCGTGACCAGCCTGGGCTGCTCACTCCCTGCTAGAGACGGAATGTCTACTCCTCACCCTGCCTCTCTGTAACCTGTTCCCCATGCATTAACGTAGAGCTTTCATGCACTTCTTAAAACAGGTTTCAACTCACTATGGTATTAAAATTCCACTTGAAACATTTTTTTTTGTCTTTTTTGCCTTTTTTATCTAGAGCTGCACCCGCGGCGTATGGATGTTCCCAGGCTAGGGGTCTAACAGGAGCTGTAGCCGCCAGCCTTCGCCACAGCCACAGCAACACGGGATCCAAGCCGCGTCTGCAACCTACACCACAGCTCACGGCAACGCCGGATCCTTAACCCACTGACCAAGGCCAGGGATCGAACCCGCAACCTCATGGTTCTTAGTCGGATTTGTTAATCACTGAGCCACGAAGGGAACTCCCCCACTTGAAACATTTTAATGTACTACTTTGTCCTTGGCAATTATTTAAATTTATGATGAAATTTTTGGAGTTCCAGTTTAAAAACATGCAAGGTCCTACACAGTTTGTAAAAATTATTTCAGAGTGTTTGTGAATGAAAAAACTTGAAGAGGAGAATTATGGAGAGCTTCGACGCATGTCATTCACCTCTCGATAATCAGAATTTGGAAACAAAGCTCATAACATCTGTCCTCAGTCTTGTTTTACATAGCATCGTATTTTCCAATTTATCTAATATATATTCCTCAGGTTTTGCTATATAGATTGTATTGGGCAGAGCAACGACATTTGGGAGTTCCCTTGAGGCACAGTGGGTTAAGGATCCCATGTCGTTACTGCAGCAGCTCAGGTTGCTGCTGTGGCGTGAGTTCGATCCCTAGCCCAGGAACTTCAACATGCCACCATGTGGAATTAAATAAAAATAATAAATTTTGGATTAGCATATGCACCCTGTTGTATATGGAGTGGCTGGTCAGGGACCTGCTGTATACCACAGGGAACTCAATATTCTGTGATCCACTATGTGTATAACTAAAACACTTGCTATATAGCAGAAACTAACACAACACTGTAAATCAGTTATACTCCAAGGACTGCCGAAATCCCTAAAGTCAATTTTTTTTTTACCTTTAGCACAAATGTCTTCAAAAGTTATTCAATTATTTTGAGTAATATTTTAGATAACAGGGACCAAAAAGCTCTTGAATTGGCTAAATATAGAAACATAGAAACTATCAGATAGTAAAAATTATGTATGAAAACTATTTTATGATCAAGTGATCAAGTTTTTCCTCTGCAAAATATTAAAGGAAAAAAATGTTGATAAAATGTCTTCCTTATCCTCCTCCCTTCAACAACCCCAAATAAATTGATAGCTTCTAAGTCCTATTTACAACTTCACTTACTGTCATCGGTCTCTGCCCTTATCACTTCAAAACCACCTGCTCTCTGGAAGTTCAGCCTTGCACTTGTAAACGTCAGCTCCAATCTTCATCTCTACTCTATCTTCATCTGGTTTACTCCTTCCAATGATTTGACAATTGTTGATCATCTCCTTTTTGCTAGACCCGTTGTCTTCCTTGACGTCAATGATTTCCCTCTTCTGACATTACTACTGTGACTTGAACTGCTCCTTCAAAGGCATCTCTTCCTTTATGATCCTTTAAGTGGAGGAAGATATTACCACAAAGTTGTTCTTAGCCCTCTTTCAGCCCTGCACACTTGGAGCTGTACCCTCCAATGGCTTTAACTATCACCTTGGGGCAGCTCTTAAAGACATCTTACCTAAAAGATGTCTCATTTCCAACTGTTTATGCTCTTCACACACCTCAACATATCCACATTTTCCCTCCCTTCCACACTCATAGTACACACCTCTCTCTTGCCCCAATCCCTTCATTCCAAGTACTTCTCTTGCTCTAGGACCCAATGCAAATCACAATCACCTCCTTCTAAAGGTCTTTACACCTCTCTCCTCCCCATCCAATGGAATCATCAAGTCCTCCTGACTCCAACTGTGCAACATCAACATAATCCATCCTCACCAATTTTCACTGACATAGACCTAATTCTGAATCTCATCCTTTCAGGTCTATGGTACCCTAACTGGGCTTTCAGCTTAAATAACACCACCTCCATTAACAATTACCCAGATAAGGGTGCCCTTTCTCTGTGCTCCCAGTATATATTATCCACAAATAAAATAGATGGTTAGTTGCACCCACTTCTGTCTCCCTCAAATCAGAGATCCATACGTTGAGAATACATTCCCTATCACCAGCCTGTATCAATGCTACCCACAAATTTAAACCTAATTTCCAGAGAAAATGCATCATACCATACAATTGATTTTCACATCTCCACAATATAAACCATGACGCAGCAAGAGCAATCACTAAATGTTTAGAAAGGAAAAGAAAGGAGAGGAAACAGGAACTAGAGAGCCACGTTTCTTTCTAAAGCTTTAAAGTATTCCTTATAATAACATCTTCTAATGAACTCACAGTAAAGCTTTAAGGCATTATCTAGTAATGTCTATTAATTTTTTAACAATAAAGAATGTGAATTCCTTTCCTCGCCTTAACATAAAGATAAGAATGAGGATGAATGATGCATGTCCCTGGAATGTGTTTCAAGATTCCTGGACAAAAGTGATGCACAATCTCACAACAGTTAATTCTTCTAGTTCTCAGAAGAATTGCTGAATATAAACTAGGTGACATAAGCAACCAAAGCTAAGATGCTCCAAGATTTCTCCCATTGAAATGAGCATTTAAAAGGTACAAGTCATGATTAAATCACTTCCTTTAAAAAAAAATCTGTAACAAGGCTACTGCCAGGTAAAAGAAAGAGAAATTTAACTGATTGTTCAGAATTGGGCCACTCTCTGTGAACTTCTCTCCCTGGGAAACTCCTTGTTCGCTTTGGCTCTGGCTGGAGGGGAAGGTGACTCAAGGCAGAGATTACATGAAAGCCATCATTTTGTAAAGGTTACAGGAGATACAACAAGAGACAGAACTGAGCCTCCTCGGTGCAACGAGGGGGCAAACATCAAAAGAGGAGTAAAGACAGCAGAGTGGGGTTGCTTCCTCTGAAGCTTATCTGAGCTCCTTTGGTTGAGAAATCAAGACTTGAAATCTCAAGATAAAAAGCTTGCTTGTGACAAACCCAGTGCCTGTTGGCTTTAGTTGCAACCAGTCTGCTTCTCTTATACAGTATACAGACACACGTGAAAAAAATTCATGGAACCTTCCAAAGGCATCTTAAGGTGTTTAAGAAATGATTATATGGAAAAAATAAATGATTATATGGAGGAGGAGTTCCAATGTTTCTTTGCAGAGCCAAGTTACCTTACGCAATACTTTAAACCAGAAGTGGAAACACACACACACACACACACACACACAACTGGATGCCAAGTCCAGATTCTAAGATGTGAGGCCAAATGGAATGGAAGGAAAATTCCCTTTTTTTTTTTGGCTTTTTAGGGCTGCACCCGCGGCATATGGAGGTTCCCAGGCTAGGCGTCTAATCGGAGCTACAGTTGCCAGCCTACACACCACGGCCACAGCAATGCAGGATCTGAGCCGTATCTGCAACCTACACCACAGCTCACGGCAAGGCCAGATCCTTAACCCACTGAGTGAGGCCAGGGATCGAACCCGCAACCTCATGGTTCCTAGTCAGATTCGTTTCCGCTGCACCATGATGGGAACTCTGAAAGGAAAATTCTTATTGCTGTATTTATTAAATATGAAATTGAGAAATCACAGACCCAGAAAGACCAAGACAGTGAAGTGAGACCTCTGTCTGCAGGAGCAGAACACCAACTGCAGATGCCCGGGACCAGCCAGGAGTGAAAACAGTATCAAGTTTTCAAATTAATGAGGTAAGAGTTTGTTTCCTTCCTAGGTCTCCGGGTCTGAATTGAAGGGAGAGAACTCGGTCTCTGATGCCAGTTTAGTTACCTTCAGTGAAACAAATCATATTTAAAATTGAGCTTACCTTGCTCGAAGTAGGAAAAAGATGTTCTAGGATTCTGTGCCCTTTACTGTGTCACACTGACCCTGAGGAACAGTTACTGCCATGGATTTCCAGGTGGAGAACATTTATGGTGTTGGAACCAATAACCCTGAATGAGATTGATAGCTCATCATGATACTGATCACAATACCACTATCAAAAATCTAAGTTTACTGAATACTTACTACCAGACAAATACACTGCTCAGCCCTTTTATATGGATTAAATTCTTCTAGCAAACTTCTCGGAGATAAACATCCCTTTTATTCTCATAATGCAAAGTAGAAAATGGGGCATGCTTGTCTTACTTAGGTCACATTATAACCCAGGTAGTCTAGCTCCCGTACTCATGTCACCTCTAATATTACTTAACTGCATAAATTCCACAAACCATTTAGCCCAGCATTTGAGGCCCTTTCTACATGACACCACCTCTTACCTCTTCTTCTGCTTGCTAGCATCTCATTTGTTTCCTTGCGCAGCAGAACTCCTTGTAAGAGTAGTCCACACTCACACAGTGTTTGATTCTTCTTCCGCTCTCTCTCAGCCCCACCTTAATCAACCTTTCATACCTGCCACTTTACCTAGACTTCACGGCAAGGTCAACAAAGATCTCCGCATAGGTAAATCCAGGAATCAATACCCAGTCTTCAGGTCATCTGGCTAGACATCACGGTCTCTTGGTTATCTCAGTGGTCACTTCCCTTTCATCCTTTTCCTGTTTCCTTCTTTTTCCCACCTCTAATTGTTGGGTATCTCCAAGGCTCAGCTCTTGGTGACGTTTTTCTACTACATTGTATACTCACTCCCTTGATGATCTCATGCAAGCTCTTGGCTCAAGTCCGTTTACAAGCCAAGAACTCCAGCCCAGACTTCTCTCGTGAACTTCTGCACAGACAACTGTCTACCTGACTTGGGTGTCTAATGGGCACTGAAATTCAACAAATCCACAACAAAGTCCTGAATCCCTCCACCCTCAGAACATCTGATTTACCCTCACTTTCCCTACTTGTGCTGTTGGAAACTCCATCCTTCCAATTTCTCAGGTAAAAAATCTTGTGGTTCTCTTTGATTAAAAACGCATTCTCTTATACTAGAAACCCTATACGCTCTACCTTCAAAACTATCTCCAGAATCTGATCACCTATGTACAATTGAATCACTTTGCTGCACAGCAGAAATTACATTGTAAGTCAACTATACTTTAGTAAAACTTTAAAATATGAACAAATGGTACAGTTTTTACATATAACCTATGCATATCCTCCCAAACACTTTTTTTTTTTTTAATGGCTGCACCTGCATCATATGGAAGTTCTCAGGCCAGGGATTGAATCTGAGCTGCAGCTGGAACCTTACACCACAGCTGCAGCAACACTTGATCCTTTAACCCACTCGCCACTCCACTGACCCAAGTGGCTGCAGTCAGGTTCGTAACCTACTGTGCCACAGTGGGAACTCCCCTCCCATATACTTTAAATCATCTCTAGATTACTTATAATACCTGCTACGATGTAAATGCTGTAAAAGTAATTGTTAATACAATGTAAATGCTATGTAAATAATTGCCAGAGCATAGGAAATTCAAGTTATACTTTTTCTAACTTTCTAGATTGTTTTCCAAGTATTTTTATTACATTGAACCTCTGGATATGGAAGGCTGACTATACCTATTAATTCATTTTGCTTAATTATTTGTCTCTCTCCATTAGAGTGTACGCTCAGTGAGAGCATAGCTCTTTTACTCACTGATGTACCCAAGGGTAAATAGACAATGTCTGATATACACATGCAGGCATCCAGCAAATATTTGTTGAATATAGAAACAAAACACATATACACTAAAGACAGAGGTCATTGTATCCTATTAGACATCCCTCTTTTTAATTTCCTGGTTAACTGTCTTCTCTTATTGTGGATGTTCTGCTTAATACAGACATTGCCAAAACATTTTGTGGCTCAGAAAAGCCTCCTCCTTCCCTCTCCACTCAACAAGTTAAGGATAAAAACAGACTAACAGACTGAACGTAGAAACTCTGAAATTAATTATTATTTACAACTTTCACAGTGATCCAAGTGGGATATCCAAGGTGCTCTTACCTGTCTTATGGACGCCTGGCACTGAGTCTTAACTGCATGCTCTCAACTCAGGTTCACTTCCGAAACGTCCCAGAGTTTAGCTGCAAAGGAATTCCTGACCAATAGTGCCACCTACTGATCAAGAGATGAGAAATCAAGGCAATGAGGCAGAAAGTACAATCCAGTCTAACTTGAAAACTGGGGAAAGACAGTCATAAAAAAAAAAATCCCATAAAGTCAGTAAAATAAACAGGCTTTTCTTAAAGAGTGCTAGCTAGGAGTTTACACTGAATCCTACAGCAGCAGTAAGCAAATACTGCATAACTATAAAGAATCATAATAATCCCCTTCAGAAAAGAGGAAGCACCTCCAAAATATTAACAGAGCAAACCAGTTTTCTATAAATACCAACCATTTTATTTTTAGAAATTAAGATCTTTGAGACACAAAGAAAACATATGTGCTTTTATTTTACCTCACATATAAATAAATAAAAACTACTTTACCCTGAGATTTAAAATTCACTAGGAAAAAAAAATAACAGAAAAAAGCATTTGAAAAAATGCCAGAGCATTTATATTTGAGTGTCTACACTATAAAGTTTCTCCTTATGGAGGTCCCATTGTGGCTCAGTGGCTAACAAACCCGAATAGCATCCATGAGGATGCGGGTTCAATCCCTGGCCTCCATTGGTGGGTTAAGGATCCAGCGTTGCCATGAGTGTGGCTCAGGTCCAGTGTTGCTTTGGTGTAGGCTGGCAGCCACAGCTCTGATTCGACCCCTAGCCTGGGAATCTCCATATGCCATAGGTATGGCCCTAAAAAGACAAAATAAATAAAGTTTCTGCTTAAAAGTATAGACAGAAATTTTTCTTGGATATTTAAATGCAATATCGTCCACTGTCAATGAACATGGGCCATAAGTTCCAAGAAGAACTCAAAATAAAATGGTGCTTTCACCTTTTTTTACTGAGATCTGCTACTTTTCCTTTACCCAAAGCCTCTTGTACCCTCCCTCATTCCCTGCTGAAAGTAGTGAACACAGTGAAGTTATTGACAGGTGCTTTAGGAAGCCACTTTTCTACATCATTATATTCACTCTTTTTTTTTTAAGTTGGGCATCCCTAAAATGTATTAAGCACTTGACTTTTGCTTTTATATTGTTCATTATTTTCATTAAATGAAAACATTAATAAAACATTTTACTGAGAAATTAATGTACATAGTTCAAGTCACAAATAGAATCCAGTGTGCTTTGAAAACCAAAGCATAGAAATTTGTGCAAGGAAAAAACTAAGGAAGGAAACAAGTTTCTGTCTCTCACATGTCTTCCCACTTTAAAACTGACACAGGAGCAAGAGGAGCAGTAAAAGAGTGGCTTTTAACAAAAACAAAAATTGTCTATTATTATGCTTGTGAGTGGAGAGGATGAAAAGTAATAATTCCAAGAGAAGGTAATTTTTTTAAAATGCATTTAATTATAAAAAAAAAATTTAAATAAAAAAGCAATGGCACAAATCACCACAAAGTTACTTAAGTGATTATATCCACAGGCTGCTCTTGTAATTAGATGCTAAAAATTTGCGACTGTTCTCATTAGCAGCATTTTTCCCTCCTAATTAGAGTGACATCAAGAGCTTCTGAGAATGTGCAATTTTTCCTAAAGTCCTACCAAAAGTATCATGAACACAGTTTGTGCAGCATTCATTTACATCACCGTTTATTTACTACACTCTAAACTCATAAAATATTGAACATTTCTCTCCCGCTTCATTCCTCTTATTTACAGTACAGAGGCTCCTCTCGTCGCAATATGGTTTGTGCCTTAAAATCTCTGGGAATAGTCCTTTCCACAGCACTTTAATAAATTTGCTCTGCTTATTTAAATAAGTACACAAACAAAAGCTTGTTCATATGACTGTGTCATACCCAGAAGAATAACACTTCCTGCTCACTTATTTATCAATAAAAAAAAAAAAAAATTCCTTCTATTTCAGTTGAACACATTCTCGACAATTACTGGATCATACTATTATGCATGGTTATATTGCGAATACGACAATAGGTAAAGCCAGTTACGACGTTTTACACTTCATTCAGAAGACTACAGCATACATGAAGTGATTTGGCTTTCACTCTCTTGTTATCCATAATCCAGTTATTCCAGGTGGATCTATTTTATTTATTCTGAGTATCTAAGTCTTAAATGGTGCAGTAATAATTGGCAGTTTCTGACAGTTCTATTTTCTTGATAGTGGCTACAGTTCTGCGCACATATGTCAGGTGAACTGAAAAAAATGCAAATCACTTCATGTGATACAGCAGGAAGAAGTGGGATTTCTATTGTTTGATGCAGAGAGATGGATATTAACAATTCGATAGTGATGGGAATACTGTTGAATTTGGTCTGTTTTAAGATGAACTGTCTTCACAACTTGCCATACCTGGTATTTGTTACCTTTTTGGTTGCAAAGCAAACCTCACTGGGGGAAGGCAAACATCAGGAGGAGAGAAAGGTGAAAAAGCATATGTTACTGTGTATATCACTTTTGAAGAAAAAAAGAGGTGAGAGGGGAGAGAGTATATTTTCATGTACAAACATGATGTCACATTTGGACACATTTCACAGAGTATATGAAAACAGCCTACAACTTAATAATGAAGCCCCTTCCTTCTCACTCCAGAGATACTTGTTTTCTAATAATATTAATAATTAACATAATCTGGCAGCAGCACAAATCTACAGCTTCTTAAGGCTTGAGTGTGTCCCTATTCAATAGTCAGGTACATTTGAAAAAGAAAGAGTCCTGCCGTTTCTTTTATTTATACTCTTGATCCAGCAAGTATTACTAAGGAAGTCCTTGCGGTTATCTGCGACTTAAGTCTTCTGTGACGGTTTGGACTTTATAACCCACTCAGCATTTGGGTTCAGCTGATATAAGTCCTTCATATAAGTGTCGTCATCAAGGCAGCGTTCTCCTGTTAAAGAGATGTTGCATCAGTTTAACCCAGTGGGAAGAATTTTTAAATTTTAAATTTAAGCTCAAGTTTAACTCTGAAGGCTTACACTTTGAAATAGTTCTCATTTTTTTTTTCCCTGTCTCCCTTGTTAAAAGACTTGGCCAAATATTGGCGAAGTCAACTGAGTAGTCAGCTTTCAAAGTAATTTAGGAAGCTGAAAATACTTTCTGGGATGGGCTTTTAAATGGTTCCTTAAGAGCCTATTCACCTTTATTAACAGTGGCAAGGGTTTTGAATTGTCCTAAAAAAAAGGGAACCATGCTTAATTTCCAATATCTAATAGCAAAATGCAAAATCAAATATATAATCCTTAATCCTTATTAACAGAGACAATGCCGATTTCTAAGCTGTGGTTTAATTAAGTTTTTAGAAGGAGACTCACACATTGTATTCAACTCCCAATATTTACTGAAATTTTTTAAGCCCTAGAAAAAAACTTCCACAAAACTTAACCTTAAAATATTTTCAATTACTATTTTGAATTAAATACCATTTCAGTTATTTGTTGACAATTTCACTCACTGTTTTAAGGGTCAAAAAAAAAGGTTTAATTTAAATTTTAATAATGAGAGGAATATGACCTGTTGATAATTACAAGTAGGCAAATAAAATATGAGACATAGTTTAATCCATTTATCCTACTTCAATTCCATAAGTTACCAATACATTTATGTATGCATATATGTATTATTCAACAGGCAATATACAATAGCAAAAATAACTTCTGCTTTCACTAAAAATATATAGTAGCGTACCATAATAAAAGTTCCATCTTGATCTTAGCCTCGGTTACTTCTGTTATTAAGATGCAACATCAACACACAAAAGAGAAAGTTTTGAAAAACTTCATCAACCATTTTAGAAGTTATTCCTATTTTAGGGAACCTGCCTTCAGCTCAGATTCCACATAAATGGGCATTTGTACAGCAGGGGCTCTAAGACAGCCAGAACAGACCACTAAAAAAAATCTGCAGTATTTATCAACTAACTATATATATACACACCCTTTTTCTTTTTTTTTTCTTTTTTTGCTTTTTAGGGACACACCTGCAGCATATGGAAGTTCCCAGGCTAGGGATCAAATCGGAGCTGCAGCTGCCAACCTATGCCACAGCCACAGCAACGCCAGATCCGAGCCGCGTCTTTGACCTACACCGTAGCACACAGCAACACGGGATCGTTAACCCACTGAGGGAGGCCAGGGATTGAACCGCATCCTCGTGGATGCTAGTCAGGTTCATAACCTGTTGAGCCACAATGGGAACTTCCTACAGCCTACTTTATTTTACTTCTAGTTTATTTTTCTCCCCCAAAGATAAAAATAGTAAACACTGGCAATGTGAAATCAGTGTATGGAATACAAAGATAAAATATGCTTACCAATATTTCCTCCAATTTCATACAAAGAAACTTCCCCATTCTTGAGAGTCTGGGCAACCCCACTACTAGGACAAAATGAATGGATTAGTTGTATCATCAGACAGCTTGCAAGTAAATCACTTTAATGTGCTTGGGGAATTCCAGCTTGTATGGAAAATTCATAACTTAGACATACTATAATTATCTACACATTTGTATTTCCCCGTCTGTTAAATGTGTTGAATAGGCAATAAAAATGTCACACCTGTAAATTAAAATAAACAAATGGAATCATACATCTGAAGGTGAAATAAAATCAGTATCTAAATTTGTACAGTTAAAAAGAAAATCACATTTTAGCTACCAATGAAATTACTAATACGGTCACTTAGGTTGCACAGGGGCCAAAATGGCCCTCATTAAACTGTAAGAAGAAATGTTTTCACCTTAGTTTTCACACTGCATTTATGCAACAGGTATTTGTCATGGGTTTGCTGCGCTGACAGCTGTAACAGTATAAAGAACAGGACATGGTCCGTGAGCCTCCCTGTGGTGACCGTCCAAATACGGGAGGGACATACACTCAAGACAGAAGCAAACACTCACGATGAAGACGTTACAAACAGGATGCATATACTCTTCAAAGAATGAACTCTCCAGAACATTCGCTTTAAAGAATAAGAAATTGATAAAATCCAGGGGTTTACAAAAATCTCTGCACGCAAACTACCGGGGAAATCTGCTAAAAATCAGATCCAGCGCTCTAGAAACTGATTTAGAACTTCTAGATCACGCCCAAGAAGCTGCTTTTTAAATGCTGTCTAATGGACTCTGGTGCACAGGTTTGTGGACCACCGAGAGGCGACCCCGAGGACACAGATCCCAGAAGTGAGAGCAGGAAACCAGGCCTGAATTTTGAATTTCATCCAGACCGTCAGAGAAACGTGAAACGGGAGCAGCTTTCCTAACCCACCGCTTAACAGCTCATCTGGTTACCCCACTCCATCTCCGCTGCCGTCTGCGGCACACCGAACGCTCAGGGCTGTGGGTGTCCTTGTGCTTAAGATCCGCCCTGCTGGGCTGCAACCGGACCATGAGATGACCCACTCTGTCCCCCAACTGGTGTATGCTTATTTCTGAAATTAAATAATTTAATAAGTCTATCTTCATTTTGAATACAGTACATAACCCGATAAACTATGACTATTAAAAGAGTCATTCTATGCAAACCAAAGGGATAGTTTTGGGAGACGAGGGGCAAAAAAATCCAGTCATATATTGTTCTCAGATTGCTTCACCAGGATCTGTGTTCTTACTCCACTTCAAAAGAAACCTGAGCTCTTTCAGCCATCTTGGAGCCTGCAGAGGCCTGCTGGGAACAGGACTTCAAAAACAACACATATGTCAAAAAGGTTGTGGTCCAAGGCCATTTTTGCTCGTTATAAGCAGGGTCTCCGGAACCAGAGGGAGCACACAGCCCTTCTTAAAACTGAAGGTGTTTATGCCCGAGATGAAACTGAATTTTATCTAGGCAAGAGATGTGCTTATGTGTGTAAAGCAGAGAATAACACAGTGACTCCTGGTGGAAAACCTAACAAAACCAGAGTAATCTGGGGAAAGGTAACTCATGCTCATGGCAACAGTGGCATGGTTCGTGCCAAATTCCGAAGCAACCTTTCTGCCAAGGCCACTGGACAACAGAATCCGTGTGATGCTGTACCCTTCAAGGATTTAAACTTATTGGAAAGTAAATACATTAAAAGTGGATTTGTTCTCTTGTAAAAAAAAAAAAAAAAGAAAAGAAACCTGATCTGGATTTCCTGGTATACACAAGCTTCCACTTAATACAAATCAACAATCCATAATTAAAGAAAAGGCAAAAGCCGTTACTGAACACTGGTGAACGAATGTGTCACCTGTTGTATATTTATAATATCACTCATGTGTTGTTGGCTTCAGTAAAGAAAACAGGGGAGGAAAAGGATGGGAGAAAGTAGGGTTTCCCACTTTTACTCTACAAGTGGAATGCAAATGGGAGAAGGAGGGGACAGTGGTGGAAGAAAAGATATATATATAGAAATATTTATTGAGTATTTCACTTACTAGATGGCCCAGACAGATAGTCCCATGAGTTTCATAGTCATTTTCCTAATTAATTATCACCAGGCTATAATGTAGGTCCCCTTCTACAGTGAGGAACTTGAGATTTACAGAGATTATAAAAACTAGCCTAAGATGAAAGAGGAAAAGTTGGTATTTTGGGATCATCTGCTTCCACTATCCTCAAGCATAAGGGAAAGGACTGAGGACTTGGGGGAGAAAATGCAGGTGGACAGAGAAGTTTACCAGACTTTCCTCTGGGTGGAGCAGGATAGGGAGAAGGGAGGAAGTGGAAGAAGGGAGTCCACTTTAGGAGGTGACAAATGTTTACTTAATAAAAGCAAAAGCAGAACATCCAAACATACAAAGGGCAAAAAAACCACAAAATTGGTGCTTTCTTCTAAGAATAGGCCTACTATTGTCCCATTCTGCCCTAGAAATTAAAGTCACCAGAGAACATATCATACAACTTCATGGTCACACATTGTGTTATCTGCAAGGAAAGGAACACAAAGTTCAGACTACATTGAACACTTGGGTCCTGCAAGGAATCCACGTCTAGCTTAGGAGATTGGATTAAGATGGCAAAATAGAAGGACTGGAGCTCAATTTCTCTCCCCAAAAACAACAAAACTACAACCAAATCCTGAGCAACCTTCAACCAAATGGACTGGAAACTTTCAAAAAGATATTCTACTCCAGAAGACAAAGAGGAGACCACATCAAGAGGTAGGAGGGGCGATTACGCAATATAAGCAACCCCATACCTCCCGGGTGGGAAGCCCCACAGACTGGAAAGTAACTGCAGCACAAAGACTCACTTACCAGACTGAGAGTCCTGAGCCCGATGTCAAATACACACGCCTGGGGATCTGGCACAGGGAGAAGGAGCCCCCGGAGCACCTGGCATTGAAGGCCAGTGGGGCTTGTATGCAGGAGCTCCACAGAACCAGGGGAAAAAGAGACCTCATTCTTGAAAGGTGCACACAGCCTTTCACGTGCACTGGGTCCCAGGGCAAAGCACAGTCTCCATAGGAATCTGGGCCAAACCTGACTGCAATTCTTGGAGGATCTCCTGAGAAAACAGGGGTGACTGTGGCTTGTTGTGGGGGAAGGGCATTGGAGGCAAAGCTCTTGGGAACATTCATCAGTCTGCATTTCTCTGGAGGTAGCCATTTTTGGGAAAATCTGGCCCCTCCCATCAGCGCTGAGAAGCCCCAGGACAAACAATAATCCAGGTAGGATCTCAGCCCCACCCATCAGTAAACAGGCTGCCTAAAGACCCCTCAGGCACACAGCCACCTCTAATCTCACCCAGAGACAAAGCCACACCCACCAGAGGTATAGGAATCTGCCCCACCTACCAGTGGCAGGCACCAGTCCCTTCCACCAGGAAGCTTACAGCAAGCCTCCCCATACCAACTTTAGCCACAAGGGAGGCAAACACCAGAACTAAGAGAGGCTACAACTCTATTGTCTACAAAAAGGTCACCACACCAAAAACCTACAAAAATGAAAAGACAGAAAACTCTAACTCAGATAAGGGAAAAAGAAAAACCCCAGAAAAACAGCTCAGTGATGAGGAGATTATCAGCCTCCCAGAAAGAGACTTTAGACTGTTGATGCTGAAGATGATGCAAGGCATTGGAAATAAACTGGAGGCAACGGTTGATAATTTACAGGAAACACTGAGCAAAGAAATACAAGCTGTAAAAATTAAGCAAGAAGAGACGCAAAATACAATAAATGAAATAAATTCATTAGAAGTAGCCAACAGTAGAATACAGGAGGCAGAAGAACAAATAAGTGAGGTGGAGGACAGATTAGTAGAAATCACTAATACAGAAGAGAAAAGAGATAAAAGATTGAAAGGAAATGAGGAGAGTCTCAGAGAACTCTGGGATAATGTTAAACACACCAACATCCGCATTATAGGGGTGCCAGAGGGAGAAGAGAGAAAGGGACAGAAAAAATATTCGAAGAGATACTAGCCGAAAACATTCCTAACATGGGAAAGGAACCACTCACTCATATCTAGGAAGCGCAAGGAGGAACACCCTGAGACACATATTAATCATAATGACCAAAATTAAAGACAAAGAGAAAATATTGAAAGCAGCTAGGGAAAAGAAACAAATGACATACAAGGGAACCCCAATAAGGTTATCAGCAGATTTTTCAGCTGAAATTCTGCAGGCCAGAAGGGAGTGGCATGATATACTTAACGTGATGAAAAGAAAAAACTTCCAACCAAGATTGCTTTACCCAGCAAGGCTCTTATTCAGATTTGAAGGAGAGATCAAAACCTTTACAGATAAGCAAAAGCTAAGAGATTTCTGCAACCCTAAACCAGCTTTACAACAAATCCTAAAGGAACTTCTCTAGGCAGAAAAGAAAAGGCCACAACAAGAAACAAAAACACCACAGACGACAAGGCTCACCAGTAAAGGCAATATATACAGTAAAAGATACTAAATCATCCATGCACAATTGTGCTACCAAAATCAGAAATCATGAGAAGAGAGCACAAATGCAGGACACTAGAGACACATGTGCAATTAAGAAACAAACAGCTTAAAACCATCTCGTTTATACATGGACTCCTATATCAAAACTTCAGGGTAACTGCAAACCATGTCTAGCTTGGAAGAGCTGCTTAGATCTGAAGTCTGGCCAGATCTTCAGGTACACACTCTGGGAGAGAATGGGAGGCCATCCACATTGGGAAGAACTAGCAAGAGTTGGGAATCTACCTGGTCATGGCAGGGAGTAGAGAGGAAGTGGACTGACTGCTGAAGAGGAGACCTACATTTTGGGGACCAAAAAGGTGACCAAGAAACTTCAGCTGCTCCCAGGACTAAATCCCCCCAAATTCCACACTGGCCCAAGTCTGTCTACTCCCAGACTCTGCTCCAATAGCCCCCAGCCCCATGCTGGGCCTCTAGGATCCTCTAGCTGGTATGCAGAGGGGTTAAAGGATTTTCTTTGGAGGCGGAAACCACAGATTGAAAATTCAGCTCCACCATCTATGAAATGTATGCCTTCGCAAAGTCTCAGTTTTCTTATCAGTAGAACAGAAGCGATCATAGTACTTCCTTCAGAGCACAGTGGAGAGGGAAGTTTACGCTGGCTTACTCAAAGCCCAGAATTACCACTAAGCGTCTCTTTTATTTCATTGCCATCTGTTAACTCCACGGGCTCATCTCTTCTCCCAATTCCCAAACCCCGAGGGAAGATACTTTAAACTGTTTTTTTTTTTTATACCCCTTCCAACATCTAGCAGTGGGCCTTAGAGCAGAGACATATTAAATACATGTGGTTCAGTATGAAAATTGGAGAAGTTCTGGCAGAAATGTTGACTGTTCGAATGAAATTCAATTCTATGGGAGACGAAAACAGAATATTGATAAGCTAAGATGCCACCATCCCTGATGTCCCTGTCTTTAATTAAGAAAAAAAAAAAGTTAGATTTCTTTCTTTCAGTGAGTAGAAACCAGGGGGTCGGGGGAAGCGTTAAAATTAGCTAAAAATAAGAATGCAAACACTGAAATACCCATACCCTGTTTGAACCTCTGAAAGTCAAGAAAAGATACTGTCAAATATCTCAGAAATACATTGAAGGGATCACAACAGCTTTTAAAGGACCACGTCTGCCGCATCAGCCCCACAGCAGAGGGAAGCCCAGTCTCCCCTACTGGGGATGGCGCGTTTTGTCCTGGTGACTTCAAAGCTCCAGAGACCAGCTGTCCTCTCTCAATTCTTGAGACCTTCTATTTGACAATTTAAGCGTTTCTTTTTATTCATTGTATTTCACAGAAGACGTTGTATCCTTGTTTGTTTTTTGTCCCACTGAATTCAAATTATTGATTTTCCTGACACCCTCCACACAGTAATTCACCTCCAATCCACATATTCTGGAAAGAATACAGAGAGGTCTCAGGTGCAGGGCCCACTGCAGGCACAGTGAAGGAATGCTCCCATAGACATCCTGCTTGAAATGGGCTCAACTTGAACACAAGCCACACCCAGTGAACCCAACCTATTCTGACAGTCTAATTGTTAAGTCTGCTTCTCTTTTCTGCTGCGAAGACAAAATTTTTATGTCCTTCACACCATCCATAGTTTAAAAAAGAAAGTGGGGGTGGGGGAGCACAGGGAGAGAGAGAGAGAGAGAGAGAGAGAGAGAGAGAGAGAGAGAGAGAGAGAGAGGGAGGGAGGGAGGGAAGGAGCATGCAAGTGAAGTTATACCATGGAATAATTAAAACAAAACAGGCTTCTACCTTTCTTGGCTGAGAAACCTGGCAAGTACATCACTGGCTTTGAGTTCTTCAGTTAGCTGTATTGCCATGGAAACTTTCGAAAGATGGGGAGCTTGCACTCGAATCACTCCCTGAGGAACGTCAGCCTGCAAAGCAATAATGACACTGGAACAAAGCTGGCAGCAGCTGGAACATGTAACTCTGTACAATGCATTATATGGTAAGTGTCCTTAACTACCACGCATTTTACTTCACTACATAAAAACCTTAACTACTGTATAATGTAATTTGCTAAATTACATCAAACCTCAAATATCCTCTTAATGGTGATCGGGGAACTTTATAAAGCCTGTGCAGCAATGCTTAATTATTTTTAAAGATGTAAAGAATGACAGCAATAACCATTACTGCCGTATTAAGTGCTGATTTCTGAGTATTATCTACTAGAGGGTGCTTCTTCACGTAGCAATTTATGAAATTGAATCAGAAAGAAGTTACTTTGTGTGCCATTGCAACGTAAGCATTTTTAAGGTCTCCCTGCATATTCACAAAATTTCACAAAAATTTTTGTCCCTGACAGCATTAAAAAACAGAAACATATTTTTCTAATACATTTGTATGGTATCTGCTCCTCACTTGGCTGATGAGCTTACCCTGTGACCGCACACTTTGAACTTGGGATGACCCATTCTAAATCCTTTGCCCACAGATGTTAAGGACGTTTTCTGTATTTGGGAGGCTAACAAAGAAAGATTTTGAGGACTGTAACATCAAAATATCAGCTATGGCATTCAAAATGTTAAGCTTTAATCTCTAAAATATATAAACAACTGATACAGCTCAACTGCAAAAAAACCAACAACCCCATTGAAAAATGGGCAATGGACCTGAATAGACATTTCTCCAAAGAAGATAAACAGATGGCCAACAAGCACATGAAAAAATGCTCAACATCTCTGATAATTAGAGAAATGCAAATCAAAACTACCATGAGATACCACCTCA
>PVHT020000077.1:25641956-25754736 GCA_004024745.2 Catagonus wagneri | reverse complement strand
AAAAAAAAAAAAATATTAAGCTTAATTAAGCCCTAATGGTTCTGCTAAAATAAATCTTAATTTTTTATTTATAACCCTATGTCTTGAACAGACTTAGACCAAACATGTACAAAGTATGCTTCAATATAATGCTTTAAACAGCAAAAATACCGTTTAATTCAACCAAAATTTACTAGGCATCTGCTGAGTACAAAGCATTGTGCTATTTACCTAGTAAATAAATAAGACACAAGCCCTTTGCCGCCCAATATTATTTGTGTGCTAACAAGGTTGTTTTTCAATGTATAAGGTATTTTTTAAACAAAGTATTACTATTCCACAGGTGGAATTAATGTGATTCTTTTTGATGTTTAACAAAAATAATGTGGTTTTAGATCAGACTGCATAAAAACATAGGTGCTCTCAAAAGATAAGAGATTGCTTCTTGATAACATGTGAGAGGTAGCATGGGAATAGCAAAGAAAAGAAGTGATACTGCATAGGGTTGTCAAGGGAGCACAGAACTGGGTAAGACAGTGGCTTCTTTCCCCAAGGGCTGCAAACATCTGTTCCACCTGTAGGGACAGCCTGCATCCTCAGCTGACCACTCAAGGGAGCCCTCCTCAAGCCCAGAAAAAGGCAAATCACACGGGATCGCCCCCTCCCCTGGCCATCCTGCGTGGTGAGGGGCTGCATGCCTAAGAGCCCTGTCTGACTTCTCTCCCTGGGGATGCTGTGTTCCGCTGAAGGATGCAGGGATCTCAGCCTGTGCCCACACCCCTTGACTCCTGCTCCATCTCTCCCAGCCAGCCTGGACCCTTGGACTTGCAATTTCTGGGAATGTTTTGGCTTGATACCTTATCAGTACTCTGACCTCTACCCAACCCGCAGCTTATAGGTAGAATTTGCCTTTTTCATTGATTCTAAGCCAGATTTGATTTTCCTTTGTAACGTTTCAGAAAACGAGCTACTTCTTACAATGGATGGGGCATTTCACGTGGCAGTGCTGTTACCTTTTTCCAAAGCAGTTATTCAATCAATGAAGTATCTTATTACTCAGGGACTATGTCATACACGCACTTCTCCCTTGGGGTTCATCTTTAGCTTATACCCTGCTGTGGCAATTCTTCCTGCCGGCCTGGCCTCAACGGTTTCCTCATAAGAGGTGAAAAACAGTAACCTGACAACTGGAAAGTCACAGTGACAACTATAATAGCAACAGTTGAAGCACCGAGTCTGTGTTCATAAAACCCAATTCACCTTGTCCACGCAGGGAAACAAATGTGGGTATCCTGGCTTCTGTTAGTCTATTGTTATTATTATATTATGGAGGGTCCTGAACAGCAGGTTAAAGGTTGGCAGACTAAAATCTACTTTATGCTGATTTAAAAGTTAGAAAATTCTGCTCAAGCCATAGTGCCAAATACCTCTACATAGAGGATTGCTTTCGTAAAAGTCGTGACAAAAACTGTTTCCATAATTACACGTTATCTAACCCTAAAACACCAAAGAAGGCAGGCAAACCCAGGCCAACATTTAAAGTGAAGATATCGTTAAGTTTTTATATACAGAAGCTCCACAATAAATGAGTTATATAGAAGCAAAACGATCCAAAAAAATAATAAATTGCCATAGGGGATTCAGGAATAGAGCAACCTCTGTCAGCTCCCTGCCTTTCTCCCCCCACTATTCCTTGTGGGACATTCAATGATTTGGATAAAAAAGGACAGTCAAAATTTGCCACTAACCCCCAGGCTTTCCTCTCTTTATATGTGTTCTTCTCCCCTTCTGAAATGTCCCCTGCTATCTATCCATTTTTCAAGGCCCAGCTCAAATACCTCAAACTCCACGAAACACTCCATGGAAAGTTTTTGACTCTAGATTCAAAAGGAATTTCCCCTTTCCACTAAATTTCTTTTAGGATGGGGATCCTAATATATGACACCTGTATTCTAGTTACATGGCACATATCTAAGTTATGTCTATAGCCATCTATCAATGCTTATTGATAAAATGAGTCACTCAAAAATGTTTCTCCCTAAAAACTCTATGTTAAGAACAGAAAAAAATAAACTATACCAAGGAACATTTTCCTTAATAGCAAAAAGTATTCTTAGGAATAATCTATTGTCTAAAAGAAACAAGCTGCCAGAGTTCCTGCTGTGGCACAGTGGGTTAAGAATCCAACTGCAGGAGTTCCCTCTGTGGCTCAGTGGTTAAAGAACCTGACTAGGATCCATGAGGATGCGGGTTTGACCCCTGGCCTTGCCCAGTGGGTTAAGGATCCAGCGTTGCCTTGAGCTGTGGTGCAGGTCACAGATGCAGCTAGGATCCCACGTTGCTGTGGCTGTGGTGTAGGCTGGTGGCTACATCTCTGATTCAATCCCTAGCCGGGGAACATCCATATGTGGCAGGCGTGACCCTAAAATAGCAAAAAAGAATCCAACCGCAGCAGCTTGGGTCACTGCAGAGGCATGGGTTTGATTCCCTGCCTGCCACGGTGGGTTAAAGGAGCCAGTAATGCCACAGCTGCAGCTTGGATCCAATCTCTGACCTGGGAGAGATATGGTACAAGTACAGCCATTTAAGAAAGAAAGAAAAGAAAGGAAAGAAGGACGATGGAAGGAAGGAGAGAGGGGAAGGAAGGGAGGGAGGAAGAAGTTGCCTCTATTTACTACATGGTGCACTGTATTTCCCTTGCTCCTAAGAAAAGACAGGGATGGAAAGAGAACAGAAGGGACTGAAGATGCCACAAGGGATAATTCAGTCATCTAGTCCTGCAGAGTAACCAACATTAGTGTGCACCTGCTCGGGGAAGCGACCACTTTTCCCCCGCAGCATCTCAGGAACAGCTAAAGACATCCAGTAAGACGACCATGGCCCTCACTTTCTAAATGAATTCAGAAATCGCGATTTGGAGAGTACAGCCACGCTTTCTTGTAAAACACAGCACTGAGATCAGGGTGGCGTCAGGGGCTATACCCAACAGCATCACATCCGACAAAGGAATCTAGAGTCTGAGAGTCGGTTTGGAAGGAAGGGGCCTGGGTACCAGCTTCGGAGGACACTTGAGAGTTCTCATGTGTATGTGAAATGTCAGGACGTTGCTGTGTTCTGGCTTTTGTCAGCATGTGGGCAGTGCCATGAGTACACACTCCTTATGGTTTTGAAATTAAATATTCCCCACACCCTTTCCTTCAGAGTGTGTATGTGTGTGTTTGTGTGTGTGAGAGAGACAGAGAGACAGAGAGACAGAGAGACAGAGAGACAGAGAGAGAGAGAGAGATAAAAGTTCTGAGTGTCTATGTGTCTATTTCTAGGTAATATATCCCATCCAAATTCTCACAATGATAAAATGATAGAGTCTGGAGTCCCCTTGTGGCACAGTGGGTTAAGGATCTGGCGTTGTCACTATTGTGGCTCAGGTCACTGCTGTGGTGCAGGTTTGATCCCTGGCCTGGGGAACTTCCACATGCCATGGGTGCGGCCAAAAAAATAAAAAGATTCTGACTCAACCTGAATCTAACCTGCTCTTTACCATTGGAAAAGAAATGAATTTAAATGGTAAATGCAATGGTTAAAGAAGAGTTTGAAGCTGTTTCTGGAAAGTCTTCCCTGGATATCTGGACAAGGGTGGCCAAATGAGATTTACTAAAGATGATAAACAATGAATGATGTCAAAGCTCTCGTTTAAATAGTGTGTGACAGCTACTATCAAGCCCCAGAATCTTGCTGTATCCAATTCTAAAGTTATTAGTATACTAATTACATTGAGCTGCCAAGATTTGAATAGATACAATATGCCTGATCATTAAGCCAAACCGTCTGTTCTTAACTTGAGCCATAATAATAACTGTGTGAGTATTATAACCTTTGTAACCATCCTATTTCACATTTTTTGTTTTAACAGTTGTTGACTCTGTCTCTTACTTTTTTTTTTTTTTTTTTGCTGTACTTGGGAGCTGAAGTTTTATGATGTATAGCAAGACTGGAGAAAAGCAGTATTTGAGTACTATGCAATGAAAAATTAGTCACAAAGGATTTTACAACTTGGAAAATGTTAATTTCTTAGTCATGCAAAGATTGTTAAAATAGAGAAAATGATCTCATATGGTCCTCACATGTTTTACACATTGAACTAAAGTATGTTTAATGTGATTTGATTTCTTAATATTTGGTAAAATAATAATTTCAGTATTTTTTCAAAAGGTATAAACACTGTGTTGCTCTTATTTTTGCACTCTCGAGAGTAGAAATTTAATGTTAGACCTTTAAAGAGACAATTTTTAAAAATTTTAATCAAAAGCTAATTTAAGGAGTTCCTTTTGTGGCTCAGCGGGTTAAGTGCCCGACTAGTAACCATGAAGATGCAGGTTTGATCCCTGGCTTCACTCAGTGGGTTAAAGGATCCAGCACTGCCATCAGCTGTGGCGTAGGTCACAGATGCAGCTCAGATCCTGCATTGCTCTGGTTGTGGCATAGCCCAGCAGCTGCAGCTCTGATTCGACCCCTAGCCTGGGAATTTACACATGCCACAGATGTGGCCCTAAAAAGAAAAAGAAAAAAGCTAATTTAAATGGAAAGCTGACATTTTTAATTCTACTTAAAAACTTTTATCTTCAAAAGGGAAAATTGGAAATACAGTTTTCTCAAATAAAGGCCAGATATAACACATATTTTAGAAAATTAACAAGGACATTTTAGCAGGGTATCTTAACTAAAATGGCATATTCATCACTTCAGTCTGACTGTAAGTGGAGATACAGAAATCATTCTCTGCTATCTTGAACTGTCTATTTTCTGATTATAATTGGGCCTTTGTTATCCAAATGCTTAAACTTTAATCCAACTGACAGATTGAGAATCTTAAAGAAGGCCTGAAATAACTTCCACAGTTAATAAGCACTTAATTTACAATGAAATAAATTCTGATATTTTTCTCTTTTAATATAGTATTTTTATGACAATTAAAAAAATCAGAGCATGTCCAAAAAAGAAAGAAGATTTTGTACTTAATATTGTAATCTGATTTTCCCCAAGTAGATTCAGACACTGTTTTCAGACCTAAAGCAGATGCTTGAAACTATACCTGCAACAATGCTCTGAGTCACAGCTGTTAACTGAAACCAGAGGTGGAACTCTAAACAGAGTTGTGGCCAAAGACACACAACCCCGGCCACAAGCGACCCAGAGTCTCCACAGCACAGCTGTCAACTCTGGGATGCGTCTAGAGAAGACTGGCAGAAGATGAGAGAAACAGGTTTCTTTCCCATGTCCAAAATCCTAAACCTTAAAATGTTACCAGATCATTTTGGAACTCTAAGCAAGTCATGTAAGTTCTCTGAAGCTCAAGCTCCTCCACTGCTAGTTAAGGGTGTGACCAGCAGATCATCCTGCGATAACACTGAGGCTGAAGTTAACCTGAGAAGAGAGAACTTTTGTTCCTCTACAGTGAGAGCAGGTACAGTGCACAACTCGGCTTACTTCACAGACTCTCCCCAAGCCCCACTCTGTGCCCACGCTTTCTCATAAATGTACCCCCTCCCTTTGCTTTCGGATGTAAGCTTGAATGACAGAAGAAAAATCACACAGAACGAAGTCCACACTGAACTTGAAACCTGCCGTGAGTCAGCAATTCATAACATATGCTCATCAAAGCTGCCCTGGATCCCTGTTAAGCAGAGATGCAATCTGAGGTAATTATGGGTGAAATGATCAAAGGTCAGCAACTTCCTTAAAAATACTAAAACAAAGAAAAGGTGTGGGGGACAAGATGGAACAAGATAAAAAAAAATGTGTTTGATTGTTGGTGATGTATTGATAGGGGTTCATCTACTATATTTTTGAGTATGTTAGAAAATAATAAAATTATTAATAAAATAATTAAATATTATACTGCTGGTATAATAAAAGTATATGTGCAAACACATATATGCCAAATAGGGGGAAAATTACCCTTATGGTTTATATATAATATACATGCCCAGGTCTTGCTCTGGGAGTTTCTGATTCAGTGGGTCAAGGATGTGAATTTTTTTTGCTTTTTATTTTTTTTAAAGTAATACTTAGAGGCCCCTATTGCCTACTTCTGGTTAAACACCATTAATCTGGTCTTACTCCCTTTTATAGGGAGACACAGAAAATGATTTGCCATTAATATCTGGTTCATGGCAAAACTAGGGCTATATTAAAGAACACTGACTTCTGGTATTTGGTATAATATGTAATATATGTACTGTGTGTGTGTGTGTGTGTGTGTGTGTGTGTGTGTGTGTGTATAATCGATCCCAACTACAAGTTGAAGGCTAAATGGTTATTTTTAAATGGTCTATAATTATGTTATTTTTCACCAAGCGTTTCCTCCTGCTGTAATTAAGAGACAAATCTCATTAGTACTTAAGAACTTCGCATTTGTACCAAACAATTAATATGCTACACTCATTATAAACATTGGTCTTATTAAGTAGATTGAGTGTGTCCCTTACAACCTGGTTCAAACCATAACTGACCCAGTCAAGCATATCTTTATAACATGAATGCCTGATTATACACAGTTAGCATTAATAGCATACAGAGGGCTTTAAAAATATTACCTTGATGAATTTTCATGATCTATAATCTCTTGTCTCTCACTTTTCAACCCCTGGCAATCATGGTTTCCTCCATCAACAGTCACTGACAAGGCTTCAGAGAAAGTCACAGCTAACTTTTCTTTTCTTTTTTTTTTGTCTTTTTGCCTTTATCTAGAGCCACACCTGCGGCATATGGAGGTTCCCAGGCTAGGGGTCTAACAGGAGCTGTAGCTGCCGGCCTTTGCCACAGCCACAGAAACACGGGATCCGAGCCGCGTCTGCAACCTACACCACAGCTCAGGGCAACGCCGGATCCTTAACCCACTGAGCAAGGCCAGGGATCGAACCCGCAACCTCGTGGTTCTTAGTCGGATTCGTTAACCACTGAGCCATGATGGGAACTCCCACAGCTAACTTTTCAAAAGCAAAATCTAATAGACCTCTTAATGCAGTGCTAACCTTGACCCTTCTGTAGCACTTGGTACCACTGATCAAGCTCCGCCACTTTATTCTGGGGCAGGGGGTGCGGTGGGGGGTGCCTAAGACACTATAATCTTCAACTTTCATTTACTTCCTATTATTTCTTGGCCTCTTCTACCAGTTCCTCTTCCATGGCCCGCTCCACTACTTAAATATTGGTATTTCTTCCTTTTTGTTTTCTTACCCCATATATCAACTTGTGTAATGGGAACCACTCTGTGGCTTCAACTACAACCTCTGTGCGGATCCCAAAAGCATATCCCCAGCCCTGGCCGCCCCCTGGGCTTCAAGCCCATGTAGCCAACTCTTATGCAGCCACGTCAACCCCAAATGCCAAAAACTGACTACCTCACTGAAGTCTGTTCCTTCGGTTAGATGTTTTATCTTGATGATAAAGTCACCCAAGGTAAAAAGCAGTGAGTCATCCCAGATTCCTCCTTCTCCCCCATTCCTCACATCTGCTCAGCTTTCCCATCTCACTGATGTGAGGCACACTCTCTCACGTTTAACACTTCTTTCCATTCCCACTGCTGGGCCTTAGTTATCCCAAGACTTTTTAAAAGCTACATATTAAACATATCTACGGGAGTTCCCGTCGTGGCGCAGTGGTTAACGAATCCAACTAAGAACCATGAGGTTGCGGGTTAGATCCCTGCCCTTGCTCAGTGGGTTAACGATCCGGCGTTGCCGTGAGCTGTGGTGAAGGTTGCAGACGAGGCTCGGATCCTGCGTTGCTGTGGCTGCGGCGCAGGCCAGTGGCTACAGCTCCGATTAGACCCCTAGCCTGGGAACCTCCACATACTGCGGGTGCGGCCATAAAATGACAAAAGGCAAAAAAAAAATAAATAAATAAAAAAATAAACATATCTTACATTGGCGGTAATACATGTTTATCGTATTACTATACATAGGTTCAGGACTTGGGATACACATTTATTTACATATAAATATATATATATAACATATATATTTACCCTTCTCAGAGGTTTTCTGTGCTCTATGGGGAAAGACAGGATAATGGTAAAGAGACCTGTATTTAAAGCCATGCAGATTTTTCGTTTCAAACTCCAGCTCCACCACTTCCTATCTCGATAACCTTAGGTAAGTTATCTAAGATTTCTGATCCTCATTTTCCTGATCTGTAAGACTATTTTAATAATATACTCTAGCTAAACTACTGTGGATATTAAATAAGATGTTGCAAAGATATTTAGCAGCATATCTGACCTTCGGTAAGTGTTCAGAATAGTGATAATCATTATTCCATATAAATACAGCAATACTATTCACTGATTTGTAACTTCTTTCTCCAACATATTACGAATGTCTTCCAAAGTCGATATAGATACTTGTCTATTTTCATGATATTTCTTTACAAAGAAATGCCACAATGTATTTAACTAATCACCTCTATCCTTTTAAGTCTTTCCTTCTTTCTTTTTTCTTTTCTTTTTAGAGCTGCACCTGTGGCATATGAAAAGTTCCTGGGCTAGGGGTCGAGTTGAACTGGAGCTGCAGCTGCAAACTACTGCACCACAGCCTGTGGCAATGCCGGCTCCTTAACCCACTGAGCGAGGCCAGGATCGAACCCTCATCCTCAGGGACACTATGTGGGGTTCTTAACCCTTTGAGCCACAATGGAAACTCTTGGATTATTTCTAATTTAGGCCAGTATAAAGACAATGAACTTTTGCATAACTATTTGCATGCTTATCTGATTATGGCCTTTGAAAGAATTTGAGTCTAATGAAGAGCATGGTTTTCAGGCTTTTGCCATATGTCAACTGCTCTCCAGAAGGATTCTAGCAATTTATGTACCGCCATTAACAATGAGTTAGCCAGCATCTCCTACTTAAGCTCCTGTCTCATACTCCTCCAATTTTCTTTCACCTGCCATCACGATAACTGTTCTAAAATGCGAATATAATCTTGTAACTCCTGGAGTCACAACTTTCAGCAGTTCCCTGCCATATATAGAACAGAAGCCTGGCTCCCCCACTCCCTGAGCCCCATTCCAGCCTTCCTTCTGTCCCTTCATGCACCTCACTGGCCAGAAGGACCTAATTTCCCCTCCAAACACCTTCAGTTATCCCCACTTCGACATCCAATACACATCTCTCACTCACAGGCCCCAAGTTGAAATTGTGATCTTCTCTATCCAAGTGTCAATTCCATCCTTTCCATTTCTCACACCGAAAACCTTTCAGTCATTCTCGACTTCTTTTTTTCCAACTTATATCATTTTAACATCGAGAAATCACAATGGCTCCCACTTCAAAAAATATCCACAATCTCACCACTTCACCTCCAGGGTTAATACTTTTGTCTGTCACTTGGATTACGACATGAATCTCCTAAATGGTCCCCCTTTTCTATCCTTGCTCTCCTAGAGTCTGCTTTCAACACAACAGTCCAAGGGATCATTTTAAAATATAGATTTTCAAGTCTTTGTTCAAAACCCTACGATGATCCTGTTTCATCCAGAGCAAATCCAGATTCCTAACAATGACCTACAAGGCTCTGCATAATCTGGTCCCAATGTCCCTCTAACTTCATTTCTTACTATGTCTGTGCCAGTCACAAGAACTTCTTTTATTTTATTTTTCAGGGCTGCACCTGTGGCATACAGAAGTTCCTGGGCTAGGGGTCGACTTGGAGATGCAGCTGCAGGCCTACACCACAGCCTCAGCAACACTGGATCAGAGCCCCATCTGTGACCTATGGGTACTAGTTGAGTTCATTACCGCTTAGCCACAATGGGAACTCCCACAGCCACTTCTTGCCAGTCCTCAACATCCCAGGCCAGTTCTGGCCTTAAGGCTTTTGTGTAGACTATTCTTCTGCCTGGAATGTGCTTCCCAAGATACAGACCCGGCTCATTTCCCTGCCCTCTTGCACATGCTAGCTTAGATGCACGCTACCCAGACCACCCAACTTAACATGGCAAGAGGCTCCCTCTCCCAATCTCCCTTTTACCTTTTGGCTGTTTTTATGATTTGTAGCACATTTACCACATACTGACATGCTGTGTATTTACTTATATTGCCCTTATTTTTAGACTTCAAGCAGCACAAGAGCAGCAATCTTTATCTATTTGGTTAATACAATGTGTTTCAAGTGTCTAGAACAGTGCCTAGCACGTGACAGGCACACCTCCAAAAGCTGTTTAACAAACAAAACATCCCAGGCAGTTTTTGTTGTTGCTGTGGTTTTTGTCTTTTTAGGGCTGCACCTGAGGCACATGGAGGTTCCCAGGCTAGGGGTTGAACCAGAGCTGTAGCTGCCGGCCTATGGCACGGCCACAGCAATGTCAGATCCAAGCCGCGTCTGCGACCTACACCACAGCTCACCGCAAAGGCAATGCCAGATCCTTAACCCACTGAGCAAGGCCAGAGATCAAACCTGCGGCCTCATGGATACTAGTCAGATTCGTTTCTGCTATGCCAGGGAACTCCCCAGGCAGTTTTATGCTCCAGTTTCATTCAAATGATTTGGAGGGAAAGTCACAAAACACAAACCAGCAAGATGGAATGGGCAGGGTTGGGGGGGGGGTGAGCGTATCACAACGTAGATGGTCTTGTTCCATCCAAAGGGAACAGCCGCTACTCAGATCCAGGCAATTGTCACCCTACAGGAAATTATTATCTCTGTGGGAGAGGACACAAGGCTGCTCCCACCTCCAAGCTGTCAAGTTAGGATGGAAGTCCAGACTTTTCTGTTAAATCTTTCAGTGTTAAAATTCTGGCACCTGCTGGAAGCCTACGTAGAAACCTGATGAGTGACTGACTCACCACATAACCGTAGTATTTGACATTATCTTCTACCTTTTTACTCTGTCACCGTTTCCTGGGCATCTTTTTCTCTGCCTAATAAAATGACAGTAACTTGAAAAAAATTCTGGCACCAAAATGACAGACCAAAGGACCGCCACTGTGGGCCGGGCTCACCTATGGGTCACCACTCAACTGGAAAGCGCCCTCTGGCGGTGAGACTTCTCTCCTCCATGTGCTGCCCGCATAACACCTTTGTGGTTTTCACATCTCAGCTCTGCTCTCTGGTGAAGACTCTCTGATGCCCACTTCCTGTTGTGTGACCAGGGACACCTGGTCAGGCTCTAATCACCCTCCTCTGGCACCTCTGAGCTCAACCCTCCTACATCACTCGTGCTCCTTGGGTGGAGGCGGGGGGTGGGGGGTGCACCAGCCCCATCTCCCTCTGAACACCTGACAGGGAGTGGGGCTTGGCACCAAGGAGGCACTTGTTAGCGGTTAGTCAGAAGAATCACTGTGTTTATTTCTCAGAAGAGAAAACCACAAGGCAGAGAGCAAGTGACAGCTAATGCAGGATGAAACCGAGAGTTAAATTCCAAGCCTTGGGAGTTCCCTGGTGACACAGTGGCTTAAGGATCCAGTATCATCACTGCAGCAGCTTGGGTTGCTGCTGTGGTGTAGGTCTGATCCCCAGCCCAGGAACTTCCATATGCCACAGGCGCAAACACATAAAATAACACGTAAAATAACATAAAATAAATCCCAACCCTTAAAATGACAATACAGCTTCTAATTAGTACAGACATAATAATTCTCAAACCAGCTCTCCTCTATGTAATCCAAAGTACAAACTAAACTAAAATTAAAGAAACTCAAGTTAATGCTGTTTTTCTATAAATGGCAAAATTATTTAAATATTCTGCATCCCAAACGGTAGCATTTTCATTTTTGTCTAAGGATTTATTATTTAAAAGGTACAGTTCAACTTTTGTTTTCTGAGACATACTGTTCCTCAGAGTACCACATGATAACTGTCTTATTAAAAAGACAAGGCTAGGAGTTCCCGTTGTGGCTCAGTGGAAATGAACCTGACTAGAATCCATGAGGATGCTGTCTGGATCTCTGGCCTCGCTCCAGGGGTTAAGGATCCGGTGTTGCCGTGATCTGCAGTTTAGGTCATAGATGAGACTCGAATCTGGCATTGCTGTGGCTGTGGCATAGGCTGGCAGCTGTAGCCCTGATTCAACTCCTGGCCTGGGAACTTGTGAATGAGGCAGGTGCAGCCCTTAAAAAAAAAAAAGACAAAGCTATAATGTCAACTAAGTTCATGTGAATAAGCAGGGCTACAGCAAGAAGATGTTCACACATTCACAATGATTTTAGCGGTAACAGAACATTCTAAGTCAAATAAAAATAATGCCTCAAAATTCCCTGCTAGCCTGTAATACTATTTCTCAAAAAATATAAACACTATGTACAATTTCCACTTATTAGTCTTTAAAGACAATTTAAAATTGACAAAAAAAGTTTAATGCCAAGAAAATGCTATTTTGTAAGAGGGAGAGCTAAAAATAAAGAAAGGAGAAAACAATTTTTTGTGTGATTACTGAGTCCCTAAGTAGGCCAAAACGGAAAATTCAGACAAAGGCTGATAATTGCATTTCCATATTATTCCACAAGATGTCAGCATGTAACTGAGAAACTTCAATGATAAGGTTGGTGGTGGAGGGGTGTCTTCACCATAAACAGAACAATAGAAACCCTTTCATTTCGTGATCTTAAGTTAGAGCTTTGGTAACTTGCTGCTTTCAAATGTGTTTTCATGTATATTCACTACTTTAAACCTGGTTCTTAATATATTCTTACAGAAGTTTAGCAACACTAATATTTAGATATTCCTTTTTTGAAACATTTTAATGTTCTGCATTCCAACCTAACTCCAAATTCTTAGGATCTGATGAAGAGCCTTTAAGGGCTTTCTGAAGTCTTAGGATCTTAGGCCCAGCACCAATAATCACCTATTTGTTTATCTGAGTTAATTATTTTGCGCCATTTTACAGATGAGAAAAATTGAAGGAAAAAAAAGGTCACTAGGGCATCTTCAGTCCCTGCACATTACACATTTACTGGGCAACTGTGTGTGTATGTGCGGGTGTGCACTGAGACATTTCCAGCTTGTTATTTTCCTTGGTTCCTTATCTAGGGCTCACATGCTGAGTCACCAAGACCCCTGCAACTCTCAGTACTGATCACTAGTACTAATAGGAGCACAGTTACCTTTTTTTTACTTTTTAGGGCCACACCCGGCATGTGGAGGTTCCCAGGCTAGGGGTCCAATCAGAGCTACAGCCTCCGGCCTACACCACAGCCACAGCAATGCAGGATCCGAGCCGCGTCTGTAACTTATACCACAGCTCACGGCAACGCGGGATCCTTAACCCACTAAGCGAGGCCAGGGATCAAACACGCAATGCAGCCTAGTTGAATTCATTTCCACTGCGCCACGACAGGAACTCCCACAGTTCCCATTACTGATGCCTTTAACATATAAATGGTACCAGTAAAGTACAAATGGTCCTAGGAAGTGTATAAGTCATCCTACAAAAACATCTCAAACTCCGTGTTGTATTAATATTAACAATACCGCCATCTGTATAAACACATATCTTCAAGTTGTTCTTACATCATTTACACTCTTATCTGGCTTTTCATACTTTTCTCGGTCATAAGCCATTTTCTTCAGCAATTTCTTCATGGCCTTTTTATCTTTTCTGTGATTTTCAGTGTTTTGCTTCCTCACTTGGTTGACAATAAACTTGGGAATCTATGGAGAAATGAAACTAAGTTTGAGGAGGAAAAAGAAGTGGCACCCTTTGTAAAACATGGAAATAATTATCTTTTTTATTCCTCCTGTTTGGAGAGAGGTAATGGCTTTGTCTATCTGACAAGACTGTCATTCATGAAATCTGTGGGGGGAAAATGCATCATATCACTCATTCACCATGGGTATAGAGCCTCCAGGTGATGCAATTTACCACGCGCTGCGTAAGGTTCAAAGGGAGGCTTGGTGAAGTTCAAGGTCATGGTGGCCATCTTCTGTGTCAAGACTGGAGACTGCCTGAGGTGGCTGGCTTTAGGGGCCATCACCTCAGAAGCTAGCCTCTACTAAACCTACAGACCCCTTCTAACAACCAGCTATCTTCTCCTATCAAAAGAGAAAGAAAAAAAATCACCAATAATCAAGAGCTGACAGGGACCTACCAATAACCTGGGAGGAAAGTGAACCTCAGAAATTCCATTAGCAAAAACAAAACATTTTAGAATGTATCAAACTGAAATCATGAAATAATGTTGGCATTTAAAAACTGAGATTTAAAAGGTAGACATTATCTTTTTTCGGAAATCGCATTCGAAATTACCTATATTGGTTAACTTTTTATAGAGACTATAACAATAAGAAGACTTCAGAACCTAGATGTCCTCACTTATTCACAGAGCTTGAAAAAAATTTACTTACTGTCCACAGAATTTTTTGATACCTAATCAATAAGTGCATGATATTAGCTATCCCAGCTGCCATTGCAAATTCTCGCTGCTCGCTGGACTTCAAACCCAACGTGTGGTACATGAAGAGGTTTGGGGCCATGACCATGGCTACATTCATGACTGTCATCTTATTTTTCTCTTTATTGTCGACGACTCTTTGGAGAAATTCAAGGAGGGCCTGAAACAGAAATGATTTTTTTAAATGTGTGTTGTACATGAATATACGAGATTAAAACATGGTAGCATATGGGACTTTTTTTTTTTGTCTTTTTGCATTATCTAGGGCCGCACCCACGGCATATGGAGATTCCCAGGCTAGGGGTCTAACAGGAGCTGTAGCTGCTGACCTTCGCCACAGCAACGCGGGATCCGAGCCGCGTCTGCAACCTACACCACAGCTCACAGCAACGCCGGATCCTTAACCCACTGAGCAAGGCCAGGGATCGAACCCGCAACCTCATGGTTCCTAGTTGGATTCGTTAACCACTGAGCCACAATGGGGACTCTACAGGACTTTTATTTATTTCAAATAATAAGATATGCCTAACTACAGTCAGCGAGCCACTTCCGATGGTCGAGCCGCATCCAGTGGGCCTCTGCCCCTTGGGCGAACATACCCTGAGGTGGTGCTGTGTTTCCACTAAAGACTGTGGCCCTGGGGGAGGGGGGCCAGAGAACACTTACAGGGTTGATGGGGAGATGAATGAAGAAGTGTCACCTGCCTACTGGAGCCATGGCGCACTGAAAAAATAGTTTAAAATACGAAACCAGCATTCACTTGTTTCGGGAAGTGCTGTACTTTTAGCTCCAGAAATTTTTTTCCTTAAAAATCCCTTGAAAAGACTCATTCAGTTTCAGTTATGTGTGTTTTAAGGGACTCAAGAGCCGGCTGACATGAAACCCAAAAAAGAACAGGGACTGATAGGGAGGAGGGGAAATAGAGACAAAGAGAAAAGAGCTGTTTTCTTTTCTTATTTTTAATGAATGAATGAAAACAAACTCTTCATAAGAACAGGCTAGTTTATGCTCAGTTTGATGACACCCACTTCCCATCTCTGCTGCCAACACTTAGATGGGCTCTGAGCCTCCCTCCACAAAAGCCACAGGCAGCTTAGATCACTTCTCCTGATAGGGCATAATGCTTTATGTTCTTCTTTTGCCTTCTTTCTTTTTTTTCTCTTTTTGTTTTTTAGGGCCACACCCATGGCATATGAAAGCTCCCAGGTCAGGGGTCCAATTGGAGCTGCAGCTGCAGCCCTACACTGCAGCTGCAGCAACACAGGATCCGAGCAGCATCTGCAACCCACACCACAGCTTACGGCAAGGCCGGATCCTTAACCCACTGATCAAGGCCAGGCATCGAACCTGCATCCTCACATATACTGGCCATGTTCGAAACCCAGTATGCCACAACCGAACTTATTTTGCCCTCTTTCTTGAATCAACTTTGGTCTAAAGGAGTAACAACAATAACTGAACAGGTATTCCATGCTCTCTATGGGCGAACCACTGTTTTCAGCATATCACAGAGATCATCTCACTTAATCCTGACTGGAGAGAGATGCTGGAAGGACCCCCATCTCAAAGATGAGAAAACAACATCTAAGAGAATGCATATAACTCACCAGAGGTCAGACAGAGAGCAAATGGTGAAGAAGGAATTTAATTGCATGCCTACCTGGCTTTGTTTCTGAACCCTTAACTATTAAAAGAAGCATGTTTTCATAGTGAGGCTAAAATCCCTACTTGAAAAAAGGTCAGATAAACTACAACAAAACAGAAGAACAAAACAATCTCTCACAGGATTTCAGGGGGGAAAATTCCTTTAAGTGCTAACAGGTTGACCTTGAATCAAGTTTAGCTGATATATAGACTCCCAAATTTGAAACAAACTAAAGCTTTAATATCTAACAATGAGATTTATGTATCTAATTTCCTGTACAGCGCTCAGCAAGCTAAACTGTAGTCCAAGCATAAGGTTATACAGAAAAAAATACCTCCTCAAATGAGGACGAAAGATTAATTGGTAAGGTTTGGAAAAAATATTTAATTTTGTTCCAGAGACCAGAATAATTATTCACAGACTAATGTATCTCTTTCTTTACAAGCATAAATTACAGAGATTAGGTAATAAACCACTTAAATGTGGTATGCATGATGCAAGTTATTCAAAGTACTACTATCAGAATATAATGTGTATGTGTGTACATGTAGATATGAAATTAATAAAATGTTAGCCTAGCCCCTGCTGAAAGAACTTCATCTTCAGATGTATCTTCTCTTTATCTGAACTATAAGGACAGTCCTTCTGAAAAAATATCTATCAATCACCATCCATTATTGTATTAGTATCATTGGACCTACTCTCTGAAAACCCAGTCCCAGCGCAGTTACTTATTAGCTATGTGTATTTTTTGTCTTTTTTTTTTTTCCAGGGCCACACCTGCGGCATATGGAGGTTCCCAGGCTAGGGGTCTAGTTGGAGCTGTAGCTGCCGGCCTACACCACAGCCACAGCAACGCAGGATCCGAGCCGCGTCTGTGACCTTGAGGTAAACCTTTTGGCATGCCTGCTCTTTAAAGTCTTCTAATTCACGAAATGGGAAAATTGACCTCCCACCCTGCTTGGATGATAACGTATACAATGAACTTCCTAAAACCACAAAAACAATAAAACACGTGCCAATAATTATATTAACATAGATTCCCCATTGATATCTTAACATCAGTCTTTGTTAAAGACTAAGTTGGGGAGTTCCTGTTGTGGCTCCGCTGAAACCAATCTCACTAGTATCCATGAGGACTCGGGGTTCGACCCCTGGCCTCGCTCGGTGGGTTAAGGAGCTGGTGTTGCCATGAGCTGTGGTACAGGTTATAGATGCGGCTTGGATCTGGCATTGCTGTGGCTCTGGTGTAGGCTGGCAGCTATAGCTTTGATTGGACCCCTGGCCTGGGAACCTCCATGTGCCAAGGGTGCAGCCCTAAAATAACAAACAAACTAACAAATAAATAAATAGACTAAGCCAAAGGTAGGTACAATCATTGGTCCAAATACACAATAATCCAAGATACTAAAAAAAAAAAGAAAAAAATCCTGGTCGCGTAACCTGCCCAAAGACACCTGTTGCTTTAGACTTAAACTGGGACACAGCGTTTAACGTGGTTCCTCCAAACTCTTATTTAGATGTGCTGTAGAGATAGTCCACACAAGACATGCACATGATCCTGTCCCTCCAAATAGCAACTGAAGGAGTGGCACCAGGACTGGAAAAACTGAGCAAGTTTGCATTAAACTTCCTGAAATTACTTTGTGATAAAGTTTCCCTTCTCCTTTGGAGAACTAATTTTTTTTTTATTGTCTTTTTGCCTTTTCTAGGGCCGCACCCATGGCATATGGAGGTTCCCAGGCTAGCGGGTCTAATTGGAGATGTAACCGCTGGCCTACACCACAGCCACAGCAATGTGGGATCCGAGCAGCGTCTACAACCTATACCACAGATCATGAAAACGCTGGATCCTTAACCCACGGAGCGAGGCCAGGGATCGAACCCGCAACCTCACAGTTCCTAGTCGGATTCGTTAACCACTGAGCCATGATGGGAACTCCTGGAGAACTAAATTTAAATGGCTTATTCTCTTGTACCTGTGGTATACTTGTTTTGATGTTTCTATTATTAGAAATCTTGTTTGAAACCTTCATCAGAGCTGGCTAATGAAGCTACTAAAGCTAAAGTAAATTAGGAAAATTACTTGTTTGCATTTTCCAATTCTTTAGCCCCCAAAAGTATTTCCCACTTTATTTATATGACTGTGCTCCCAGGAACCTTATATGCTAAAATTAAAATCACTTTAAATTTTTAAGAAATATCATTTTAAACATATTAAAAAAAAAAGAATATGCTTGGGACTTGAAAGGCAAAATCCAAGAATGAATTGAAGACGTCCCTCCCACAACTATCAGAACCCATTTGAATGCAGAATAAGTAAATCATTTATCTTTCAACTTCCACCTTATAATGACCATTCTTTTTTTTTTTCTTTTTGGCTGATCTAGACTTATTAAATCTGTTTCATGTCATTGTGGTCACTTTCACAGCTATTTAGACTTATTTTCAATAGCATTACTGTTCGTAGGATTCATTGATAAACTGGTATTTTACACCTAAAGGTTTTGAGCAGCACTGCAGGATAGCAGAGGCCCACAAGGTGCTGGTAACTGGAACCTAGGTCTGATTTTTTTATGCTTTTTAGGGTTGCACCTGCCACTGGCCTAGCCACAGCTCACGGCAATGTCAGATCCTTAACCCACTGAGTGAGACCAGGGATCAAACCCTCATCCTCATGGACACTGATCAGGTTCATAATCCACTTAGCCACAATGGGAACTCTCAGGTCTGATTATTTAGATGACTAAAACATTATTGCTTTATTAGTCCTATTAGTCTGGGTTATCATTACTAATAGGACTAATGGGCACCTTTAGGTGAATAAGAAAAAAAAAAAAAGATTAAATTCCTCTTTCTGGGTGGTGGATGCCCTGTGTCAAAGGCAAGGCTAACAGGCAGATACTGGACTCGAAATCAGTCCCTGGGCCAGATGATCCTATCTTAGCCACATTCTACACAGCCATACACAGTAGCCCTGGTCACACAAGGTTTGTATACAGCCTTTCTGGAGCTGGTCTGTCTCCAAAACCAAACCAAATCAAACTGAATCTGCCTTTTCAGTTACTCATTTGACAACCAGTGAAGCAAAAGATTATTTTCTGACTTAGTAACGGGAGTAACCCTTTGGAAGTCCTCCTGTCACGATGCAGTGTTTTCACTCCAGCCGTTCTCATCAACTGCTTCATCCAGAAACGTTGAGTACCAACATTCATTGCATGTGCATGGAATTCACTCATTTAGTTTCAATGCAAGGAGTCTTAATCAGGTACAGAAGAAAAATTTCCTAGGTTTACTAGCTGGTGGTTTTGTTTTCTGGACAAATGATTTTTTTCAATTTAAACAGAAAGAACTATAGGGGGTAAATGGGTAAGGCTTTCACCTTTACCTGTATGAAAAATAATTTTTTTAAGGCAACAGTAAAACATAAGGTAAATACTCTAAGTTACATTTTTAGGAATTCTCTTGTGGTGCGGTGGATTGAGGATCCATCATTTTTACTACACCAGCTTGAGAATGCAGGTTCGATCTCTGGCTTGGCAACTTCCACAGGCTGTGGGCGTGGCCAAAATTACTTTTTTCTTTTTTGGCCACGCCCATGGCATATGGAAGTTCTCAGGCCAGGGATCAAATCTGAGCAACAGCTGTGACCCACTCCACAGCTTCGGCAAGGCCAGATCCTTAACCCACTGCCAAAGGCCAGAGATGGAATTCACATCACCACAAAGACAACACCCAGTCCTTAACCTGCTGTGTCACAGCAGGAACTCCCAAAAATTATATTCTTAAAGTTTTCTTTTTTATTATAGTCGTTTATAATTAAATCTTTTCCAACTGCTCTATAATTTTTGCCATTAAGGAAAATCAGTCAATGTGGAATAATCCACTGATTATTATGAAAGTCTTTGGCAACATATCTAAGCAGCATTAAGTCATGTGAATATTAGACCAAATCACTTTGAAATGATGATGTAAATCAGAAACTCAGGGTAGGCCCTGAGAAATAACTAGAATTTGAGTTAGTCTGTCTTTTGGCTAACTAATCAAACGTTTCAAAATCATCATTGTGACTTATTTCAAATTCTACTGCTTGGAACTACAAACAGATGTAACATCTATGGGCAACTGTGGGTTATATTTGATGAGCCTTAGGATTTTATTTTTGAACTTCATTTTTTTTTTAACCTTCCTAATACATGTTCACTAAATAAAATTTGGAAAATGTTGAAAAATAGAAAGAAAGGAAAAACCAAAAAGCACCCATGCTTCCGCTAACAACTGCATCTCAGTCACCCATTTTGGTAGAAGAAATGTTATAGCTGAAAAAAATCCAAAGAAACAAACCACCCCCCCATAATACTATTAACGTGACTAACCTAGTTAATAAATTAATAAAGAGTTAAAGACTTTCACCATCTGTCCTTAAAAATAGGCCTTTTTTTAATAGACAACTACTAACATTTCCACAATACCATCATTTTGTTTTGCCACAAATAATTAAAATTACTCTGCTTAGTAGTTCCGAGGGATATTTAACGTAAATGAATCCAGCTGACCTTGAGTGTGTCTCTGTTTGCATCAGGCAGGAGGATGACAAGAAGGTTCAAGGCCTGTAGCTGCTGCTTCCTGGTTGGAAGATCTGTAGACAGATTAAATAAATCTGAACACTTGTCTTTACCAAATATTTCTCTTTACTTTCTTGTTTTGTTTTGTTAAGCAAAAAGTTAGTTGGCATAAACATCACTGCGAAATTTAAGACGGATCGACTGAGCTGCAAGCCTCGTTGAGAGTGTGTTTGGGGGAGATCAGGAGAAGCAGCTGTTGCTGGAGAGCTCTGTCTCTCAGAACGCTCACTACCAACTGTGCTCGTATGATGGGGGGCCTTGTGTCTGCAGACACACAAGAGTGCTTTGGAAATAACCTTAACTTCCGCTTGATAATTACTCCCTCATGACAAGACAGAAGACTGGACCTTCTAAGATGTGGTGTCAGGGTGCATCTGTAACAACGAAGTTGGTTTCTTTCAATGGCAAGTGAACATATTACGGTGGTGTGCATGTGAGAGGTCACCAGTTCCAACAGGAATATGTAAAACAGAGCCTGGGCACAAGAGGTGTTCAATAAATGTTTATGGAATGAATGGGAAAACCAACCCGCAATGAAAAAGCTGAAGAGGGACATTATCATCACGGATACTTATCATTTTCATTAGCCCTTACCCCATCAAGTAATACTCATGGATATGTGGACTGTTTCTGCCATTTGTTTCACACGGATAAATTTGGTCTTGTAATCCATATATATATATATATACACACACACATACATACATACATATACATATATATATACATATATATGTATATGTTAAGTAGCACAAGTTAACCATGAAAAAATACTTTAAACAGATAATTTCAGTCATGTCTCTCCTAAAATTTCTGAAGCGATGTTGTGATAGGAGATAACCCAAGGGAAACATCTCAGTATGACATGCTTTAAGAACAGCCTGGTGTATAGTGGAATAATATTCAGCCATTAAAAACAAAAATGAAAATCTGGGAGTTCCCATCGTGGCTCAGCAGTTAATGAATCTGACCAGCATCCATGAGGACACAAGTTCGATCCCTGGCTTCGCTCAGTGGGTTAAGGATCCAGCAATGCCGTGAGCTGTGCTGTAGGTCTCAGACATGGCTCTGATCCCAGGTTGCTGTGGCTGCGGCACAGGCCGGCAGCTATAGCTCCAATTCGACCCCTAGCCTGAGAACCTCCATGTGCCTCGGGTACGGCCCTAAAAAGACAAAAAAAGAAAGAAAGAAAAGAAAATCTTGCCATTTTCAACAACCTGGAGAAGCTTGAGTGCATTATGCTAAGTCAGGTTAAGACAGAGAAAGACAGTGATCTCAGTTATATGTGGAACCTTAAAAAAAAAAAGCTCATAGACACAGAGAACAGATTGGTGGAACTCTCTGAATCATCACGGGTACTGGCGATTGGCGGTGCGGGGTGGGAGGAGTGGGTGAGGGGAGTCAAAAGGTACAAACGTCCAGTGAGAAAATAAGTAGTTCTAGGGAAATAATGTACAGCATGGCAACTAGGGTTAATAAAATCGTATTGCCTATTTGAAAGTTGTTAAGAGTAGAAACATGAAAAAAAAACATTCTCACACAAAAATTTCTGTAATTATGCACAGTGACATGTTAGGTCGACATTATTATGATGATTGTTTTGCAAAATATACAAATAATGAATCATTACACTGTACAATTGAAACTAATATTGTATGTCAATTATATCTCAATTAAAAAAAAAAGGGAGAGCCTGGAACAGCTCTGGTTGACGCTACAGCTCATCATAATCATTCACAGCACTTCCCTTTTACTCTCAAAACAGTCTCGATTTGGAATTTAAAGTACAGTTTGGGAGTTCCCATTGTGGTGCAGTGGAAACAAATCCAACTAGTAACCAGGAGGTTGTGGGTTTGATTCCTCGCCTCGCTCGGTGCTTTAAGGATCCTGTGTTGCTGTAGCTGTGGCTCCGATTAGACCTAGCCTGGGAACCTCCATATGCCGCAAGTGCAGCCCTAAAAGGCAAACAAATAAATAAATAAAAATTAAAAAATATAGTTTGGTCACTAGAATGTGGTGACAACATTTTTCCTTTTTTGAGGGCCTCTAGGACTAAAAGAGATAACTATGCCAGTACATGAACCTCATAAGATCTTCATGTTCACTGGAAAGGAATGGAGAACTCATGCAGACACTGATCTGGAGCCTGCCCAAGACCACGATATGGCGAGACCTAAGAAATGTGCTGTCCCCCACCAACGAGGCAGCCACATGATTTGTTCTATGTTTCTGCACGAGAATGTCAGAAGTTAATTTTTCAAGAAATAACCACAGACTTTGCCACCTCTCCTTGGGCTTTTACGATAACTGTTAATCCACAGATTATCCAGTATGTGTTGTTTTTAACACTTGGCAAGAAACATGCACGGGAGAACTTACGTGATTCATTCTATTATAAAAGAAATGCGACGTTTTTGGTTTCATGTAACGTGAAAATACATAGAATGCATCACTTAAAGGGCATGCAATTTAGAGTTCCCGTCGTGGCTCAGTGGTTAACGAATCCGACTAGGAACCATGAGGTTGCAGGTTCAAGCCCTGGCCTTGCTAAATGGGTTAAGGATCCGGCGTTGCCGTGAGCTGTGGTGTAGGTTGCAGACGCGGCTCGGATCCCGCGTTACTGTGGCTGTGGTGTAGGCCGGTGGCTACAGCTCCTGTCAGACCCCTAGCCTGGGAACCTCCATATGCCGCGGGTGCAGCCCTAGATAAGCCAAAAAGACCAGAAAAAAAAAAGGGGGCATGCAGTTCATTTGTACCCAAAGAGAATATACTGTTATCTATTTACTCAGAGATGTATATTTAAAAACATCATGTGGCATCTGAGTACTCGCCGACATCTGTGAGTCAGCATGTCTATCCAGATACATCTGGTTATACTCTTTGTGACACAAAATGACACTAAAGCAATTAACATGGATGGCACCAGCACAAGGACGGCTTCAAAGAGGGACGGCACTCACTCTGGACAGCCTGAAAGGCTTTGAGGTATTCCACACTGAGCAGCGGCTGCGGCAGCTCCCGGATGAAGAGCTTCAGCAGACTGGCGGCATCATGCTGCTTGACACCTTCCCAATTAAAAGTCCCTTCATAAAACTTCGCTTCCAGTTCTTGGCAGAAATTCTGAAAGGCAGAAGAAAAGGGGCGGGGTGGTGGGGGGGGGGTGAGCTACCAGTAAGTGCATTTTTTTTCCTTCTGTGACTGATACACTTCCCATTTTATGAGATTCTACTCTTTTGAAAAGACATCCTGAAGTACTAGAGGCCAACACTTCCTCCCTTACTCAGAAAAATATACTCCCCCCACCACCCCCAGAACCACCAATGAAAATGCTACCTACCTAAGGCCAAAGATTCCAAAACCTGACATTCTCCTGGACATGCAACTAACCTTAATTAAGCAGTAAGGGTTGAGTGAAAGGACTAGTTGAAATATAAAGGGAACTCTACCCAATACTCTGTGATAACCTATATGGAAAAGGAACTTGAAAAGGGGTGCATGCATGTACACGTGTAACTAAATCACTGTGCTGTACAGCAGAAACTATGACAACATCGTAACTCAACACTTCAATAAAATTTTTAAAAATGGAAAAAAAAGTGGTTCTGACCCTCAATCCATCAATGTTGCCTGTGCGTACGAGCTATAAGGTCACCCTGAGGGGTACCTTTTATAAGCTCAATCAGACTTATTAAAGCCAGAGGAAACTTTTTTAAAAATTGATTAAAATAAACTTTATATTTGAGGGCTTTACTTAGATACTATAATTTTTCACTAACTTAAAAAAAATCATTAAGAAACAAATCTATGTTTTGGGAGTTCCCACTGTGGCTCAGCAAGTTAAGAGCCTGACTAGTATCCATGAAGATGTGGATTCGATCTGTGGTCTTGTTCAGTGGGTTAAGGATCTAGCGTTGCCACAAGCTGTGGTATCCAGGTCACAGATGCAACTCAGAACTGGCATGGCTGTGGCTGGCAGCTGCAGCTCTAATTTGACCCCTAGCCTGGGAACTTCTACATGCCGCAGGTGCAGCCCTTAAAAAAAAAAAAGCCTATGTTTTAAATTATATTTAGAAGTACATTACATAACAAAATACATAATAAATCCCTGGACCTAAGCCGAAGGCCAGGTATGATTAGTCACCACTGGGAAATGGCAAACCAAATCCCACAGCAAGTGAGACACAAAAATACATCAATATACCTGTCTTAAGTGCATAGGCTGTCAGTGACACAGCCATCCTGCTGCCAGCTGTAAAAAAACAGTTGGAGTCCTTGTGGAATTAGAAATACCTAGCTCATTTACCTCAAGAACTCTACAAAATTTGCCAGACAAATTATTAATAATAAATCAATTTAGTTTCATAATTACTATTTTCTACATGCTTTTTCACTGTGGCATAAATCCTATTACGATAGAAATCCTTCCAAGTTTCTGTCACTTCCTTCTATTATCTGAAGCTGTTCTCCCAAGGAATGTTCTCTGCTTTTCCTGTAAGGTGAATTTATTATGCCTTCTCTTTTTTTTTTTTGGTATTTTTTGGGCTGCATCTGCAGCATATGGAGGTTCCCAGGCTAGGGGTCGAATGGGAGCTACACCACAGCTCATGGCAACACCGGATCCTTAACCAACTGAGCGAGACCAGGAATCGAACCCGCATCCTCATGGATACTACTGAGACACGATGGTAACTCCGATTACGCTTTCTCTTCTGGACACAATTCCATCCTCCACCCCAATTATTGTTGTCATGGGTGAAATACACAAAGGGGAACCTAGAGATTGGAGGTGAGGGAAAGAAAGGTGAAAGGAGAGAAGGATGAAAGAAGAGAGGGGGGAGGGGGGAGAGGGGAGAGAGGAAGAGAAGGAGAGAAGACTTGAAGAAGAGCAAGAAGGGGAAACAGGGAAAGAGGAGGAAAGGGCAGGAAGAAGGAGGGGAGGGCAGAGGGAGAGAGCAGAGTCCAGGAAAGTTGGTGGGGCAGGGGAGAAGACAGATAACTCCACCTTTTGCATATTATCTTTAAATGATTGATAACGGACCAGCTGCTGCATAATTCGGTATGCGACAGCAGGCTGTGTTGAAGAGTTGCGCCGGCTTAACTGACCCTCGAAGAAATTACATAGAGTTGAACTCAGCCCTCCGCCAGCGACTGGGTCAAAATGTAAAATGTGTAGTCCATCCGCTCCGTGTACTCATGTCGAGTTTACGACTCCTGTCGGGTGGCCACCACATCCTGCTAGTACGAGCTGGGCACAGTGACCTGAGTGACAGGATGCTTGCTGAGGTGGGTTAATATGAAGTCGCGTTACTTGTTTCTGAGGGCCCCTTTCTCTGTAAGAGCATGTGCTGCTACTGAACAGCGCCTGACTCCCTGACCACCACACCCAATGTCCCTGCCGACTGGCGGTGGAAGTGCCATAGGTGTCAGCAAATCAAAGTGAGACAACGGCAACGTAGTAAGCAACGTGGCAGACCTAACAAGGCCAACAAGACAGTTTCGGGGACCTCTGTGCACCAGACAGCAGGCCCAGGGGACACGGGCTGAATGAAATTTGTGAGCAGGGTACATAACAGATTACCCGAGTCTGATTAAACTGAGATCACTATGTAGAAAGAGCCAAGTAGGCTGACACTAGCATCCAAAATTGAGGAAGCTTATCAAAATAAGCAGGTGATGCAAAGCGTGGAATCTATGAATAGTAAGTAATTTCGATCCTGGCAGCGCCAGAGCCACAGGTGAGGAGAGCGTACAAATACCAAGAGTCATTACTGCCAGACCCAGCGCTAAAGATCTCATACAGAAGAGGTCTGAAGGAAATAACTGGAGAATCTCTCTTCCCCCATCCTATTTTCTCCTGGATTTACAAACTCAGGAAGACACAATATTGGCTGTGGGCAGCAACGTGTGTTACCTACAACATGTGTTACCTACAATGTGTGTCAGAGCTGAATTTGGAGCATAGGGCAGAGGAGGTCGCTAATGACTGCTAAGCCAAAATTTTTTCCTAGGTAAAATTTCCACATAGAGCTACAATCCCAAGAATGAGACCCTGTAAAATACAAATCCCTGGGGAGGCATATGAGTTATGCATCCTCGGGAGGGTGATTCTCCTTTTTACCATGCATTCCCCAGAGCAGAGGCTGGGGAGCAGAGAAAGGAGGATACACAGCATCCTAGGACAGCGGGGGGGAGGAGGGTGGGGGGTGTCCAACCGGGAAGTCGGGGAGTCCCCTTGCCTCCTTCATAAGCCAGACTCACTGGGACTAACTACCCTTGGACCTAGTGAGCCAAGAACTGTGCCAGCCAGGGGAGAGGCTGAGACAGTCTCCTTTTGCCAGCTCACAGAGATGGAAAATGTATGGCGACTAACCTCAAGTCTCTACTCTGCTCGTCTGACGGAGTTTATCATCCTTCCTTTAAAAATTAAACAGGTGTTCCTGTTGTGGCTCAGTGGTTAATGAACTCGACTAGCATCCACGAGGACGCGAGTTCGATCCCTGGCCTCGCTCAGTGGGTTAAGGATCCGGTGTTGCCATGAGCTGTGGTGCAGGTCGAAGACATGACTTGGATCTGGCGTTGCTGTGGCTGTGGTGTAGGCTGGAGGCTACAGCTCTGATTGGACCCTTAGCCTGGGAACCTCCATATGCTGTGGGTGTGGCCCTAAAAAGGCTAAATAAATAATTATTAAACAAACAAAAAACCCCCCGCAAAAACCGAAAACCTCAACCGCTGCTACTCACGTTGACTAAATCTGTCACCAGCACCCCTCTTAATATTCTGACTCATCATGTTGTTGTTTCTTTCATCAGAAGGACAGAACTACTCCTGTCTTTTGCTCATTTACTTTTGTCCCTATTTTACGTTATCAGAGTAGAGCCATTAAAATCATTTGCCCCTTTATTTATCACAATATTATTATGGGTAATGTAATGCTTTTGAAAAAAAATCAAAACTTACAAAAATCAGAAGAGACCATAGAAAAACTAAAGTGAATTTATAATACATAGGAAGTGAACATTAAGAGGTTTTCTTGTTCTGCTTTTTCTATTTTGTCTTCTCAAGTGGGAAGAAGGGGTGGAGAGGACAAGATAGCTTTTAAAATGCCCGAGTATAGTTAAATAATAAAGTTTCAGATGAGTAGAACCAAGAACTTACTTTGATTCTAATGGCAGCACCAGGTATTCTTAAGAGACCTTCGGTTTCCAAACCTCCCTCTTCAATTCGAGAAATCAGCTGTGTATAAACAGAATAACATTCTGAGTTAGCTATTCTTAACAGGTACAATCCCAAAGTTAACATCTGTTTCACATATAAATAAATGAAAACTGCTTACAGTGACATGTAAACAATTTCATGAAATTTTGCATGCTATTGCACCACCACTGTCCATCCTCTAAAACCAATACACCCCAAAACCTCAGCTGTAATTTAAGAAAAGGTCCTTTGTAACAAAACTGGATAATTTCAAAATAAAAAAGTAAAAAAAAAAAGTTTAATTTCACACAACAGCTGTAATATTTCAGAGACTGACCCACGTACACCGTTTAAAAACAACTAAGATCATGCATTTCTTCTGCTTTTCTAGAAACACACATTCTGCAATCAAATACAGCTTATGAAAATCTGGTATTTGCATATTTCCATCTCATTTTCAGTTCGTTCAAAGAAAGAATTATTTATGACATGAAGAAAAAAAAAAGCTGCTTGCAAATATTCTTGTTTATTAGGCTTTTAAGCTTTTGGTGGCAAACTTAAATTTAAAAAACTCTTCTTGCACAGGGCTTCTAGTTCATACCCAAAGCACAATGAATACATACAGACCTATCTCCAGAACTCCATTAAAATAACAAAGTATTTGTTTGTTTGTTTGTTTGTTAAATAAGGCAGAAATCCAAAAGAATAGGCAATTGGAAAAATTACAATGTTAATAATGTTGGAAGCTAAGATAATAAAAGAAGTGGATGGTTTCTTGGCAGAGGCTTTCCGCTTGGAATATGGATTCCTAGGGCTGTACACAAAGGCTTTTTAGGGGGTTACTCTGCTATTTTAAGGAAATCAATTTCCTTGTCCTCAGTTTAAATATAAGGCATTTATTAGCCACCCACTCCCCTCCTTTCACAATAGGCTTCTGAAGGACAGACCTACTCTTCACTCTGGCCCCAAACTTACTGCAATTCTCTCTGCAAACCCTAAAGCAAAAGAATTTACCAGTCCCAAAAGAATGTAAAATTTTAATTTTTTTTTTCAGGGTAACCTCCGTTAATGATTTACCAAGGCTCTATAAACAACATAAAGCTTACTATTTTTTCCCTGCTCATAAAAGTGTCTGTTAGGAGCAAAGCATGCGATCATAAATGAAGTCTTTTGACCTTTATCTAGATAGATGTTCTGAAATCAGATATACTGTAGCACTGGCAGAGAGGGCGATTTTTCTTTAATGACCCCACCTCTTCTATCCTTGGATTATGGCCAAATAGTGCACTGATCTTGAGGGATTCAGGTAAGAAGAATAAAGCAAAGAGTAGCCTCAAAATTCTCCCAAGGATTTACTATTAACCAAAAAGAAAAGCATCTTTGACCAAAGCAGCACCTGATTTTAAAAAATTCAAATGGAGATTTCCAAGACATTTTTCAAGTTACACTGGATAAAAACCACAGGAAAAAAAATCTTTACATGCTTTCTTATAGACTAGATGAGCATTATTCAATAAACTATTTAAAACCAAATTTATCGAATAATATCATGCAACATTTGTTCAATGTACAAACAATTTTTGCCTTATTTAATCTTATTAAAAAATGCTTAAAGTTTTCTTTTTCTTTTTTTCTTTTTTGGCAGCCACATGGCATATGGCGTTCCCGGGGCAGGGATCAGATCCCAGCCGCAATTGCCACCTAAGCCTAGGCTGCTGCAGCGTCAGATCCTTAACCCACTGTACAGGCCAGGGATGGAACCTGCATCTCAGGGCCCCCAAGACGCCACTGATCCTACTGCGCCATGGTGGGAACTCCTAAGGTTTTCTATTAATTAAAAAAAAAAGTTGTATGCTAGTACCTGAACCAAATTAGTTTTTAGCAGTATTTGAATTTTGCTTGTATTAAAATTTGAATTCTTTTTTTTAAATGATTTTTATTTTTTCCATTATAGCTGGCTGAATTCTTTTTATTATTCTCTAATGCTGAATACTAGCATTCAATATATTGTCTGAAGGAATGCCATGTGTTTCCTCATATTCCTCACTTTGAAAATAACATATTTTTAGCTAACACATTATATTGCCATTGTTTAAATATAAATAATAAATACTTTACAGCTTTCCTTTTTTTTTTTTTTAGTCTTTTTGCCTTATCTAGGGCCACACCTGCGGCATATGGAGGTTCCCAGGCGAGGGGTCTAACAGGAGCTGTAGCTGCCGGCCACAGCCACAGCCACAGCCACAGCAACGCGGGATCCGAGCCGCGTCTGCAACCTACACCACAGCTCACAGCAACGCCGGATCCTTAACCCACTTAGCAAGGCCAGGGATCGAACCCACAACTTCATGGTTCCTAGTCGGATCTGTTAACCACTGAGCCACGACGGGAACTCCTACAGCTTTCCTTTTATTTTCAAGACCTAAAAATGGAGAATAACTACAATGTGCTATATATTTTAATCATGTTACTTTTTGGAACTTATAAGATACATTGTATAATTTATCAGTAATGTTCACAACTTTTTCCAAAATAGATATTACAAACTTACATGAATTTACGAATTAAACAACTGAATATGAAGTTAGACATTTTGGATAAAAGTGTCTTTGATTTGGCTGATTAGTTTGATAGTGAAAACAAGATTTGCTAATTTTTCAGGATTTTGCCATAGATAAAAATTAAGAATATTTCTATTTCTCCAACTCTTTGAGCCTTAAAAACCTTTAAGGCTCTTATCCAATGATTTCAAACCTGTGGGCAATCCGAGCCTCCAGAATGTTGAAGAGACCAAAAATGTAAAATAACTAGCTAAGTAAATACAAAAACAATTTCAAGAGAAAATGACAAGGGGCTGGACGTAATCCTGGGCCCGATCAGGATGTAACAGTGACTTGTGCGGGGACCAAAGCTTACTCTTGGCTTATGTGACGGTGAATCTGACATGCCAACCTAGCTGGGCTCCGGTGGCCAGTTGTTTGGTCAGACACCAGTCAAGGTGTTGCTGTGAAGGTGTTTTTTAGATGAGATGAACATTTAATCAGCAGACTGTGAGCAAAGGAAACTACTTTCCATAATGTGAGTAGGCCTCAGCCGGTCAGTTGAAGTCTTTAAAAGCAAAGACTGAGATTCCCCACAAAAGAAGTAATTCTGCCTCCAGACTGCAACAGAGAAACCCTGCTGTAGTTTCCTCTGCAGATTATGGACTTGACACTGAAACATTAACCACTGTCCATGTTTCCAGCCTGCTGACCTGCTCTATGTAATTCAGACGTGTCCAACCCCATCCACAATCCCATAAGCCAGATCTTAATAAATCTCTTGACAGACAGACAGATAGATAGATAGAAAGACAGAAAGGGATTAAATCTCCTAACAGTTCTGTTTCTCTGGAGAATCCAAATACACATGGAAAGGATCCTGCTGAGATCCTTGCCTGGTCTATCTGTGTAAGTAATTCATGTCTTTTACTGCCATTAGAAAAACTTGAATATTTGAGAAGTTCCTGTTGTGGCTCAGCAGTAACAAACCCGACTAGTATACAGGAGAATGCGGGTTTGATCCCTGGCCCCGCTCAGTGGGTTAAGGATCCGGTGCTGCTGTGAGCTGTGGTATAGGTCGCAGGTAAGGCTTGGCTCTGGCGTTGCTGTGGTGGAGGCTGCCAGCTCCAGCTCCAATTCAAGCCCTAGCCTGGGCACTTCCATATGCCACAGGTTAAAAGCTTGAATACTTGGCCTACATTTGTTAGCATCTCTCTGTTAATCACAGTTGACAACTATCCACACAGATACAGGTTCTGCAGGCACTGACTGGCAGAGACCGATGAGTAGGACAAGCTGTGTTGCCCCAGGTCCATCAGGAGAAACGCTGAGACAAAGGTTTGGATGCAACGGTGAATATGAGGAATGAAGAAATCAGAGCTTAGTCGGTAAGACATTAAGTGACTGGTTTGGAATAACGGAAGCATTAGTGCCAAGAAGATCAAGCTCGAGTACTGAATGAGTTTGCTGAGCCAAACGAATGTGGAAGCTTCCAGTGCCACTCTTGCCACCACAGAATTTTCAGAAACTGTGACACGCCTGGCCTGTTGCAAAAATCTGTATCTTGGGTAACCCGTGACTGACTTGACCCGCCTTCGTCATGGGCATTTCCTGTCTTTTATCAAATGTAATCTGTGTTTCTGAACAATGATGGCCCAGAGGTTAGACTGAGATTTTTCTATTGTCATAGATAACCCTCTTATGAATAATTGAGTGTCGACTACACAGTTTAGCAATCACTTTCTAATTCTACTTTATGGTTTTCTTTGCCTACTCTGGAAGGAGGCACTAGTAAATTAAATTGGACATCCTCACTGTAAATAGGAAAGCTTGGGAAGTACATATAGGCATGAAATATTCATAAGGACTCAATTCCCTAGAAATTTATAAGTAGTTCTCACTCCTGTGTATTATAGAATTGAAATCTCAATTATATAAAGCCAGCTAATATAAGACAGGAAAATGATGCCAGGTAATCACAGTTACAAGTAATAACACTGAAAGCATCACCATGAAATAAAAATTACAAGGCCTTGAAAGAAATTTGCTTCCTGAATAGAAAAATCCAAGTATAAAATAAAAAAGCATATCAGTTGGAAAACTATGTTATAATTGTATGAATGCAAAACAAAAACAAAAACAAAAGCAAACAAGACACACTCTTAGCTCAAGTGTGTTCTCTCTCTGTATTGACCTATTCAGGCCAACTTACTTTTTGAAATATCAAAGGTATTCGAGTTCCCGGTACTCTCTTCTGATCTTGTTCTAACAATACTGTCAATGGAACACAAAAAAGGCCAGAATCTGCAACAAAAAAATAAAATTTCTTCACTTTCATCAATCTCTGAAATAATAATGCAACACTGTTAAGGCATCAGATTCTTAATGCTGTCATTCAATCAGACAATGATTTATTGAGCACCTAAGTGAGTGAAACTGTCTAGCCAGTAGGAATATACAGCCTAGTTGGGAAATTCTGGCTCTGCTTTACAGAGCCATCTAACAAGGAAAGACCCGAAACAAATGATTACAAACAGTCACCAAAATAACTAGACAAGTACAAGCTGTTATATAAGAGAAACAGAATGCTGGGAGAGTGCACCAAACATGCAAATAAATGACTAAATGCAACCAAATTAAAAGTTCTGGCTTACGAATATGACTAGTATCCATGAGGACGTAGTTTCAAGCACTAGCCTCACTCCGTGGGTTAAGGATCTGGCATTGCAGTGAGCTGTGGTGTAAGTCACAGATGCGACTCGGATCCTGCATTGCTGTGGCTGCGGCAATAGGGTGGCAGCTACAGCTCCAATTCAACCCTTAACCTGGGAACATCCATATGCCACAGGTGTGGCCCTAAAAAGACCAGAAAAAAAAAAATTCTGGCTTAAAGCAAATATCACTCCTCTCTACCACACTTGACATTCCATGTTCTTCAATACAGCAAAATACAGATATTTGCTTTTTGAGAAATTAGCTGGCATTATGAGCTTGTTCTACAAATGTTTTTCTTTAGAAAGTATCATAGATACTTTGTGGATTTAAATTTGTAGTTTTATATATTTGGGAATAACTCGAGAAGAAATGATAGGTAATAATTCACTTTTTCTGAATTAAAATCATATGCCTCCTGTCTGGTGTAAACACAGCTTGCACCCAGCACCTCCTACGCCATGCCCATCACTGAGTGAAGAGAGCACAAAAGTGTAACACACATCAGGGCAGACAGAAGTCACTTGTGAACATGGAAAGGGGGATTACGTTGTGATATGAAAACAGACCTTGGAAACTGTTACACTCAATAGAGATGACATTCAGGAAGATGCCAGTAACCCAGTAACCCAGCTTTTAGTTTAGGAATTAAGAAAGATGTAATCTTCAAGAATGTCAAAAGCCTGGTTTATAAGATACATATCTTAGATAAGATACAAAAATATAAAAAAGATGGAAAGAGTCTATTTTATTAACGGTGATACTTTTAATGAGAATGGCTTAATATTTCTCTCTCTGCTATGCCACAATTCTAAAACATAAAGACCACTTCAAAAAACTTTTTTTAAATAAAAAAAAAATTAAAAGACCTTTTTAAGCTACTTTGAAAGTCTTGAGTACTGAGTCACAGCCAATTATTTTGTATTTGGAGAAGACTTTGGGATGAGCTTCTGAAAAAGCATCTCAAGTCTTCATTACCCATAACGGACTTGTGGAAAACCAGAAGAACTGTTTGACTCAGAAATTCACCATCCCAAGCCTTAAGCTAAAACACTCAACTCAAAGGAACTGAACACAGAATGAGGTCTTCTGGGGCCCAGCATGGGAGCGAGGACCTGAAGGGAAGGTGCACTTCAATCCTACAGAGAAATTGCCTCTAAAACTTAAATCAGGTGAATACTTGTCTTTGCTAACGTTACCATAGCAACTAAACAATCCTCACTCTTGGTTTCTCTTTAAGAGATACCTTTAAAGTTAAATGAGATGTCAGAGATTCCTAAACCGTAAAGCTTTGTCAATAGAAAATTATCTGGATTTGCAGACATATAAAATCTTAGAAAGACAAAAACTGAGGAAGTGTCTACTCTCTAACATATTATAAAAAATAAAGTGTATCTTTATAATGGGTAAAGCAAAGTGCTTACAAAGGAAGAAAACTACACATACCCACGAGCAGCACAATTCAGTAATATATGCCACAATGACATTATTTTCTTAATAGAGGGAAGAACACTTTTTTTCAAAATAGTTAAAGGAGAAGGTAAATGAACAAAGGGACAGACTACTAACTGTCCTACGCATTTGCCATCAGATAAATAAGCTCAAGTATTGATCAGGATCGACCATCTTAAAGGCATTTTTCAAGATCCATTTTTAGAAATTAACAAGTGTATGTCCCAGATATTTCTTTTAAACACAGTTTTCAAAGGAAAGAAGCATTTGAGTTAAGAATCCTCGATTCAGAATTTCTTTCTATAGTAGGGAATTCCTGCTGTGGCTCAGTGGGTTAAGGACTGGACCTTGCTGTGACTTGCAGTATAGGTCGCACACAAGGTTTGGATCTGGCATTTCTGTAGCTCCTCCAGTTCGACCCCTGGCCTAGGAACTTCCATATCCTGCCGGTTCAGCCCTATAAAAAGAAAAATTCCTTCTATGGCAATTAAATGTTTGATTCTGCCTTTATTTTCTAGAATCTAGGAGACAGTACATATTTATTAAGTTACCAAAATTCTGCAGGGAATGTTCTAGAATCTGAAATTTAGATGTATTCAAATATTGGTTTATTTTGCAGGTGTTTCCCACCCCCCACACCCCCGAATACACACACACACACACACACACACACTTCTAAGAAGCCAAGCTCATTCTCACTACTTTAGGGATAAATCCCACTGTATTCCATTTCAAAATTACCTTTTGTTTTGATTTTCACAGCTTTCTGCTGTTTCAGTTCAACACCCAGTACATCATAGAGGGCAGTCAGCTCAATTAGGGCTAAATGGCAAACTTTCTTCATGTCCTGGGGAGCTAGGTCACCAATCCTGGTGGTGCCCGTTTTGTCTTTTGGCAACCTGAAACTCTAAAATAAATACCATTAATATATTAAAGGCTTACAGTACCTGATGCCTTTTTTTAATGAAAGAAGACAAAATTGGAAGAAGTTATACTCCGAGTGGTCTCAGTGGAAGCTGCGAAAGCATCTCCAGTCGGGATGATAAGCAATCCTGCCCTAGTGATGATTTCAACCCTGCAGGGAATCGATACACGGAGTCTGACAGGCAATGGAACCAGACCATGTATGAGGAGTAGGAATACCAGGGCCAAGTGGACAAGAGAGACAGTAAAACAAACAGAAGTGGAAAAAAGCCTCAAGTTAGCTGACCTTTAAGAGCCAAGAAAGATCCAGTGTCAACACAAACCATCAAGAGGAGGAGGAAGGAGAGGAGGAGGTGGGAAAAGAGAAAGAGAAGTAACCCCTAGTGAGAGCTCAGAATGGGCCAGGTACCCTTTATCTACATTACTATTGTCACATATATATGTGGCCTTATATATATAATAATATATAATACATATCTGATATATAAATATTTTATTATCAATATATTTTAATGTAATAAAATATTTTATGACAATGTTATATATTGATAAATTTATCTTGATAATATATTATCGATATATTTTTATTATAATAATGTATTTTATTATCAATATAATAATTTTGCCATAAAAACCCAAATGAGGTAGGTCCAGAGGGCTGTACAGCACTGGGAAGAGGGGACAAGTGGACGGGAGACTAAGAGCACGATGCCTACAGGTCATCTAGCTACTCGCTAGCTGTGTGTGACTTCTGGCAATTCTTGAACCATTCTTTCTATAAAAGGTGAGAGGAGGAGATGAGGGAGGGTTAAGGGGATGGGAGAGGGAGGGAGAAGATCACCGAATCCAGAGGGCTGCCGTGAGGTTTATTTATTTATTTATTTATTTCTGGCCGCCCACATGGCATATGGTCCCAGGCCAAGGATCAGAGCCTCCCCGGCCAGGGATCAGATCCGAGCTGCAGTCGGGACCTAAGCCACAGTTGTGGCAACGCGGGGTTTGGGCTTGGGATCAAACCTGTATCCCAGGGCGCCCAAGACGCTGCTGCTGATCCCTTTGCGCTACAACCGGAACTCCTATTGTGAGATTTAAATGCCTGGCACTTCCCAAGCACTTTATGGGCTACTATTACTACTTTCACCACTGAATAAACAAACAGACTTAGATATAATATTTATCATAGGCAAACAAGTGGTTTGGCTTTTTTGTCGTTTTGTTTTGTGCCCTTCTCAAATATTATCTTCTACCTATTTGACCTCTTTTGATGTTAAATATACCAAATTATGGGGGGGGTACAAAATAAGAACATGGATTTCTCTATCATTTTTACTGCAAATGACAGTCCCACTGTAGTTACCAATTACAAAAACAAGTATCATTCTCCAACAGTTTGATACAAATCTTATGATCAAGGACATATCCTTTGGGTTTGCCCTTGATTTTCTACTTTAATGGCCAAGAATATTCAACTGATTCCCTTTTATTCCTTTTACTTTGCTCACTTTTGCACTGAATCATTAACACTCCATGGTCTAAAAACTATTATAAAAGACATGTCAACGTAGCAGTTCTCAAAGTGTGGTCCAGGGAAATGGAGAGGTACTCTTTTCAATTATTACTAACATTATTTGCCATTTTCACTCCCATTCTCTTATGAGGTACAGTGGGGTTTCCAGAGTTTAACTAGATGTGTGGTATTGCCAAGAGACTGAATGCAGAAGTAGATATGTGACTCCAACTAACATCGACTAAAGTCAGACATTAGAGAGTTGCAAAAATGTAAAACCATGGCATGCTTCTAAACAATTTGCTTTAGAAAACAGGGCTAGTTTTCATTAAAATGTTACTTGTGTTAACCAAAACACTGTATTTTAAATGGATTAAGAAATAGCTTTAAATTTCTCAATTCTAATTTCTAATATGGTAAACATCCATAGGTATAATGACATAAGGCCCACTATGTGCATACACACACACACACACACACACAGTATTTTAATTATTTATCAAGAGAAACTATTCCTTGGTCTACTTATTCATGTTACATAGTTCAAGAACACAGGTCAGTGACAAACTTTCACAGAACTCAATCCAAAAACAAAGAAATTCTTTACATTCCAAAATCACTTTGGACCAGCTTTCTCCATCTCCTCAGAATCTTCCATGGAATCATGGTTTCTGTAGAAAGCTGTGTATGCCTTCCTTATTGGTTCAGCCAGAGCAAACACAGAGAGCTGCAATCCCAGGGAGACAGCGAATGCCCCAGCAATATGAAATCACAGATTCTTGGCCAGAAGGTCATGAATCTGAGGTTTCATCAAAGCGCTAGAAGCTGTGGTAGTTATTTCCTTCGGCACCAACATCCTTCCTGTTAAAAATTATTTAGGACCTCAAAAAAAAGCTTTTGTCTTACGAGCCTTAAGGGGTTATAAGACCAAAATGTTTCCAAAATACTGTCCTAGAAGGTTACCTAAAACCTTCAAAGTTTAGCAACTGAGCAGGAAATTCAACTCCAAGAAAGGATCATCTATAGTTCCCCATAGAACCTTCTTCTATAGAACTTGCTGTAGTCTCAAGAGAGTCCCCTATAGGAGAAATGAGATCTTTCTTAACTTTTTGGAATACATTTTTCCCTATAAGAACACTAAAACAACAGCAATAGATATCATCGTTATGCAGCCCAAGTGAGTTTCCAGCATAATTTCCAGTGTTAACTGTACAGTGCATTAAGTGTTGATGATGTGTAACCACATATTGTGGTTTTTCTTTTCTCTTAAATATTACTGCAAGGTAAGACAAAAATGATTACACTCAGCTTTGGTAAATGTCTCTCATTCTATTTTGCAAAAGTTCCAACAGGAAAAGAATTATTATAGCATATTCTAGGTGTGGAGACAAAGGCTCATGAAGAGACAAAATATGCCCACATGGGCAACGACAGAAGAATGCAAATTCAGATCTTCTAAGTCCTCAATTCAGTAACCATTCTGTTCTGCTTCACGTTCCCTGCCCCCTGCAGCACGCAGGGGGAATCTAAGTTGATCAGTATTGATGTGAGGCTGTGAACCCCTCAAGGACAGGAACCGAGTTTTTGTTTGTTCATTCGTTTTGTTTTTTTAGGGCAATACCCGTGGCATATGGAAGTTCCCAGGCTAGGGGTTGAATCAGGGCTGCAGCTGCCAGCCTAGGCCATAGCCACAGCCATAGCAATGCCAGATCCGAGCCACGTCTGCAACCTACACCGCAGCTCACGGCAATGCCAGATCCTTAACCCACTGAGCAGGGCCAGGCATCAAACCCATGTCTTCATGGATACTAGTCAGGTTCGTAACCTGCTAAGTCACAACTGGAACTCCATAGGAACCATGTCTTAATCCCCTCTGTATCCTACTGTACCACAGCCCTGACACACAGCAGGTGCCCTGCCCTACTAAATGAAGACACACACCACACCCAGAATCAAGCTCAGTGAGGAGCTAGGTTACTGGCCTGATGCTCCCCCATCCTCCTGTGGTTTGCCCTGAGCTCCACATTTGGAATCACACAAAACTCTTCATATATTCTTCATGCCCAGCCCCAGAGTTCTGCTAATTGCTTTGTTTTCTGAAGGGCTGAACCAATCCTATTTACCATCCATTTATTAAAAAAAGAAAAAAATCCTAAAGGTTTCATTAAAATCAGTTGCTTTTGGTCTAATAAGCCAAATCCATGTAATATAATTATTTAAGGCATTACCCGAGGTAAATGTTTAAAGAAACCTGAAATATTATTAGTTCAAACATTTGATTTACCCAGCAATATGTCATGAGCTTTATTTATTTATTTAACATTGTGCCTAATGAAAGGAGTTAGTTCTTTATCCCAATGTTTAATTCATAGCAGCGGCTTTAAATATTTATGAAGTTTCATGTCGTTTTTGTTTAGTTAATAGACTGGATGATTCCATCCGTTGGCTAAGAGAAGGCAGTGGAATTTTAGCAAGAGAAAAGCTCTTTACCTTTTTGAAAAATGTGCTTAGGAAAAGGACTGAAATAATTTTTTTTTTTAAATATAAGGTCACTGGCTCCTACGTGTTACCATAAATTAATCAGATAGCTCTCCCAGGCTGCACCCTCTTTTGTAGATCTTGAAATATGAGGGGCCCATAGATACTTTATCAGTAATGATGAACTTGACTTTTTCACTCATCAAGTCACTCTAGCTTCAGCATGGAAAGCCAAGGGAACCTACTCTTCCCTGGTCAGTTTCCACAGATGACTTCTTATCATCTGCTAGGAAGTTCATTTCCTATCTACAATTTTACCGTGTGTAAAATGTGATTTTATGACTGTGTTTCACTCATTGTCATTCTAGAGAATGAATACTTCTCTAGATAAATGAAGTTTGAGGAAACTTTCACATTTACAGTTTTTAAATTTTCTTCATTTTTTCAAGTAGAGAGCAGTAACCATAATTTAACCTTTCTGTGGCAATTCAGGATCATGATCCCACACACCTGCTTTTGTATTGTACAGAAATGTTTGTCTGTCTTGGGTTTTCAGTCTCCTCACTCTATCCCGAACTAACATTTCTTTTACTGTCCTTCTGCTTCTGCCAGAGATGTTTCATTCTCTAGGAAATTCCCAACCTGGGCCTCCACGTAGTTTCTCGAGTATGCGTGCGCACAGCATTGTTACAGGCAACCTAAGTTGCTATAAAACATGAATTTACTGAATTAAACATAATTCAAGAAGAATCCAAAAGGCACTGAACAAAGACCTAAGAACTAAAATGAAGGCATGCATCTAGAATACAGGCTTTACTGGAGTTCCGGTCGTGGCTCAGTGGTTAACGAATCCGAATAGGAACCATGAGGTTGTGGGTTCGATCCCTGGCCTTGCTCGGTGGGTTAAGGATCCGGCGTTGCCGTGAGCTGTGGTGTAGGTTGCAGACGCGGCTCGGATCCCGCATTGCTGTGGCTGTGGCGAAGGCCGGCGGCTACAGCTCCTGTTAGACCCCTAGCCTGGGACCCTCCACATGCCGCGGGTGCGGCCCTAGATAAGGCTGAAAAAAAAAAAGAATATAGAATATGGGCTTTACCATAGCTGTCATTTCAAGCTACGAAAAATTCTTAAATAAAACCTTTCATGGTCTTAGTCTCCCAAGACAAAGCAAAGGAATGCTATAAAATTTCTATTGCATATGATGGACTCAACAAACTAGAATCTTATTTATATAACATCCCAAGTTGTCCTGAAGAAGTCGTCAATAGCACCAATACAAGGACACTTAAACTCACACCAAAATTAGAAGCACATATACCTCAGGGCACATCAAATAGAGTCAACACCATCTCCCAGAAAAAACTCTGGCTTCAAAAGCTTAGTCACAGAAGCCAAGCCCTAGCATGCCATATAATCTCTCTAACCTGTTTCTTTGTATGAAAAAGAGGACTCACAGTTACCTACCTCATACTTTCTAAGATACCTTGGGTATAGGAAATACACTAAGTAGTAGCTAAATTTTCAAACTAACACACATCAAAGGTTATGTGATCTCCAAATTTAAAAGAAGAAATTTGAATCCACTGTGAGAGATCATAGAAAATTAATAAAGACAGCTCAATGCCCTAAGAAAAAGGAAATGAACATAAAATGAGGTCAACACAGAACAATGTATTACATAAAGCCTACTCCTTATTTACAGAAGCAGGAGAGCATGGAGGAGAAATGGAATTTATGGTTTTATCTGCTTAGACTTCCACCTCAGATTAATGAATAGAAATGTTTACTTCACCAGCCATGCTGATGACCCGTAGAAAGCTTACAGTATGTCCATGCCTTCTAGAAGATACACAAATAAATGGCTGTATAGATCAACAGATGCATATATGCGTAAACAAACACAGTGACAATAATTATCAAAAGCATGGCATCTTAAGAGTTTAAAGAATGATTTTATAAATTTTAGCTAATGTAAGTTCATAATCAGGAAAGATCTAATGGGAACGCTAGATACTGATCTAGATCCCAAAGAATAGGTTCAGGCTTCCTTGGTAAACATGAACAACAGAGGGGCAGAAAAGGGGAGGTCATTTTAAGTGTGGGGCACAACATGAATAAAATCAAGAAGGTAGGAGGAGTTCCCCTGATGGTCTAGTGGTTAGGCCTCGGAACCTTCACCACTGTGACACGGGTTCGAGTCCCTGGTGTGGGAACCAAGATCTCATATCAATGTGAGCATACGTTAATGAGTGTTGGGGCTAGGTGATGAGTATCAGGGCCTTCATTATGCTATGCTTTTTAACTTTGGCATGTGTGAAATCCTATAAAATAAATAAATGTATTTTTAAAAAATACAAGACTCTCGGAGTTCCCATCGTGGCGCAGTGGTTAACGAATCCCACTAGGAACCATGAGGTTGCGGGTTCGATCCCTGGCCTTGCTCAGTGGGTTAACAATCCGGCATTGCCATGAGCTGTGGTGTAGGTCGCAGACGCGGCTCGGATCCTGTGTTGCTGTGGCTGCGGCGCAGGCCAGTGGCTACAGCTCCGATTAGACCCCTAGCCTGGGAACCTCCACATGCCGCGGGTGCTCTCAGTACTTGAGAATACTCAGTACACAGAGGTCGGTTTCTAAATACAATCCGCTACTGAAAAAATAAGGGCTTCTTGAAGAAATGGATTCTTCCTAGTCTGAAGGGAGAAATGTACACAGCAAGCCTGGAACATCTTGTACCAGAAAGTAAATAAGTAAAAGAATGAGGATATGTTAAAATGGCACAGGAAACAACTTGAGAAGTTCCTTTGTGGCTCAGCGGGTTAAGGATCTTGCATTGTCACTGCAGCAGCTTGGGTGGTTGCGGGTTTGATCCCTGGCCTGGAAACTTCCACATGCTGCAGGCATGGCCAAAAATAATAATAATAAAAATTATTAAAAAAAAAAAAAAAAAAAGGAACCAACTTGAAGGGGTCCCTTTCATCAAATTTGAGTAAATTTAAATGTCAAAGAAAAATGACAATGATTTATAAAACACCGAAAGAAAAAAGGAAGCCATCCACAGTGATTTTCAAAAACAGAAAAAGAAAAGAGAGCGAAAGCAATTATCATAGAAGACTGCCAGCCAATCAATATGGGAAGAAAACAGAATGAGAAAATTACCGTTCCTCAAACACTAGCTTTAATCATTGTTTCAGACAAGGAATAAAACTGCATGGTGAAACCACTGAGCTATAGTTTACCGCTGCCAAACAGGATATTCATTCAGTTTCAAGGATCACAATTGCTATTCAATGTACACAGGAAAAGGTATCTTTACAATGGGAAACCTGGTGAATATCTCCTTAACTAAGCAGTCACACTTTCATCCCCTATACAGGAGCCGTCTGAGGTCATGCCTCTCTTCTGACGATGCAATGGGGCATAAATCTAGGCAGTAGTTTAACCAAAAGTGTTTAACTTGAATCCAATCATCAAGAACAGCCAAAATCAGAAATATGATTTGGACTCGTTGAAAAAAATTGAAGAAAAAATGGGGGGACCTGGCAGATTCAAGAAAGCACAAAGAGAGAACATCAAATGTAACACATGACCCTTGTTTGAATCCCAGGTAGGAGTGAGAAAGAAGCTATAAAGAAGGGCAATATTGTGACAACTGGGAAAATGTTAATGGGATCACATACTAAACTATAATTATTGTTTTAACGTTCAGTTTCTTAAGCATTAAAACTGTTTTGTTTTATATGGCCTTATTTAAGCTTAAGAAAAAAGTGTACGTCTATAGCACAACCTAGCCATGAAGACAGGTAGGAAGAGAGAAGTAGAGGTTGTACAAAGTTAACTGTTGAATAGATCTACAAGAAGTTTTGCTATACTCTTCTTTCAACTTTTCTAAGGGCTTGAGATTTTCAAACTAAAAAGCTAATGAAAAAATCCACTCTGATGTTTAGTGACATCTGAGTAGTGTACTACGTACAGGTAACAGGGTATCCTCGCCTTTGCCCCTCTGGGTCTTCTCCTTGGAGTTTTCTTTCTGATTGACAGCTTGCTCTGCAAATGACACCTCCAGGTTGATGTCTGTTTCAGAGGCAGGAGCCTCCTCAGGCCCCACAGGGATCAGTTCCTTTTCACCAACAATTAGGCTAGATGCCTGGCCTGGGAAAAACACAAAAGACTGAATGCATGTGCTTTGGCTATTTTTTCTTTTCTTCTTAAAACGCATCAACTAGATAAACCTTTAGAAAAAGTACGATTTACTATAGGCAATAATTAACAGTTATTTTAATGGTAAAAAGGATAGTTAAGGAATCCTACCAAGGGTGCAAGGGGGGGTAGAGAAGGGAAGGTGGTGAATAGAAAGCCAGGCTTGAATTGTGGGATCTTTCTCGGAAGTCACAATTCTTGGACTAGGTCCAATTCCAAAACATTGCTAGATGATCTCAAACTCTGAATGCAAAACCACACAAAAATTTAGTAGACTTAATTGTTGTTTTATTTAAAGCAAAAAAAGAGAAGCGAAGGAGGCTAATTTCTTTCTTAGAACTATGACATACCATTTAATTTCCTCACGGTGGAACAAATTCCTGAAAAAGACTTCTTCCACACCCTGCATGTTCTTTCTGTAATGGTATCTACCAATCTCAGCAAAAATTTCAAAACCCAAGTTAGCACAAAAAAAATGTTCACTGTGGGAGTCAAGTCTGGAGGTACCTGGTACAGGAAACCAATAGGTTTTGCACCAGATTATTACAAAAAATTATAATAGCTCCTACAACTATAAATCTAAGTCAAATAAGTTCCAGGTACTTACATCACCAGTTTATAAACTTTTTTTTTTTTTTGGTTGGTTGGTTCTTAATCCTTCAGGAGAAAAACTAACACTTGAAAACATCAGCTTTAAGCTTGGAAGAAAATACTTATAAATTAGATTTGATAAATTTTGGTTTTAACACAACTTACACTAGAAAAAAAAAACCTGGAATCAATGATAAGGTTACTATTATTTTCTCATTGCAGACCTTTAATTCATGGTGAGTAGCTCTGGATTACACACAGTTATAGACTGCATTCAAATGCTTATATACTAACAAAACAAGGGGATGGAAGGTAAAGTTAATTTTAAAATATAATAACTATATCATATACTAACATATTTTTAAAGGTCTGATGCCTTCAGGAAACATATTTAATCTTCTATATAGTTTATATATTTATAGTCATTTAACGCAAAAACAAAACAAAAAAAAACTGTTTTACTCAAATGAAAATAAACCTAAATCTAATCTTTTTGACCCCAATTCAGTAAGCAGGGTAGGCTTCGTGGACACAGGACCAGTGTAGTGCTTAGCGGGCCCCCATGCTGGGTTTACTGCTCTCCTGTGGCCATCCTGAAATTTGAACAAGAAGCCCTGCATTTTCAGTTTGTACTGGGCCTTGCAAATTACATTGCTGGGCCCATCACATCTCACAGGTATGAAAGTGAGTAAAAACTGACCTATGTCAGTTCCACAAGTAAGAATAAAAGTAAAGCTCTTTGACGATATTTATCAGCTGCCATCTATGCCACGCTACACCTTTCCAACAGCCGGTGACAACTTTTTAAAAAATCAGAATAATTAGACCTTTCTCCAATTCATTTTAAAAATATTAAATGTCAAAGCATAATCTGAGTTTTATTTTCCCACTGGCTTACAATGTTTTATGTTTTACTGTGAATATGTATGTTGGTTTCCTAGGAAACCATTCTAAGAGGAAAAAAATGATTAGCCATTTTTCTTAAATTAGAAGCTACCTTTCCAGAAGCGGAGTACTGATGGACAAGAATGTTAAAACCACCCCCTTTTCTCCTTATCACCCCATGTCACAGTTACATCACAGGAAATCCATGTTCTGTGCTGAATTCAAAACTGAGGAGAAAAATTCCAATTAAGTTCAAATACATTTAAAGCATATGAATTTCCTCTAAAGCATGGTAAAAATAAAAACAGTACAGAAAAGGCTGAAGGATCAAATGATAACTCAAGTTATAGCAGACAGTAGGGAAACAGTTTCAGGAGTGATATGGGGCACTGCTAAAAGAAATAGATGGTTAATTGGCTAATAGAAGTATCTATGAATCAATTACTACTCTCAAAGAGAAACGTTAACAGAGAATGCTTAGATAAATCTTTTGACTCTTAAATCCTAAAGTGTAATAATATAATTTCTTTAATTTATTTTCCCCTCGGTTTTTGAAGGGGGTGAGAGCACTGAGTGAAAAATACTTTACAAAACTCCTTAAAGTTTTTCCATTGTCCAAAGTAAGCCATGTCTTTATTTAGTTTTTATTTTTTTATATTTATTTTTTGCTTTATAGGGTCGCACTCGCGGCATACGGAGGTTCCAGGCTAGGGGTCTAATCAAAGCTATAGCTGCTGGCCTATGCCACAGCCACAGCAATACCAGATCCGAGCCGCATCTGCAACCTACACCACAGTCGACGGCAACACCGTATCCTCAACCCACTGAGCGAGGCCAGGGACTGAACTCCGCAACCTCATGGTTCTTAGTCAGATTCATTTCCGCTGTGCCACGATGGGAACTCCAACCATGTCTTTATTTTAAAGAATAGTTTTCCGTCCTCCATGGAGCTCAAAAAGGAAAAAACACACAATACAAAAGTTTTAAAAGTTATTTGGCCATTATTAATATTTCTAAATGTATGTATTAAGCAATGGCCTTTCATATGCATAGAGTTGTCTAATTTGATGAAAAGTCAGCAGCAAATTAATATGAAATGCAACAGCCTTCACAATATTAAAATTTTATATTTTTCATTTAGGATTAGTAACTTTGAATATACGTAAAAGCCCCAGTGTAGGAAAAAAAAATATTTGAAATAGACCATACAGCTCACGCTTTCAGATTTCAAGCAGAAAGAGCTCCACACAATATTTTCCGTGCAGTTCATTCAGAACCTTTCCATGTTTGCATAACACCCGGTAATTCACTGGCTAGGCAAAGAGCGTGGCTTTGCCCAGAACAGGTGCAGCAGTAAATACTCAGGGACTTGGACGGTGTTATGTACTCTCTTATTATTCTGACTGGGGGCTCTCTGCCCATTTCACAACATTCCAGCAAAAGCAGATGTAAATCAGGCAGCGAGTTTGTCACATTCCACCCCGCTGCCACAAGCTAGGCTGGAAAAGACTTCTATGATGAACTTGTCTTCCAGAACTTCTGTTTGTATAGCCTACATCACTATCTCTGGCAAGGGAGGAAAGCGCTAAGAAAGGACAATGTTTTCCTCCTCCATATTCATTCAGCAACTGCCAGTGGCTCCCCCCAAGCCCAAAGCACGTTGACATTGGCACAAAAGGTTCATCCGTCTCCCTTGAGGACCCAGCTCTCTAGCCAACCAGCACTGGCTCTTTCCAGCCTGCGTGCCTCTTCAGTGTGTGCTGGCACAGAGACTTCAGGAAACACCCAGTAATTTCATTCTGATAGAAAACATGCAACTAAAAAAACCTCCACAAAAGAGTGAAAAGCAAAGTGCTTTTATAAATAGACACACATGTGTCTCTCTAGAGACACACGCACACACGTATATTCCCATCCAAATACAGCACTAATAATGCCATGAACACTGCTGGTGCCAGGTCTTAAGAACATAAACAAAAGAAAAGGACCAGTCCTCAAGCAGGACTCAGGCAGCCACAGCCCACATTAGTCCTTAATGTGTTGTTTTAAGTAACAACACATTAAGGACTAAGTTTTTATTTTACTTTATTTTATTTTAGGGCCATACCCACGGCATCTGGAAGTTCCTGGGACAGGGAATGAATCTGAGCCACACCTGCAAACTATGCTGCCACTGTGGCAACACTGAATCATTTAACCCTCTGAGCCCGACTAGGGATTGAACCTGTACCTCTGCAGTGACCTGAGCAGCTAGAGTCAAATTCTTAACCTACTGCACCATGGTGGGAACTCCAGGGTTAAATTTTTAATTTTAAACCTAGGACCTTAATTTAGATTTTTCCTTTTATACATCCACGAAATAGCTATAAATTCTTTCTTGATAAGTACTATTAAAATCTTAATACTTATTTCCATCCATGCCTTGAGTTTCAAATCCACTTCTGAAATAACAGATACAGAAAAAAAAGAATGGAAAGAAAAAAAAAAGTTTTCTAAAAACTTTTAGAAAAGTTTTTCTACACTTTCTGAAAAGAATTGTATTTATGAACTAAGAACTTAATAATTTGAGAACAAAGTTCCAAATTCACTGCCCCCACCCTTATTAGCCGTATGACTTGTAGAAACTTGAGAAGGTGACTTCATCTCTCTAAACCTCAGTTAGTTCTCTCATCTGTAAAATGGGACTGCCTGGAGTTCTTGACAATATTTAATTAGGGAAATGTCTCTGCATAGGATCTGGCACTGGTAAGCATCCAGGAAAACTCACTATGCATAGAGATGTTAGAACAGATATACACAAGTATTTAAAAAAAAAAAAATCAAAGGCCTACTATATGCGCAGTCTTAGGTAATTATTTACTTGGGTTCCTTCTATTAGTATTTTAATAGAATTTGCTGGCTAGAGTTGAAGACGAATGTTTTCAAAGGCCTTATCTGTTTGTTACACTAATAAATGAGAAAATACAAGAGAACAGGTCCAACTCACCATCTTTCCCTTGGTATTTGTTTTCATCTGTTCTGACTGATTGTGATTCAGTGCCATCTGGAGCCTAAAGATAGAAAATGGGCCATTTAGTCATCTCTAGCTCACAACCAGAGAAACAGTATTGTAAATAACTCTATGACTAACCTTTAGAGCACAAGAAACATACTCAGAATGATAACAATCGCAGAAAAAAAAAAAGGACTACGGTTATAAACAGCAAGCAATCATTCAACAATCCTCATCCCCTACCACTTTAAGACACACTATTAAGGCTTGGGGGAAATGAGCAGCATCAAGAATGTTCCTGTCATCACAGACCACCATGGCTAATGGAAGGGAAAAGAAAACACCTGTGCAAGTTAATGATACCCATTAACCGATGAGTAGATAAGCAAAATGTGAGCTCTACACACAATGGAATATTATTCGGCAATGAAATGAAGCACATACACATGCTACAACATGGATGAGCCTTGAGAACACGATACTGGGTGAAAGCAACCAGTAACAAAGGCCACATAATGTGTGATTCCATTTCTGTGAAATCTTCAGAAGAGGCATGCCACGGAAGCAGAAAGGAGATTAGAGGAGCATGGAGCAAGGACTGCTAATAGGCATGGATTGTGACAATGGTCACAATTCCGTGGCTACACTAAAAACCACTGAACTGTAAACTACAAATGGGTGAACTGGATGGTATGGGAACAATCTCTCAACAACACTGGTATAAAATACAAGTACAAATTGACATGCACGTAATAAGGCAGAATTTCTCAAAAAATTAAAAACAACTAGTAATAAACGCAAGATAATTTAAAACTAAATTACGAAGCAGGTAATAAGAGCTTAGATATTCAGAGAAGTCCTTTTTCAAGGGGTTGGGGCAGTGACACGGGAAGAATGAAGCCCTCCAAGAGTTAATGGACGCAGTGAAATGCAGCTGTCACCTCCTCACCCGGTGCATGTCCAGGCAGTACTTCCTCTTTTCCAAGTAAGCCTCAGGAGGATTCGGTGATCAGGAAGAGGAGTCTAGATCAATCATGTAGAGGTCTGTCTGAATGAGTTATTTTCATTTTTATTTATCTGTTTGTTTTGCTCCTATTTAGGGCCACACCTGCAGCATACGGAAGTTCCCAGGCTAGGGGTCAAATAGGAGCTGCAGCTGCCAGGCTATGCCACAGCCACAGCAACTGAGGATCCAAGCTGAATCTTTGACCTAAACCACAGCTCACGGCAACACCGGATCCTTAACCCACTGAGCAAGGACAGGGATGGAACCCCCATCTTCGTTGTTACCAGTCGAGTTCGTTACTGCTGAGCCACAATGGGAACTCCTAAATGAATCATTCTTAAAATAATCATTCTCTTGAATTTTCTTTTTTTTTTTTTTTGTCTTTTTGCCTTTATGTAGAGCCGCATTCGCGGCATATGGAGATTCCCAGGCTAGGGGTCTAACAGGAGCTGTAGCTGCCGGCCTTTGCCACAGCCACAGCAACGCGGGATCCGAGCCGCATTTGCAACCTACACCACAGCTCACAGCAACGCCGGATCCTTAACCCACTGAGCAAGGCCAGGGATCGAACCTGCAACCTCATGGTTCTTAGTCCGATTCGTTAACCACTGAGCCATGAAGGGAACTCCGGATTTTCATCTCTACACAAAAGAAGGTAGCCTTTGTAGTCCCCTCACCATACACTTCAACTCCAGTGTTATCAGAGAAGGACTCCCTGCTTCTCTACCTGCAGTCTAAGAAAAGCCTAGCAAAGCACAAGGGCAGGTCCCCAGAGGTGCTCTACTTAGAGATTAGAGGCAGCCAGGACAGCATATAGGGACTACCAATCACAGAAATGGTACAAGAATCGTGGCACTTCTTCAAACCACCCCCCTACCAAGGCAGAGCAATACCACCCTCCTTCCTCTGCCCACGAGGCTGCAGAAGGCTGGCCCCCCATGGCACAGTGAACACAGCGAGTAATTCAGATCGTACATATGAACACATATTTTGGAGCATGTGGTTGGAATTGTTTTCCTAAGCAATTGAGGATGACAGTGCAGATGGTATTCGTTTCTGTATTATATTTCCTAGTGAAGCAAGCGCTTCAGGAGGAAGCATTTAAAATGGAAGAGCTGAATATGGACAGTCATCTCTCGGGATCTGTGGGAGATTAGTTTCAGGACAACCCCGCCCCAACACCCCGCCCTGGAAGACACCGAACCTGCAGGATGCTCCAGTCCCTGATAAAAAAATGGCAGAGGAGAGGTGCAGAACCCAGGGATACGGAGGTGCCTACTGTACTTATTTGAGAACAGAAGAACTGCAAGCAAAGATGGCTGGCCCACGTTTGCTTAAAGGATGAGGGACATATTTCTAACAGGTGGCAGTGTTTCAATAAAAGGCATGCAGCAAAAGCAAGTTAATATTATTTTAATGTACTGGTGCTATTTCTCTCTTATTGACTCCATCGGATGATACAATCCACCAGTTACTTTGGACTCAAACCACAGTATTTAGAACTTACCAAGAATTTACTGAAAAATGTTGCTTTCAGCATTGGGTAGCAACATCTTCTTGGAGACTGGCAGGAATCCCCCAGTATATAGTTTGCTTAGGCTTAGCTCTTGGCCCCCTCCCCCTTTTTGCTTCCTCTTAACTCCCTCAGGGAAGGAGATGTCATAATAGTCTATTTCCTTGCTATTTATTTTTCTACAGCTGGAAACCAAGTCCAGTCCTTCAACCCCAGTGGATGTCCCAAATAACCACTGGGTGGTAAGCAAGAGACCTGCCTGAAGCAATCCAACGACCCCCAAAACACCTGTAAAATGGACTGGATTTGATCTACAATTGACCATGCAAATTGGGCAGTAATCTGAAGTCATAAAGGATTTCTTATAAGAAAAAGCAAAAAAAAAAAAAACAAAAAAAACTCTACATAACAGAAAGTTACCTTAAATATAAGCTCTTTTATTCCCTCATTCTTAAAAAAGAATCATATAATTTGTTACCTTTTATATTTATAAATACCATCTTATGTATTCACTGACATTATTTAGTACCAGAATCACATATGGAAACCCACATATAGCAGGATGCATAGTGGTTAAAAACATGCATTTAAAGTCAGACAACTTTGGGTTTACTATCTATGGGGCCATTGAGCAAGTTGCTTAGTGTCTATGAGCCTCCGTTGTAGAATGGAAAAGATGAAACCTCACTCACAAGACAACAATAAGGATGAAATGAGATAGGGCTTGGAAAAGTAGTCAGCATAGTAAGAGTTTGGTCATGGTGGCATAAAAGTATTGTTATCATGATCGTTGCAGTCATCATTCAAGATTCCTTCTGTTTGTTCTCTACTGGGTCTTCTAGGCCAGAGCTATTCCAAGTGTCATCTGAGAACAGTCTAGAGTGTAAATCAACTTTTTTTTTTGGGACACGCCTGTGGCACATGGAAGTTCCTAGGCTAGGGATCAAATCAGAGCTGCAGCTACTGGCCTACAGCAGAGCCACGACAACACGGGATCCAAGCCACATCTGCGATCTACACAGCAGCGCATGGCAATGCCAGATCGTTAACCCACTGAGCGGGGCTGGGGACTGAACCTGAGTCTTCATGGATAGTGGTCGGGTTCATTACTGCTGAGCCACAATAGGAAGTCCCAGAATGTAAATCAACTTTGACCCTAAGAATGTCATTAAGTTCAATGGATCTTTTCCTTTTGTAGCAAGACCCTTTTTTTTTTTTTTTTTTGGCTTTTTAAGGCCGCACCAGCAGCACATGGATGTTCCCAGGTTAAGGGTTGAATCAGAGCTGCAGCTACCAGCCTGCACCACAGCCACAGCAACATGGGAACTGAGCCATATCTGTAAACTACACCACAGCTCAGGGCAATGCCGGATCCTTAACCCACCGAGCAAGGCCAGGGATCGATCCTGAGTCCTCATGAATACTAGCCAGATTCCTTTCTGATGAGCAACGATGGGAACTCCAGCAGTAATACTTTCTTTTCTTTTCTTTTTAATATTTGTTTGTACACATTATTTTATTTTGCTTCTTTTTTTTAGGGCCACACCTGCAGGATAATGGAAGCTCCCTGACCAGGGGTTGAATCAGAGCTACAGCTGCTGGCCTATGCCACAGCCAAAGCAATGTGAGATCCAAGCCATGTCTGCAACATACACCACAGCTCAAGGCAACACAGGATCTTTAACCCACGAATCAAGGCCAGGAATAGAGCCCACATCCTCATGGATACTAGTTGGGCTCGTTACCACTGAGCCACAATGGGAGCTTCCAAGACTTGCTTGATGAAGGAGCAAATGATAATAAATTAAATTTTATGCCAACTCTTTAGGTCCTCACGGACAAGCAATAAATCCACCTACCAACTGGCAGTACCGAGTAGCACTGCTCGAGACCCTACAGGTCTCTTACTTGGACCATGCCTTCCTCAGTAGCCATCAGTCCTGGAGTTGCTCCTCGATTTTCAAGAGCTTCCACTAATAAATTCATCATCTTGGCAAATATCTACTCAACCCTTCTATGTGTTAGGCACTGTGCTAAGAGCTAGACAAAAGGGGGAAGTCATTTCATGTGCCACGGTTCCTGTTTGTAATTCAGCTGCACTTAGCTCCCTTCTACTCATCCCCACGTGAGTCTAGAAAAAAGCAAATTTTCCTACAAGCGTTAATAGAGAAGAAAGAATTCACTACCTCCGACTGACTTTTCTATAAGAAACAATCAGCTGTCGCATGGTCTGGGGGTTGGGACCACTCTTAAATGCACCAAGGACAGGGTTTGTCACAGAGAATTTTAACTTGTTTAATTTTCTGTCCCATGACTCTAACTTCTAGAAGGACAGGAATCAAATCTCTCTTGATCACTGCCAGCATGGAGCTTCAGTGCCTTGCATATAAGTGGTCATTATGTTTTTAAGGATTTGAATTAAACCCGATCGGTCCTGGGTCCAATTAATTCTAAGCAATTATTCCTTTGCTTTATCAAAAAAGAACACCTACCTCTTTTTCTTTTGATTCCCTCTGTTGAGCAAATATGTCTCTGACGTCAGGAACCTGGTACTGTTTGTTTTTTTTCCTCAAGGTCTGGGAGACAGTCTCTACCCGTTTCTGAACGGCTGCCGCCTGGGTCCGGGTCAGTGTGGATAAAAAGACCATGCTTTCTTGGGGATCTCCGGCAGCCTCCCCGAACAGATTGGACAAACCCGCCTCCTTGAGCCACTCTTCTTCCAATTCTCCTTCTAAGACAGCAGAGAAAAATGGGCTTTGAATCACAAAAGATGAGAACTCTTACCCTTTTTAAGCTGTTTAAAAACTCTTACAGAAACTCTTCTATCACAACCAAACTGCAGTGCTAAGAATCATTATCTGAAACTTGGACAACTGCCATAAACTCCAGCCATAAAGATATCAAATTTTAGATCCATTTCATATATACTCAATTAAAATTTTTAAATGACTTCACATGTGATTAACCTCTATAACTTCCCTGCAGATTAACTAGAGAAAGATAATACTGTCCGCTTTCCAGAGACGAGCAAGCAATGAAAAGATAACTTACTTCCATCAAGTTACAGAAGGGAGTCGATGCTGGGGATAGCCATTAAAGCCCGGTTTCTTGGCTTAAATTCAGTCCTACCCCATAGTCCAGCCCTAATTGATGGAAAGAGTTATTTTCCCTGCTCACTGTAGCTGACAGGACGTGTGGCAAAGAAGTAAAGAGCGTCTGGACCTCAGGAACTCATCAATTTCAAATTAATTCTTTAATCCTCCTAGTCAGCACATCAGATTCATGTTTTTGTTTTTTACAATTTTTTTAAAAGCACACTATTTTCAGTAAAAAAAAAAAAGCTTATTATAGGAAACTAAGCACCTAAATCAATTCAAAACACTGAAAGGAAAGACACAGTAATGCAAATGTTGTTTAAGATCTACTAAAGATTGTAGAAGATTATAGATTCACTGCAAGCTCAAAGTTTACAGAAGGGAAAGGCCACGGATCTGGGACACAAAAACCCTTTACCCCATTTCTGCACCACGATGGCCACCCTCACCTCGGCTAAGTCACTTAGCCTCAAGTTGACTGTTCCCTTGTCTGTAAACTAAAGCACAGCTGCCCTGGCTGCCTCATAACCAAATATGAGAATGCTATGCGGGAAGAACTTCGCAGAGCTCTCTTATAGCCTGTATTGAATGATGCAATACTGACTGGTTTGGCTGCCTATCCTTCTCCACTATATAAATTCCACGAAGGCAGAAATCAAGTAGTAATAAAACTGGCTTCGGAGTTCCCATCATGGCTCAGTGGTTAATGAATCCGACTAGGAACCATGAGGTTGCGGGTTCGATCCCTGGCCTTGCTCAGCGGGTTAAGGATCAGGCATTGCTGTGAGCTGTGGTGTAGGTCACAGACGCGGCTCAGATCCCGCTTTGCTGTGACTGTGGTGTAGACCAGCATCTACAGCTCCGATTCAACCCCAAGCCTGGGAATCTTCATATGCCACGGGTGTGGCCCTAAAAAGCAAAAAATAAAAATAAAATAAAACTGGCTTCAAGTAACATAAGGCAGTGCCGGACACTCTGCATGCCAGGCAACAAAAACTGTTTACTGACTTAAAATGTCAGCCATTATGATTAATGCTATTAAGGTCCAACTCAGCATTAAGTGTACAAAGCCAAATGGCCAGGAAAAAAGCTGATATTGCCATGATAAGAGAACCAAACAAGATTAAAATATAGAGTCACTTGTTCCATTAAAAAGTAGAGGTAAAATTCAAACAACTTAGAAGACATGGGTTTGGAGGAACATTCCCAGTTCTTGATAATCACATCATGAATAATAACCTAAGAAACCATTTTAATCTCAGAGAATTATGAAAAGGCTAATATAACACATGCCCATCTAGCAGCCTTGACTGCTCTTTTCTGCAGAATGTTTTCTCCTTATTCAGCGGGCCACTAGTATGTTGCTTCTATCTTAAAACACTAAGACAGAAAAATTGAGGAATACTATTAATTATCACAAATAAGATCAACAGGATTGGTCAAGTGAGAAAGAATGAGAGTAAAATGAAAGAAAATCCAAATAAAATGAGTTGGTTATAAGTTTCTTTACAAACCAAAGAAATGTTAAATTATGAAAAATCTGTTTCATTTTAAAGTATTATTGATTGCTTTTTTTTTCAAGCAATGTCATAGCAAAAGAGAAAAACCTATTTATGCAGCTCTCAGTACTGAACAACTTGATGCTAAGTCATTTAGCATCATTAAGCTCCTGTTTATAAGCAACACAGTCCTACTGTATAGCACAATTATATTTAATGTCCTATGATAAACCATAATAGAAAAGATCATTTTTAAAAAAGAATGTGTGTGTATATTATATATATATAAAATATATGCACGTATAACTGCATCGCTTTGCTGTGCAGCAGAAATGAATATATTCAACTATACCTCGATTTTTAAAAAAAAACACACAAAGAAGTCTCCTGTTGAAAAAGAGACCACTATCGGTGAGTACTGAGGCACCAACTATGGCTCGTACATTTTTGTCATTTTATTTATTTATTTATTTATTTATTTATTTATTTTTGTCATTTGTGCCATTTATATCATTCAACTTATACACCAAAGACATACTTCCAAACTTATGGATGGCACAAGGCATAGTAAGAAAGCTAATATAATAGATGCCAGAGGTGGGTATCAGAGACCTAGGGTCTACTTGAATTTAAGAGATTAACCAAAAAAGTATGAAATTTAAGGGAGAAAAAAAAGTAGTTTTACATGTTTCTTCTAGAATATCAAGTACAGTAGTAGCAACTGGGAGAAACGTGGCTGAACAGAACTTTGAGAGAAATTATGAACCAAATACAAGAAAGAAGTAAATATGGAGGTTAAACATGCTAATGCCATCTTCTACTGTCCAAATGCACACTCTTAGCTTAGCTGGCTGGACCGTGGCAGCACGGCCCATCTGGAATATGATACATTGAAAGATAAGATGGGATAGGTCAGCACATCATCCGCAAGGATTGGTTAGGTGACTGTTTTTCCCCCTAGAAAAAAGTTCCTTGGCTAGTAACAAGATGACTATTCTTAAGCATTTGAAAGGCTATCATGCTGAAATAGACTTGTTCTGCTCTTTCAAAAGGCAGATCTACAGCAACTGTGTCAAAGGTAGGGTAAAGCAGGTTATAAATCAACAAAATAAAGAACATGCAAACAGCTCAAGCCAACTGACAGATGGAAAAAGCTAGCATCATCAGCATCTACACTCACTCGAGGCCAAATAACCATGCAGCTAGAATACTACAGAAGGAATTTTTAGAGAGGTTAGATGATTTCAAAGATCAAGTCTAACGCTAAGAGTCTATGATACAGCAAGTTTATCCAACAAGATTCTAGCCATACCCCAAACCAAATGCATTTACTTATGTCACTTATATTTGGCAGCTGCATCCATCAATCTGCCAAAATTAAGTCATTTTCAAGTTGAAAAGCAACCACCATCATCTTTTTCTGGTCTTTCTATCTTTGATTTTCTTCCCCTCCTCTTCTTTTCCATAGATACTTCTCATCAATACATTTGCCAAAAAAACAAGTTTTATTAATGTCATTATTACCATCAGGCTCTTTGACAACCACCACCTCTTGATCTTGTCTGTTCTCACTAGATTTCTTGATATTTTCTAGTTCAATCCAATAGTCTTCCATAGAGAGTTCATCCAAAGAATCCTGGGAACTTGATCGATCAAATGGAGGCCTTTCTGTAACTTTGGTGGTTTCCTGGTTCATAGTGTACTGGCCATATCTGCGACTACAAATTCAAGAGAAAACACAGTTCATTTTAGTACATGAGGAAGTAGCACAATTTTTAAAATATCATAGTACTGAGCTGTGAAATTCAGAAACTCCTTAAGTTCTCCTTAACAAAACCAAAGAGATGTGTACTTTGAAACTGTTTATCTTGAGATAAACAGTAGCATCTTGAGATGCTACTGGTTATATAATATGCTTGTAGGATGAACAATTTTATTCTGTACAGAAAAGTATGGCAAATGACATAGAGTAATGGGATAAATCATTTTTCCATTTCCATTTCACTTTTCAGGCTCTCTCTCTTTTTTTAAGGCCCACACCTGTGGCATATCGAAGTTCCCAGGCCAGTGGGGTTGAATCAGAAGGAGCTGCAGCTGCCACCCTACACTACAGCCACAGGCAACACCAGATCCTTAACCCACTGAGTGAGACCAGGAGTCGAACCCATATTCTCATGAACACTAGTTGGTTCCTTAACCTACTGAGCCACAACAGGTACTCCAAGGCTTCTTCAAACCTGAAAATTTGTTCACAGAAAGCAAAAGGTTAAATCTTGATTAAAGGTCAGTAAAATTGTGATTAAATTTTACATACTATTTCAAGGTTATCATTGATATCTATATACCAAACTCAGCCAAACCTTATATAGAAAATAGCTGCAATCTGAGTGAGGAGCCATTTGAATTTTCATTCTATTTTTTGGAACTGAAACATAAGTAGAAAGATGACGTATTAAATTTGCTGTTACATTTTATTTTAGAAAGCACCTTTTAATCTTTACATATAAATATACTTTAAAATGTGGTAAAAATGTCTTTATTGGAAATTCCGAATAGTTAGGAAAATTACCTCTTAAATTTAGCTAAATATAATCTATAAAAAAGAATAAATGTATCTTTATGATTTCAAGTTAACAATATTTTTCTTTATAAGCCATAGCCTACCTATTAAAACTGAATTAAAGAACCTAATAATAAAAACCATATAAAATAGAAATATTGAATTATTTTATTCCTGTTGATACTGCGATAGAGGAGGGGAAAGCCTTATTACTTAAGGAGGGAAATTTTTCAGTTACGGTTCTTCCCCTTTGTATTCAACAATTTTTTAGAAATACCATTTGAGTGAGGACAATAATTGGTGGACTAGTGTTCTGTTATTCTAATTTCAGACTGCTTTTTTTGTCTCCCATGGGGACATTAGGAAATAATACTTTACTAGATTGGTTTTACTTACTGCACGTATTTAAAATAAAAAGAAATGCAACAAACAAAATGTTTTAATAGCTGTGAATATTTTCACATTTAAACTGATCTTTCCCATAACTATTTAAAACAGTAGGATTCAATACTACATAAGCAAGAAGGTCACTAACCTCTGATCAAATTTAGCCACCAGTTTAAAATCATCAGAGACCTCTCAGAAAAAGTCAAACAATTTAATCTCCCATTGCTGGCAATAAATGCGACATAACTGACTACTTAACTGTATTATGCTAATAGGCCAGTTTTATCCCTTGAAAGATGGTTCTCTTTGCCTTGATTACACATTTTACTAATGCTGGTTGCATGAATGAATGAACAATTCCTATAATCTCTCCCCGGGAGTAACCCTGGGATGGTGATGGGTGGCTGCTAAAATGAGGGCCAACAGGAGGAAGTCTAGATATGGTGTGTGAATTTTTTCCTCTGGTCTCTACTGCCCATCCTTTGCCTCTCCCATCCCTTAATTCAAGAGACACTCCCTCCCTCCCTCCCGGCCCCAAGGGTTCATATTCTTGTATCCCAGCCTGTCCCCTTCTTCCACCCACTGGCCAGGATATATCAGGGTTCCCAGTCTAGGGTTTACACTCCTGATTCTCACATTAAAATGTGAATGAGAAGGCTCGCTCTCTCTCTCTCTCTCTCTTAAAAATGAAAAGTAAATTATATTACCTTTAAAATTTCCTCAGATCAGGAGTAGCTCAACTGATCTTCAGTTCATATCCCTTAATCCTGCTTTACCAGGATAGCTAAAGCTAATTTATGGAGTATCTGCCAGATTTATTTTTGGTTTATTTCATGTCAACTATACAGGTGCCCTATCCTTGCTTTTGTTTTACCTCTTATTATAAAGTAAGATTGTCTTCCTCATTCCTATTTTCTATTCTCCGTACCCCATGGGACAGCATGATGAGAGCTGTGGTATGTGTGGAGTATAATGACTACTGCCAAATAATTTGGTTTATCTGCTCCCAGGAAAGAGGTGCCGTTGAAAGAAAAGCACATTAAGATTTTCACTCCTGAAGGAATGTGTTTATTCTGGCAAGAATTTTCCTGTAAATTTCCATTAAGATAGCCTGGGTAGAAAAATGCAAGGGCATTGAGCAATAGCATTGTTACGTAAATATACCTTCTATATCAAACCCTGCTTTCAAAACATGCATAAAGCCGAAAATCTAACTGCTTAGTGCTGATGAATCCACTCAATATTTTGACTTTATTAAGATTTAAAAACTGAATAGGCTTGCTGTAATAACCTGAAGATACTGACTCATGGAAACGAAGTTTTTTTTTTTTTTTTGATTACTGGCAAATGTTGCAAGCAAACAATTTCTTTTTGAAATATTAGAGGATGGAGTGTAGGAAGGAGGTAACCATCCGGTGAGAGTCCCTTCCTCAGACAGCTGCCATATATTTTGTATTTTCTCTAAAAATGTGACCGAACATTCTTTAATTACAGTTTACATTAATAAAAAACATGTCGGGTCACCGCTTGTCTTTGCAGAATATTCTCACTTTTGCAGTCCAGACAGGCCGTGGTTATTAAGTCTGGCCCTTCTTAAAACTGTCCTGGTAAGAGGCCAGTGTGCCAGTTTCCTCTCCTCTGTTTTTAGGAGTATGTTTTATGACACCATGTTCATTCTGCAAATTGGGTTCAAAAACATAAAAGCAACATCTGCTAGACATAATGAAGAGCAGAGAAGAAATGTTCTCTATTTCCAAAAGATCCCAGCCAACATATGGTGCTGAAATCAAAGAAACACAGTTTGTACCACGGGCAACTACCAATTACTGACTTACTGGCAAATGAGGGTTCTAATGTTTGTTCTTCCTCCCTCCCCATCCAGAAACCTATGTGCTAAACATCCTACAACCAGTCTTCAAAAACTATCCCACTTCTTGCTTTTTACAATTCTAACAACAGAACCAGATACTACCCTCTAAAATGAGTTCCTTCCCCGTTAGCTGTACAGGTCATGCTTTTTCTACCACATCACAGTATTAGCACTTGGCCTTTTGTTCCCCCAGGGGTACCAACACCACCAGCAAATATTCAGCTTCAGACCCACAAGGACATTCATGGTGTGTTATCATCTTATTGGCATTGTCCTCATGGGGTGTTGAAAAAAAATGGGGGCTCTGTCTTTTGTTTTCCCCAGGTCTGTTTTGTCCTATATTTCTGTAATATTTCTTCCACCTGGCCAGTGAGTTTCAAATGTACTGATGGCAAGAGCCTCCTTGCCTGCCCACTTGCATCTCACACAAGCGTCCCATTGAATAAATCTATTTCTTGCCTTAATAATAATAATAATAATAATAATAATAATAATGATGACGACGACGACGACGACATTGAGGGTTTTAGTGATGGCTGTTACTTATTTTGTCCTAGGGAATATTCAACTGATCTGACACAAGTTACCCTTCACAAGGTGGAGCCTGCCACACGCCGTGCTGTGGTCCACTGGAAGAACACCGCTAATGGCTGACCTTGGTATCAAGGCAGTGAGCAAAATGACAGGAAAGCATGTGGGACTAGGAGCCATAAGTATCAAATGATTCCAGCTCCACTTAACTATCTTCCATGATCCTTGGAAAATCACTCCTCTGATTCTAACTTTTTCCTATCTATGAAATGGAAAGAATGCCGATAGCCTTGACTGCTTTGTTTGCTGTAAATTATCAAATGAGAATTCCTACTGAAGCGCCTAGGAGGTAACCAAGAAGAAGGCAAACATCTCCTTAACTGCTAACTACAGATAACTGCCACTCCCCTGGTTTAATAAGGTCACCTTTGCCCTCTTCTAAGGTTCAGAGAGACTACTTAACCTCTACGGACAGACATTCTTAAACCTTTGGTCTCAGGACTTCTTTACACACTTAAACATTTTCAAAAAAAATTTCAGGGACTGCCAGAGAGCTTTGGGGATTGATGATAGCCACTGATGTGTACACTACTAAATATTAAAGCTGAAAAAATTAAACACTAATAATAGTAAGAAGAAACATCTTATTTTATTTTTTTTTTTTGGAGGGGGAATCCCTGTATTTTCCATACTCCCCCACAAAATAAATAAATAAAAAGTAAGTAGCATTATTTTACATTTTTTAAACTGTCTTTAATATCTATTAATAGAAGACATCTAGAGCCTCACACTTGCCTTTACATTTGCTCTTTTTCAATAGCATTAAGTCTGTAGTTTCTGGGAAACTCTGCTGTACTCTCAGGAGAGAATGAGAATGAAAAAAGCCAGTAACATCTTAGTGTGATTATGAAAATGGTTCTGGTCTCCTAGACCCCTAAGAGCCTCAGGTGTTCCACAACCACACTTTGATAACCGCTGCTCCAGGATTTCTCAAAAACACCTAATGGATCTGAAAAAACACTTTGCAGATCTGTGGGCAACCCTCCAGAAAGCCTTCCTGAAAGAAACAGACATGCTCTCCTAGTGACTCTTGACCTACTTCTTTTCAGTTGAGTTTTACAGCCTTTCATCCAAACTGGGACTTGCTCCAATGATATATCCATACTCAATGCTTTCTACAATGACAAAGAATAAAAGCATCATTGAAAAACCCTGCCTTGCCAATGTCTTCCATCATTTGCTTTTATCCACCATGTACGGTGGGCAGAAATCCTAAGTGTCCTCTTTGGGCCAGTGTATTTGAAAAAGTGTATTTTCTTTAATGCTCCTTTGTCATCTGTACCTCCTCCTACAACCATCTCAAGGCACTTATTTGGGACTAGGATGTTTCTTGGAATCCATATTCAACTCTCTGATCCAGTCTCTCCTTTTTGTACCCCACCCCATCAAGAGTCATGTTGCTATGCTTCATATCCAGTCTCTCTACTAGTTCTGGCCCTTCCAGAGGCATCTTTGTGGCCCAAAGTCTGCTTTCTTGAAGTCCTTTGATGCTAGGACTTAAGCTTTTTTTTTTTTTTTTAAAAAACAAGGTTCTTTCTAAAAGAGGTATACTTTCTTTCATGCTCCTTATGCTGCTTTTATTTCCAATATAGGAAAAGAAGGGACTGGGTTGAGATATGTAAGAAAATAAAGTTATTTTTGTTTTGTTTTCTGTTTGGTTTTTAATGCACCAAAAAAAAAGTTCTTATTCATGACTTAACCTCGTGACTCATCATCAACTATAACGACCAAGTGTATTTTCGATAAAGCCACATTTATTGAAGTATAAACTTTAGAATGGTATTGGAGCTTAGAGATTTAAGCCTACCCCATCATTTTCTAGATGAGGTAATGAGACCCCAGGGGTTAATCTTCTCCACGATCTCAACAAAGTGATGGTGGAACCAAGATCAGTATCCTCATTTCTTCTTCAGTGGCCATTTTATTTTACCAAATAGACTAGAAAGTGTAGAATTTACTTTTTTTCATGTCCAGTGCTCCAGTCTTTGTGAGCTGGTATTGCACACAGCAAAACCCAAAGTGATCTTGTTGACACAGTCTATAATTAACGTTTTCAAATGACCATTGCACTTAGCTGGAGAAAAATACATTTAGCAATCAAAGCACACCTATTTAAAATGCATGAGAAATCTTTTCCAGTGCATTTTCTCAAACATGGTTTGCCATGCCGGGGCATAATTTCAGACATATCCATTAAAAAAAATTTAAAAAGGTTTTTTTTTAAAGTGTTTTAAAAATTCACTCTGCCCCTCCAACTATATTATTTCTAGGTTGGGGGGGGGTGGTCTGATGTGTAGATTTTTTCTTGTTCATTTTGTCAGTGATATTAAAGAAGTAATCACTGCCCTAGTGAGATGGTGAGGCTATTAATACCCTGTAATGGCCTTGTCCATCAGCCTACACTGAATTTGAATGACTATGAAAAGCTGAAGCCTATGAATGACCCAAGTCATTTTTCCCCAGGAAGTGAATGCCTACTATTGTTTCCCTGAAAGCAGTAATTATTGGAAGTAGCTCTGCCACTAGGAAGAAAGAACACTGACAATGACTGAAGGCAGTAGGAAGTTGATTGGAGAGCGACACCACACCGGCCTCCTCCTGCTCCCAGGCAGCCTTGAGTCCAGGGAAAGGATTGCTCCCATCTCCTAGCCAGCCCAACCACTATCGTTTTAAAAATACATTATTAATTTTCACACTTCAGGTAAACTTACTTTTACTCTTTGTACATTTTGCCCTTTTCATTGGGGGTGTGGGGGGTGCACAAAATAAAATTTACTTATTTCTTTCAGCTTTTTCTTTTAAAAATAAGTCGCCTAACATCTGTACCCCACATTGTTGTAGTCTTCAGTGCCAATGTCCACCCATTTTTAACAGGCAGCCAAACAACACGCAAATGAACTGATGATGCTTCATTTACATGACACGACCTAAGCAAACCTGAGAGGAGAAGCCCATTAGTGACACTGTTGAGAGAGAGAGAGCTTTGAAAATTTGGCTTTATCACTTTTTATAGAAAACTGTGGCAAATTCACATGGGACCATCATTAATAGGATACAGGCAGCAACCATCACCGGGTTGAGTAGAAAAGAAAGGTGACCTTTTGGGTAGAGACAAAGGGTTCATAAAGGGGAAATTACAGGCTAACACTGGCCATCAGACACAGGTATTTCTTATTTTTGAGCTCTGGTTCTGAGTAGAAGTGAGATCCTCTTTTTTCCTGAGCTCCCCCAACCTATCTCAGGAGGTAGTTATTCTTCCTTAGTTGGAGAGATGACTCAACAAGTAGCCAAAGGGGAGCCAGGGATCTTAAGGTCAAAATTATTTTCCAAGACGAGGGTAAAGAGATGCACAGTGGGCTTTGACATGAAATACCCAGGTCTTGGAAGACTAGTTCAAAGCATATTAAATGGAGTTCGTACAAGCACTCCATTCAGTCCTCTGTCACTAGGATTTGTACACAACGCTTGGATGCACCTGACCCATCTCCTGTCCAGAACGCCTTTCTTGTCTTGTCCTGGTTAGTTGTAGAGCCACCTGGAGATTCAACACCAGCACCTACTTTGCATTCTGAGCACAGGTGCTCCAGCTGTTTCTGTTTCCCAGTTGTCATTACTTTATTTTGTATCATGGTACCTTTCTGCATAGGGGAATTGGAATAAAGAAAGACATTTCCTTGCTTCTTCAGTCTCCCCACAGCCCTGACCACATCCTGCACTGCGATATTCACACTTATGTCTCCACTGCTATACTGCATGTTCCTTGGGGCAAGAAATTGTAGGTGTGCTTTTTGTTTTGTTTGTTTTTTTCTCAACCTGGGTGTCCCTGGGTTTAGCAATTTGTTTGCCATAGCAGATCTTGGAGAATTGTTCAGTAATTAATTACGAAATTATGGCTACTTTTAAAATAACATCTTTTTAATTTCTAAGGTGTTTCTTACTTAATTGCACAAAACCGCAAAGGAATAAAACAAGGACATGAAAAGTAGATAATAAAGAAATCTGTCATTAGGAAACCCTAAAAGGTAATTGTTTTATGCCTCAGTAACTCTTGGGTGTTCAATTTGAAAGCAGGCGTCCTTACGAAGGGATAGAAACATACAAAAGAAGGGGCGGATGTCATATCAGATGGCCATAACGGTAAGTCACAAACAAGCACCAGCACACGGTTTGTTAAGCACACATTCTCTAGTGCCACCCTGTCAACTTCATCTCTGAAGCAAATTACTAGATACTTGCTGAATGCCCACTGTACGTTGGGCATCTTCTCAGAGATGTCTGTCCAGGCAACCTACTCAAGCCCTTATCGTGAGACAGATTCTAAATGACACTAACCCTAGGTATGAGTGGAATTTTCCAGTTCCTCTCTGAACCAGTGACCCAGACAACTCTACAGCATGGGTCTCTGGGTCACGACCTCTGCTTCAGCCTTGTCCGTAGCACGCTTCAGGCCCTGCTGAGGTTCACCTATCCTTCCTCAGAAAGAATTTCACTTCCTGTCTAACTGCCAACTACCCCCCCATTCACCCTCCATTCAATCATTTCCATAGATTCAGATCAATGATTTGAGGTTACCTCCACAGCCCCTGCTGTGATCCCTCTCTTTCCTGGCCTGCACAGACCTCCTGGATCTGCCTGAAGCCCACTCACTCCTTCATAATTGAGGCTGTTCTTTCCTGAGATGGAGTCTAGCTTTCTCGACCATTATCTAACGCCTGGTTCTTGTTTCACAATAGGCATGTGGCTTCAAAGGTAGTCATTAGCATCCAAAATTGTCATCAACCTTTTATCCATTTATTTTCTTGCTTTTAACAAATCAAAGTTTTGTCTTTTTTTGTTTCATCTGTGCGCTTTTCTTCCTGAGAAATCCATCAAGTTTTTGATACATTTTCTGGGGTGAAATGAAGAAGGGGATTCAATAATGAGGACCAAAAGTCTTCCATCTTCTCTAACATTCTTGAACTTGTCATTCAAAAGCCCCCTATCATGGCTATTAGCTTAGAATCTCACCATTACAGTTCACCAACATGTCTTAAAAATACATTAACACAAACAGATAAATTTTCGCCAGTACGTAATTCTTTCACATACAAGACTTAACAATGTAGTTCAGGATCGAGGATCAGGATAGATGTTTAATGGTTGCCAGGAATCTCATTCTGGGTGCTGACTGACTTTAGATTGACAAACTACAACTTTCTAATATCCTCATCTGACCCGTAAAATAGGTTGCTATAGATTCATAATGCCTGCCGTCACAGAGGAACTAACAAAGTATTTGTTGATGTAACATGAAACTATGAACATTAATATTTTTAAATTTAATATTGGAATATAATACTTATATTACTTATTTCTATGGGCCAACATCCTGTCCTTTTCTAAGACTTTTATATACACATTAATGTCAATTTTCCTATGCTAATAAAAACGTGGGCACAAGGAAAAGTCAGATTAAAAAAAAAAACTTTTGATAATAACTAAAGCTAAACGCATGGGCATATATTATGAAAGAGATGTAGACGTTATTACTGACCTCTTCTTGGTTCATTGAGATTATCTGTTGCAATAAGGTAGGGGAATGCTTGGAGTTCCCATCATGACTCAGCTGAAATGAATCTGACTAGTATCCATGAGGATGAAGGTTTGATCCCTGGCCTCGTTCAGTGGGTTAAGGATCTGGTGTTGCTGTGAGCTGTGGTGTAGGCCACAGATGTGGCTTGGATCCCGTGTCACTATGGCTGTGGAGTAGACCAGTGGCTAAAGCTCCGATTCCATCCCTAGCCTGGGAACCTCCACATGCTGCGGGTGCGGCCCTAAAAAGACAAAAAAATAAATAAATAAATAAACAAGCTAGAGAAATCCTTTTATATAGGATTTATATATAATCCTTTTATATAGGGGCTATAGTGGCATAAAACCAACCTTCCACCAGCCAGCATAAAGAATACTATAGACACACACTAGAAGAAAATGTTAAAAGTAGAAGGATGCCTGTGTTTATGTCATACAATAAAAAGGGAGAGGACACAGACATCTACATCATTTCAAAGTAATGCTGGTGAATAGTAATAGTAGAACAATTAAAAACAGCAGCAACAGTGTGGCAAATACTTGGGCAGGAAAAAAGAAAGCTGCTTCACTTAGGCTGCAGTGTGTAATTTTATGGATGGCTCCAAATGACCTTCAAATACTATAATGCTCCACCAATAAATTCTGAAGGCCAGGAAGTATTTTTAGAAGTGCTATAAGTCAGCTCTACTGGGGGGACTGGGTTGGGGGGTGGTACTTCCAGCTTTTCAAATAATTTAGCCAAGTTTAGAAACAATTTATCTGTAACATTTTCCACTAAATGTTTTCAGAATTCAGGAACAAAGTAGACTATGTGAACGTTACCATCTAATTTTTCCTTTTTAAGTGAGATTATCTGAGACTGCTTTTTTCTTAGTATGCTTTAGAATCTGAGCTGACCGATACAAGACAGATGTGAATGCAAGTTGTCTAAAAGATAAATGAATTATAAAATAAAACACGGGAAACTAAGGCAATTTCCAGTGGTAAAATATCGATTGGGGGGTGGGGATTTCAAGCTTAACCCTTGAAGGAAAAATTGAAACAGAACAAAAATCCCGCAAAAACAAGTGTTCTCAGTAAAAGCCACCGAGCTCTGTTAAGAGGCCAGGAACAGGGCTCAGGGGGCAGCGAAATGGTCAGGGTTTAATGGGAAAGAATTACAGGAAGCTGCAGGGGACGCAGGGAAGAAAATCAGAAGGCAAAGAAAAAATATTTGTAAGAAAACATAACTAATGCTGCTGCTTAGCATTCCCACACCACCTAGCACAGTTATGGACACACTGAGCTCTGGTAAATGCCACCGACGGGTACACTGAAGTCTGGGAGGATTAAATCCCCCAAACTGGAAGTTTATAAGCCTGTCCTAATTTATGTTTTCTTCTCTTTTCTATTCTATTCTTTTCGTTCTAGGACTGCACTTGTGGCCTACAGAACTTCCCGGGCTAGGCGTCGAATCTGAGCCACATCTGTGACCTAAGCTGCAGCTTGTGGCAAGGTCAGATCCTTAACCCATGGAGCAAGGCTAGGGATCAAACCCACATCCTCATGGATACTAGTCGGGTTCTTAAACCGCTGAGCTACAACGGGATCTCCTCACCCTGTCCTAGTTTGATTTCCATCCTGGTTCTCTTAAGAAGCCTCTGAGTCTCCGGCTCACTGACCTGTTCTTTACATGGGGGCAGCAATATTCCCACTTAGCCAAAAGCAACATGGCCTCTGGTTCCAAAATACCATTCCATGGGGGAATCTGAAATCGGTTAGGAAATTCACAAGAAGCCATGTCCTTGAGAGTTGCCTCCCTAGCCACCGCCCATGCTGTTGGCACTCTACCTAAAAGGCTGATACTAAATCAAGGTCCAGCTCGAGGACATCTACCTCCAGTCTCCCACTGCCCTCCCTCTTGTTCTCTCCTGCTGTCCCCACAGCTCCATATATGGATTCTCCTTTTCACCCAGTCCCTACAAAGAAACCACGCAGACAGTGAAATCTCTTTCTTAACCAAAGGTTACCTTCCTGAACGCTGCTTTCTGCACTGGGCCAAGGCTCCCGTAACTCACATCCCAGTCATATATGCTGCCCATGTCCCACCTTGCCAGAAGAGAGAGGTGGAAGAAAGAACTTGGTCTCAGGAATAACACTGCAAACGAGATTAGCCAATGAACCACTGACTGGAGTACAGAGCCTCTGGAGACCAGAACTAAGTTCTAAAAGGAGAAGGTGAAAGGATTAAGAGGACACCTGCCCCTAGAGCAGACGCGGGGATCTGTGCAGGGCAACCAGGGAGGATGACAGGATCGAAGATGAACTGCCTTTACTATGTTGTCAAAGTAATAAACCTTCAGAAAGACCTAGGTTGTGAGATACTCTATAGAGAAGATCCAAGACTTACAACATTTTCCTTTTCTTTGTTTTGTCCTTTCCAACTCAAGGGTTTGAGGGCCAACTATTAATGGTTCCCACCTAATAAAGGACTTTATTTGATGAAGCTGCTTCGATAAACTAAAATACATAACCTTTTTTTTTCTTTCTTTTTGTCGACCACACCCATGGCATATGAAGTTCCCAGCCCAAGCCACTTCAGAGACAACACCAAATCCTTAATCCACTGCAAGACAGCAGAAACTCCTACACAGCTGTTATTAGAAATACTTGTGAAACTCTAAACAAATGCCAGCCAACCTATCTAACATTACAGGAATGTCAATTTCTTAATCCAACAGCTTTGTGACTAGAAAGTTTCACCGAATAACAATCCCTACATTTAATCCTTGGTCTTCCTTCATTATGATATTGGTCAAAATTTTATATTTAGATTTTATATTTTATTTTTTTTCTTTTTTGAGCGGTACCTGCAGCATATGGAAGCTCCTGGGCTAGGCACTGAATCGGAGCTACTGCTGCAGACCTATGCCATGGTCACGGCAATACCAGCTTGGATGCTGCATCTGCAACCTACACCATAGCTTGCGGCAACTCCAGATCCTTAACCCACTGATGAAGGCCAGGGATGGAACTCCCCTCCTCACAGATACTAGGTCCAGTTCTTAATTCGCCGAGCCACAATGGGAACTCCTAAATTTTATTTTTAAAAGATCATTGTGATGAAGTTAATCCATATAATAAAGCATATTTTCCCATCTTTACTAATGAAGGGGACACTGGAAAGAACAGTGGAACCGGAATGCAGTTAACACTTCAATGTTTTGGTGGATTGATGCCACAGAGCTTGGGTTCTTGCTTAGCAATAATAAAGAGATAACTAAGTTGTGATTCATACATTTATTCAACAAATACTGGCTCCTCATTAATTATAAAATAATATATATGTTGATGGCCAAAGCAGCACAGGGCCTCACCTCCAAATCCCAAGAGTGTATGGGATAGTAGAGGAGATAAAACACGCAGGAAAACAATTCAGGGCAGCATGGGCTCCATGCAAATGACTGGTGCAGACAGGAGGTGCTACAGTGCTCATTCCAATTAAACAGAGGCAGACATGGAGGCCAGAAAGTGTAAAAAACGTTGGTAGCAAAGTAAGAGGAGCAAGAAGGAAGATTCTAGGCTCTTGTACCTCATTCTAATTTTACAAAGCACTCCCCAGAGCCAACAGTGTCTTCCTGTTATTGGATTCAACTTTACTTCCCTCTAATTTAAGCCCATTTCCTCCAAGCAAATCAAGAATTAATCAGTGTCCTCTTTATATTAACCCTTTTGCTGGGAATAATCTTCAGTCAGTCCCTTATTATACCTTGAATTGGCCAACGAATAACATTCACTTCCTTTTCCCTCCTATATGTTAAAAAGCAATGTCTTAGAAATATACCCTACAGTACACAGTCTTAATGGCATCTGAATCATGATACAGGTAACTGCATATCACCTTTGTTCTGAAATTTTCCCTTCGGGCCTTTTTCAGATTGGTTCTTGCCCTGCAATTGTAACCTCCAGGGTATACCTGCTTGGGCCCAGGTGGGTGGTCCTTGGCACAGATACCAGTTAGAAACCTAATCCTAAATGTTTTTTCTTCCTCATGGAGGAAGTAAACACTGCTATGAATTGCTTTTCATGGTCGGTTCTGCTTTCTTTTTTAAAAAGCCTTTGCTAATGATTTGCATTAATATTATGCTAATAAAAGTAAGGCGATGCTAACTAATTCAGTCTCTTCAGTAGTAACTAAGGATCAGAAAAAGAGAATTTGCATATTTTCATGAACGGAGTGGATTGGCATTTAAATACTTATCGCGATTTCTGAAGAAAAATAATAATATAGGTCGGGCCAGTCTGGGCAGAAGTAATTTCTCCAGTGCAACCATCTAAAACCCAAGTATTTCAAGAGACATTCTGCTTCTAAGCATGAATCTCAGAAGACAAGGATGAGCATTCAAACACAGGGCAACCATCTGCATCATAAATACATTTCGGTTCCTCTCTGCAGAAGGAATTCATTTACTGTTGAAGGCCATTCACTTCCACTTCTGAGTGCTTATTCCTCAAAAAGCTTCCAAGTGTTGTGAGAACAATGATTAAAAGAGGATCTTTCCATCTGTGCATTAGGCTGCAAGACAGCCCCTCCTGCAGAAACAGCTTTTGCATAATTCATTGTGCCATTTTAAACCCTAATCAGTGAATTGCAAGAAGTGATGGAGTGAGTACAGAAGGAAGAGAGACTGACATTTACTGGCTACTTCTGAAGAATTCACCTTATCCTCACTTTGGGTTACTGCTCCTTGAATCATGGTATACATGCCCTCATTTTAGCTCCAAGAGGTTCTCACCCCCACCTCAGGTACTGTCATCATTGTTTGGCCATATTAATGTCCCAGGAAAGAGCACTTCCCAGGCAATTATCACTGGATGGTATAGAAAAGAAGATTCTGTTGGAGGAGGAAGAAGTTGGCTTATCTCCAGCTCTACTGTCCACGGTGGAAGCATGACAGATAACTCACCCTACAATAAGAACACCTCAAGTTTCTTCCAGTCCTAAAAAATTATATAACTCTAGTCTGTTCACACTGATTTGTCACATATGAAGTCTCCAGTTTGCCTTAGTGATGCATTTTTTTTTTAATTGAAGTTGACAAGGGAGAATTTCATTTTTATTTTATTCTGCCTTTTTAGGACCACAGCCATGGCATATGGAGGTTCCCAGGCTAGGGGAGCTGGAGCTTCCGGCCTGCACCATAGCCACAGCAACGCGGGATCTGAGCCACGTCTGTGACCTACACCACAGCTCACAGCAACGCCAGATCCTTAACCCACTGGAGTGAGGTCAGGGATCAAACCTGCGTCCTCATGGATATTAGTCAGATTTGTTTTTGCTGAGCCATAATGGGAACTCCTTGTGATGCATTTTTTTAAAGAGAGAGAAAGTAAAGTGATGGGAAAGGGCCTCTCTGGGTCCCCCACATACCCCCCGACCATAGAAACTTTACTTTGATTTATTAGTTACTTGGAGTTCCATTTAAGAATGTACTGGAAAAGGATTTTATGGCTATAGAAAATTAGAAAAACAAGTGCCTTATGCATCTCAAGCTTAGGAAAAAAAACATTTAAAGAATCTTAAGCTTTAAACACTGAAAAATTAAGCAGACGTTTTAATGATGGTATGGAATGTATATGATTTTGAAGCAGAAAAAGTACTTAGAAACTATGCAGGCAGTAGGGTTAAAGATGTGGACTGCAAGTAAAACTTTCTCATTTTCCATATCTTATTACTCCATAGATCATAGTAAATAAATACATAAATACATAAAATATTCTGAGTTTTTATTGATAGGTGATAGTAACACAGGTGGCATATGGTAAAGTTCCTGAGATTTAGTTTGGTAGCTTAGAAAGAAAAGAAAAATCTCAAGAGAAACTACAGCTCGGAAAACTGAACACTGGTAGCATCTTCATATAAATGATTTTATTTTTAAAACAACAACTCATAATTGAAAACTTAACCCTAAACATTAAATGCTCGATAGAATATTAAAAAGCACAACTGAGGGGGCAGCAGGAAATCTTCCTGAGCTGTTTTGAATGTGACAATAAATTGTTATTTTACCACAGCGCTGTCTCATTGACATAAAAGGCAAACCGCAATAGTAATTCAAAATTTTCTAGTGGCCAAATTGAAAAAGCAAAAAGAAACAGGTAAAATTAATTTTAATGGCATACTTTAACCCAATACCCCCCAACTATGATCCTTGCAACGTGTAATCAATATAAACATCCTGTAACTTATGCCTGTACCACAACTCAGTTTGGACCAGCCACATTTCAAGTGCTCCATCGCCATCCATGGCTGGTGGCTCCTGTGCTGACAGCACAGCTGCAGAATGAATGGGGCAGTAGGCGGGTCCTGCTCATGTAGCCCAATATAGACAAATGATGTAATTCCCTACTTCCAACATGTAAAACTTCATGTCCGTTTATCTAAAGCATATTTGCCTTTTCAGTGACTCAGCCAACATTTAGGGAAAAGCTACTTTATTCCACACCATGCAAAACTATGAAGGCAGATGTACTTCGGACAAGGTGGGCACAGAACTTAGTAGGCAACAAAAACCTGTGCCGTGGGCTCCAAACAATATTCCAAGTGGCAACTGCTATGGGAGCAAAGATCAGAAAAGTCACAAGCTCTGAGAAGACTTGGTAGAGGCTTCACAGAAGAGTGACATGAACTAGAACTGGAAGGCTGAGTAGGATTCTGCCCAGTACAATGTGAGGAGAAAGGTATTCAAGGCAGTGGCAACCATAAGAGCCAAGACACAGAAACAAAGACATACCGCTGAGTTTGGGGAAATGTGAGCCGGACTGATGCAGATAGAGGCCATTGACTTTCAGGGAGGTGCAACCAGTTGGGGGGCAGGGAGAACAGCGTTAGGCATGGGGGGAATAAAGGCTACAGCCAAGTGTGCAGGACCTTGCCTGTCATACGGAAACCCTGGACTGTGACAGGGGAAGGTTTTTCAACAAGCAAATATCACTCCAAATGAATGTTTAAAAAATATCCTTTTATGAGGAATAAATACTGAGACAGCCTGGAGCTATGATGCTATAGCCAGAGAGGTGATAAGGATCTGAATCCAGGGCGTATTGATAGAAACAGAAGTGAAGGGCAAATTCAAGAAGCTTTGCTCAAGTAGGCTCAGGTGACCTTGGTGTCCAGTTAGATAAAGTAAACGGAGGATACAGAGGAAACCAAGATGGCTCCACAGTTTGTTTTTTTTTTGGGGGGGGGGGGTAAAAAAAATTTTTTTAATTTTTTTGAAGTGTAATTGATTTATAAGGTTGTGATAATTTCTTTTTTTTTTAACTTAATGAATTTTATTTCAATTATAGGTATACAAAAATCATCACATGTTCTTGGATAGACAAGCAGATGGCCATCGCTACCTGGGAGAGAGAGCACAGAACAAAGCGCAGGTTTCACAGAAACTGTGATGAGCTCAGTTTGGACCTGCTAAATATAAAATATATTAGCAACCCTTGGGTGACACTGTACACCTATAGTTCACAGCCACCTTATGTAAGACTCATTTGTCTCTGCCTCCATGCCTTAATCAAGGAGATCCTTTGTGTATAAAAGGGAGTTCCCATAGTGGCTCAGTGGAAACCGACTAGCATTCATGAGGACGCAGGTTTGATCTCTGGCCTTGCTCAGTGGGTCAGTGATCTGGTGCTGCCGTGAGCTATGGTGTAGGTCACAGATATGGCTCGGATCCCCTATTGCTGTGACTGTGGTGTTAAGCCCGCAGCTGTAGCTCTAATTCGACCCCTAGCCTAGGAACTTCCATATGCTGTGAGTGTAGCCCACCCAAAAAAAACATTTCCTGGGATTAGCAACACTGGCATCAAGCTGGTCAGCAAGGCAGAATCTCAGACCCCACTCCAGACCTTCGAAATCCCAATTTGCATTTTACCAAGATTCTCAGGTGACTCCTATGCACATTCAAATTAGAGAAGACCAGCTGGAAGTGTTTGAAAATCTAGATTCGAAGCTCCTGAAAGAGGTACTAGCTGGAGGGAGGATAATTGTAGAAGTCATCAGCACAGACCTGAGAGTTAAAAAGGAGGAGAGTCAAAGAGAGTTTACACCCGGAAAACAAAGACCTTTAAACAGGATAAAAGTATCTGCATGGTAAGAAGGTTGCCTGTTTGGAAATAAAATAAAGAATCATCATAAAGGCAAACAGTGCTTCTCTCTCATTAAGCACATTAAATAAAAACTGAACCTTCAAGAAGAAGAAGAGGAAGAGAAAAAGGAAGCAAAACCTTTAATAACAATGAAGAACCACAATGCTGAATCCACATTAAAGCCATAAAGAACTTCTGTTTATGATTAAGATAAACATGAATGTTCCTTAAGACTCAGGGATGTTGAACAGTAAATCCGTTTGCTGAAAAACAAATCCGATGTGTGTGGAGGCAGAGTGAACTGAAAACTTAGCGCAGGGCCACTGGGGTTCGTAACCAGAGGTTACCAGAACCTGGGGCAGAAGTAACCAGAACCTGGGAGAGAATCAGAAGGCCGGGATTCTAGGTTGGCTTTGCACCAGGCAAGAGCCTCTCCCCTTTATGGGCCAGTCTCCTCAGCTGAATAAGGAGGGGGCTTGGGAATGAGCTGCTGCTCTGCTAGGGAGATTTCCAGCTGTGACTGGCTGCGTAGGAAGGTAGGTTCATCTGTTGCCTCCAAACACTCCCTGACAACAGGATGAAGCCTGTAACATTCTCCACCCCCGGCCCACCCCAAACGCCTCATCCCAGCAGCTTACCCAGCAAACAACTTTTCCTGAAGTTTCGTTCAGAATCCAACAGCTACTTAGAGCAGGTGTCAAGTCCACCACCAAGCGGTCTTCTGTGTCCTCTGTCTCCCAGGCGACGCTGACGTCGCTGCCTGGGGTGGCTGCGTACGGGATCAGCAGGCCCAGGCCTGCGACCAAGAGAGTCCCTCCCAAGCCCCGTGCAGCCGGCTGCTCCCCACGGCGGAAGGCCCTCTGCATGCTTCCCGCTAGATGCCAGATGATTAAAAACCCGTCTGCGTAATTACCACTCCATGTAAAAGGTGCTTTTTAAAATTTGCTTTTACTGCAGGGTCACGGAAGCAAAGTCGGGAAGAGCAAGCTGTGCTTTCATGTGGGGGACGGTACACGTGAATATAAATCCGGCAGAAGATCAAAGTGCAGCACATGAGCGCAGGCTGCTCTTTCAGTAGCCAGAGCAGACCGGACTACGAAGGGCCATCGGGGCACAACGCCTGCTTCTTGGCTCTTTGGAACAAATACTCAGTGTAATCCCACCCTCTCCTCTGGAAGTGGAGGCAGTCTGTCTATTAACACCCTCTTGCCTTAAATTTCGCCCCAATATGGATCTGGAGAGGTGTCTCTGTTCTCCCAGTGCAGAGGCCCGCCACGTTAGCACGTGAAAGTGCCTAACACGTCTTCTCCACGAACAAACTCCTTCCTTCACTGCAAAACTGCATCAGAAGGTCTGCCTCGGGGTGGACGCCAAACCCACGTGCGCAAGCCTTCTTTCCGTTTCTCTGTGCAAGTGTTCGCAGACTGCCGCCCAGCCAAGCATCCAAAAGTTAGCTCTTTAGTTTACAGCAGGACCCAGAGTTCATCCAAGATTCATTTACCTCTGCGCGGTAATCAGCGGGTACCGGTCGAATTCTGAGAGCCCACACCCACATCACACTCACACCAAGGTTCAAATAACCGTCCCAACTTTTAATTCAAAAACATCTCATTTCCTACCAAGAAACGTAAAAGACCTAAATCTGCTGGGAGAAGCGGAAAATTCTCATGCCGTATTTGAAATGTAGACGTTAATTAAATTTGATTTTCATTATCTAGGCCACGCAGTTGCTCCACTGTAAGAATGAACAAAAGGAGCATTTGATGATTTGCCAGAAACATGATCACAACAGCAAGCCTCTGGGGTAGTCACATTATCCCCATTTGAAGGATGAGGAAATTGAGGCTTAGAGAAATAAATCAAAATGCCCAGAAAGGCCAGACTGCAACTTGGGCCGTGTGCCCTACAGCGTAGAAGCCTTTGAAACCTGTCCTGAGAAAGGGTCGTTCAAGCTATGATAGAGTCTAGGGCTGGAATGGCCCTAGTGATCACTAAGTCACATCACTCTCAACCTGTCGGAGCTTCACAGCCGGCATGGGAGAGGAACCCCAGCAAATCCCCTGCTGTTATCAATGTGCTTAAAGACACCAGTGATAACTACAAACCATCCAGTCCCCATCTCCCTTGCCTCTTTCTTTGGGACAATGCTGGTTTTGCCATTGCTTGTTTTAGAGACAAAGATAAAGAACTGGGTTCAAGTCCTGCATGGGGTCCTGTGCATCCTTTGTTTCCACGGCCTTAGAAGTCCAGCCCTTAATTATTCAAACATGAATATGGCAGGGTAGAGGCTAGGTGGCTTGCCCACTGACATGCAGGTACTAGTCCACAGCCATGCCAAAGCGCTAAGAAGACTTCCTGATTCTCAGTCAGTAAACAGCATAACCAAGGACCTTCCATTAGGACAGATGGTATTATGACAGATAAAACACATTACTCTTCAACTTTATCACCAGGGTAATAAAGACAGGCAATAAATACTCCTTTATTGATAATTATTTTCCCTTCGTGAACTTTGACAGCCCAACCCACTGATCCTTTGGCTAGTCTAAAGAACAAGGAACCACAGTGATACCACTTCACAGAATCCCCCACAAAGCCCCACTTATTGATACGTACGCCTTTGGAAAGAAAAGAGCTATTAACACTAAAACTACAGCAGTCACAAACTGGGAGCCTGCAGGCTAGATCTGGCTGGCAGAAATGTTTTGTTTGGCCAGCAGGGTGTTTGAAACACTCTAAGATTGGTTTACCACCTTTTTTTCTGGTTACGTGTTTCTCTGGGCTGGCAGCAGGTGCCTGCCTATCTGAACAGGGGATATACAATTTGCCATAATTCCCACCAATCCTACTTGATTTATGCTTCCAGCTGGTCCCTGTGGGCATCTGGTCTGCAGTCTCTGCTTTATTTCACTAATGTTACTGTATTAAAATAACATCACCCATCATTTCACACCCATCACCAGCAACCGATAGCTGAATTCTGGATCAAAATAGGCTGAACTTTAACAAGAAGAAAGTGATGCAGAAGGGTGTGGGGGGATAGGAAGGAACTGGGAGATTGGGTATCTTGATTCTGGTCCTTTCTCCATCAGGAAATAGTGGAATTACTTTGATCATGTCACCTATTCTCAATGGATCATGGTCATTTCCTCATTTGTAAAACAGGAAAGCTGGCCGGCTACTGAAGAATTTTTTTGCTACTAAAAATCTTAAGAGATATCTCTTTCCTCAATCATGTACAAATACAGGCATTTTCCCAGTGGCTCATTAGCAAAGGGGAACATGAGGAAAGTTAGGAGTCACACAGACTAGAATTTGATACCTGGTTCCCTCATTTTCCATGAGATCTTAGACAAGTCATATAACTTAGAGCTTTGGTCTCCTCATATTCATTCATTTACTCAGAATGATTTATTGAGCACCTACCATGTATTAGGTACCTTCTAAGTGCTGAGGAAGTAGCAGTGAGCAAAAGAAAGAGCCCTGTGCTCACGAAGCTTACGTCCTAGTGTTTAGGAGAGAGAAAATTAAAATACGTATAGTCTGTCAGGTGAAATATGTAAACATGAGAATAAATTCAATAGGTTAAGAGAATGAGGGAGAGGAGGTCAGATTATGAGAGATGGGAGGAGAAGATCTAAGACCTTTGAACAAGAACCTGAAAGAAGTGAGGGACAGGGGAGGTTTGGCCATGCAGATATTTGGGTATAGGTTGTTTCAGACAGAAGACCCAAGATTTGTAAAAACTGAATGATGTGACAAGCAGAACTCCTGAAAGAGGCTTTGTGATAAGCTTCTTTCCTCTCCATCCCTTCCTCCAAACATGTATGGTCTTCAGGAGCTACTGTCCAGCTTGTCATCGGTACCAAACATCGCCAAGCAAAGCACACCAAGGGTTAGAAAACCTCACCTCTCGTCCCGTGTTCTAACCAATGACAAACCACACCTGTCAAACTCTATCTAATCACTTGTGATGAAACATGATGGAGGATAACGTGAAGAAAAGAATGTATATAAATATATAACTGGGTCACTTTGCTGTACAGCAGAAATTGACACAACACTGTAAATCAACTACAATAAGAATTTTTTTTTTAAATCCTACTTTTGATTCTCAGGTAGGAGACCCAAATCCCTCTTCAACGGTGTTTTGAGGAAAATCCTTTCCTGACAAAGTACTCCAGAATACAGACAGGTAGCTAAAGGCCATGACCTGCTCTCCTCAGACGGTGGGAGGAAGGGCACAGAGGTTGAGATCACGGTCTGTGTCAGAAAAGCCCGGACCACCTCCCAGCTCTCTGCCTCTTGCCTGTGCAACTTAGGTCAAGTTACTCAGCCTCTCTGAATCTCAACTTTTTCAGCTGTAAATTGGGGACCAACAGCATCTCCTCCCAGAGCTGTGGTGAGACTTGAATGTCCATAAAACACATGAACTCTCTTGGCAAAGAGGCGAGTGCCCAACAACGTGTGTATGTTTCTATCAGGGCTTCTGAATGTGAGTTACAGACACGAACTCTAGGTAGAAGAGAATTTTATGAGAAGACACCCAGTGGGGGGTTCCCAGAATGCCCCAAAGCTAGGAATGATGTGCCCAGTCGTGCTGTGGGTTGGCCCCGGGACACTGCAGTGCACAGCACCAAGGCCTGGAACACTAGTTACTGCCCTACTTTTCAGTGAGAGGAGAACTCTGCCTTCCAGAAAGCTCAAAAAGTAGGAAATTCCCCAAACCAGACAGGAGCTCAGATGTCAGGCAGCTAAAGAATGACAGGTGTCCAGCCATGCCACTATTACTCTACAGTTAATCCTGGAATTGCAGGGGTTGGGGGTGCTGACCCTTGGACCCTCTATGCAATCAAAAATCTGTGTATAACTACTCATCAGCCCTCCATATCTGCAGTTTCTCCGCATCCACAGTTCTGTTTCTTCATGTTCAACTCACTGCAGATCAGGGAGGGTTTACTAGTGAAAAAAATCCATGTATTAAAAAAAAAAATCCATGTCTAAGTGGACCTGCACAATCCAAACCTATGTCATACACACACACACACACACACACACACACTTTGGAGCATCTGCTAGTTTGCTCATGCTTCTTCCCTCCCCAAGAAGGCCCTTGCCCTCTCCAGGCATCAGTCTCGCCCTGGAGGCTCCCTGCTCCAGGCAGTGCCTGCTTCCTCCCTTCTCCCGCTAATTCTCTTACCAGGCACCCATTATAAATTGATTTACACCCTGACTATACAGACTCATATACAAACAGACACAAATCCTTAGCAGAATACACAGGGTAGAGATTAAAAACCAATGCCTATATGGTCATAAATAACACTGCCTGGTTCACTAATCATTTCATGTCTGTATATCTCAACCCACAAATGAGGTTATAATTCCTTGTTGACAGCAAACACCACACTTTTCTCCCATCCCTGTTAGAAGTCTATGTCCTGTACTTTGCCAGTGCTTACCACTCTTTCCTTTAAATCTGAGATGAAGCGGAGTTTTTATATTCAGGATTAAATACCTAACTCATCTACAAATATCCCTTGGTCAAGAAAAATTGATCCAAATTCCCATACAGAATGGGGAAAGAAACCAGTGTCAACAAATCTCACAAAATAGTGAAGCGCTTACAAATTAAAACCATTTTATAAAATCACTTAGCAGATAAAAACAAACAACAACAACAAAAAACGTTATCTTCCTACTCCAAAAAGTGGGGAATCCCACACTACCCCAATTTTACCGAGAAAAAAAAAAGCAGGTTTTGTTTTTTTTCCCTCACCCCCATAGAATAACAGCCCCATCTTGCAGGCACTATCATGTTTTCAAAAATCATGGTGACCTTTTCAGAACTGCGGCATCTCTTAATGCTGTTCAGGGACAGAGAGAACTGAACTATACCCCCTCTTTGACCCATAAGCCAAAAGTTCCCTATGTCATCCACAAATGCTTTCTGCACAGAACACTTGCAAATTTAAAGTCATTATAAGCCTAAAATATTTTGAGCCAGGCATCACCAACAAGGTCTACAGAAAAAGTAAAAGTCTATTTTTAACTTTTTTTTTTTTTTTTGGTCACACCAGCTGCATGTAGAAGTTCCCAGGCTAGGGATCGAACCTGTGCCACAGTGCACCTGAGCCACTGCAGTGACAATGCCAGATCCTTAAGCTGCTTCACCACAAGGGGACTCCTAAAGAGGAAGTCCTCCCATGGAGGGTTCTCTTCTCCCAAGTAATGAACTCCTTCCAGAAACATTTATTGAGACCCAGAGTGTTTGGCATGGTACAGGGTATTATTCCCTGGTGAGGCTCTGCCAAGCAGAAGGCGATACATATGTGAAGGGCAAAGAGAAACCGATAAGAACCTCTGTGGTTCCCGGTAGGCTCCTGGCCAAGGTGAGGAGCCGGATAATGAGTGCCTGGGCTCCTGGCCAGGAGGAGGAGGGTTAGCAGGCGTTCATAAATATGTGTGTGTGAAAGACCTGGAAACAAGAAAGGCGAGGAAGGTGGTGAGACAATGGAACGATGGAAAAGCACGGGAAAGCATCAGTGGTATCCTTTACTTCAAAATGGGCAGACATGCACATCTATCAAAAAGAAGTAAAAACAAAATATGAGGAAAGAGGCTCAAACGGAGCCCATCCCTCTTCTCCGATGTACTTCAAATGCTGGGAACTCGCGTGAGTCTGCAACTTACAGATAGCACAGATATCTGAAGTTCCCTTGCCACTACCTTCCTTCCTTTTGGAATTATCATTATGCAACAAGTGCATTTAGTCTTTTTCATAATCATCTTCCCTCATTCAAAGAGTCTTTTACCAGAAACAGAATCATGCTTCCCAAACCAGGACATGATGTCCACCCCCTGCTTTCAGCCTTTATTCATTCATTCATTCATTCATTCATTCATTCTTTTTGGGCTACCCCGTGGCACATGGAGTTCCCAGGTCAGAGATCAGATCCGAGCCGCAATTGCAACTTAAGCCGCAGCTGTGGCAACACCGGATCCTTCACCCACTGTGCCAGGCTGGGGATTGAACCTGTGTCCTAGCGCTGCAGAGGCACCACCGATTCCATTGGGCCACAGCGGGAACTCCTTCAGCCACCATTTATTTCAGAACAACTTTTCTTGAAAGTTATCGCTGCAGTGTGGAGCACAGGTGCAGTATAAACGTAGGCAGCATCTTTAACTGTTTAGTCCCCAGCCAGTTTAGCCAAATATTCACCTATAAATATCCAAAATCATTCTGCGAATTCAACAGGTCTCATCACCTCCAAATTCTCATTTAACTCTCTTGGTCAACCATAAAATCAGCCAGGACAGGGAGCTGCCCGGCTTATTCGGTCCCTAGGCCCTTCGAGACCCTCTGAGTTCTGCCCCAGCTCTTCTCTCCTTCTGACCTCAAGCTCACCTCCCACTTCTCCCATCAAGGACCCAACCGACCCAGCAGTACTGGTCTTCCAAGCCCACCTTGACCAAATGCTGCCTTCCTCCCTTCTGATGGGATCCCTGTCCTGAGATCTCAGCCTTGCAGAGACAAGTGCAGGCTTTGGCGTCCAAAACCCTGTCCCTCACTGCTCCGAGAGCCTTGGCCAAAGCACCTAACCTCTTTAGACATCCCTTCCTTTATCTGTAAAATCAAAGAACAGTACCTACCTGCCAGGGCTCTTAGGAGGCCTGGACATAATTTGCATACAGGGCTGAATACTACACAGTAGACACTCAATACATGAGGATCGTTTTTCAAAACAACAACAACACGAGTGTCTCAAGTGCAGAGAAACAAAGCAATCCCAGAAGGGGCTGCAGTACAAGCTATGGGGCTCCTGGAGAGCAAGGTCCCAGGTTTCTCTCTTCTGGGAACTCAGCGCTCCATCCACAGGGCTTCATGTTTCATATTTAACAGGCACTTTTTAAAGAGCAATAGAAAAAAAAACAACTAAAATAATGCACCTAAATGGTAACGTAACTGTCTTCAGGCACTGGTTTTATAGACAATTTACTGGGCTTTTTTATCTGCGCTTTTCAATATTAACTAAATACTCTGGAGTGAACAAATATAATAAATGTTATGTCAAATGCATTCAACATCTCGCCGTCATTTTAGAGCCTCCATCCCCACTACACAAAACAGATAGCGATTACATTAACAGCTGTTTCCGGAGTTCCCACTCTAGCACGGCAGAAAGGAATCCAACTAGTAGTATCCATGAGGATGAGGGTTCAATCCCAGGCCTGACGCAGTGTGGGTGAGGATTGGGCGTTGCCGTGAACTGTGGTGTAGGCCGCAGCAGACACGGCTCAGATCCCACATTGCTGTGGTGCTGCCCCAAAAGCTGTAGCTAGGATTCCACCCTGGGAATCCATCCTATGGCCTGGGAAACTTCCATATGCCACAAGGGTGGTCCTAAGAAGCCAAAAAAAAATAAATCCTTTTTCACTTAAATTTACACCAATCTATTTATCCATCTATCTACCTATCCTTTCAAACTTTGTCTAACTTTTCCTCTCAAGCAATAATATTTACAATAAAGCAATCTTTCCTTTTTTTTTTCCTTTTCAGGACCACACCTGTGGCATATGGAAGTTCCCGGGCTAGGGGTCGAATCAGAGCTGCAGCTGCCAGCCTACACCACAGCCACAACAACTCAGGATCCGAGTTGCACCTGAGACCTATGCCACAGCTCCTGGCAACGCTGGATCCTTAATCCACTGAGTGAGGCCAGGGATTGAACCCACATCCTCAAGGACACTATGTTGGGTTCTTAACCCACTGAGCCAAGATGGGAACTCCCTATAATAAAGCAACTTTTTCTAGACTGAATCAGTGACAATTTTTGTTCAAAATCCCCTTAAATCTATCCCCTCAGAATTTCACCTGTACCCACAGTAAGCATCAATGTTGGATGTCAAATTCAAACTTTCTCTGGTCTAAAGCCAACTTAAAAAAAAAAAGAAGAAAATCTAAAAAAAACTCACATTCCATTTTAAGGGATGTCTCTATTTTAACATTCACACTTTCTCATATGGTAGGAGTCTATAATCATGCAGTTTTAATATTTTAAATATGCTTTAATATAGTATACACATTTACAAAGGGAAGATAGAGTCTCCAATTAAAAATGGAAGTGGCAGCAGTGTGCCTGTTGAAATACAAAGGAAGGCTACTATCACGGTAACTCTTTTCTTGCATCTGGTAGGAGACCCTCACGCTAATGATGGATGATGGTACCATGTCATCATTTAAAAGCAAAATGTTCTTCCAGAATAAAGGGACACATTGGTAGGTAGGCTAATTTGAAAAACTTCTTAGATCATCTCCTTCCCATCAAAAGGAGGATCATCCAGATGCAGCTAAAAAAAAAAAACGTGTGAAGTCCCGATTCCTCCTTTCCAGTGCCCTCTGCCAACTGCTCCCCTCCTCTGTGACCTCTGAACCCCCGCAGCCTTCCCCCCTTCATCCCAGCTGCCCGCATCAGCCCTGCACACCCCACCCCCACGCCCCGGGCCCATCAGGTCCCTTCCCCCCAGAAAGACCCCAACCTTTTCAGGCCTTCCTGGATTCACAAGAAGCGGCTGATTTACACACTTCCCAGTATAGAAAACCTGCCTCTTCAAATGGAGCTGTAGGATTTTAGAGATATCAGCAGTCAGAACCCTCGGGGATCAGCTAGTGAAACGGTGCCTGACCTTAAGAGTCTTGCCCTTAACATGATACATATATCATCGTCTCCACCTCTGCCATGCTGACGCGAAATTCTCATCATTCACCTCTACACAATTTTAATGAAGACATGGGTGGATGCCTCTGCGCTTTACCACAATACTGAAATAAAGAAAATAATTTTTAAAATCATGTATTTCAATAAGTGAATTAATGCTCGGACGCAAAAGGTCATAGGCAGTGGTCAACTGTTTACTTCTACTTATGACGAGTGGGTTTAGATTTGGAGGGAAACCAAGATCAGAAAAGAAGAGCAGGCAGGGACAGGTGATACGTGGAATTAAAACCTTGAGTTAAGATAAACAGAGACGGGACTTTTTTATATGCCCTTCTTCAGGAATGCCAACTGGGTCCTTCTATAGGCATGAAGGACCCCAGATAATTCTTCGTCTAGCAGGACTGCCCTGAAAGTGTAGGATGTCTAACACAACTGGAACCTCCCCCGCAAACAAGGAGGCAACACAACCCCCCCCACCCATTTCCAAAACGCCCTTTAGAGGGCAAAATATTGCCCCCACTGCGAAGTGCTGATCCAGTTCAACTAACTGTGCCCCTTCTCGCTGCCTTGGCGAACACAGGGGCCCTGGGAGGTTAAGCAATTACACTCCCAGCAGGTAACTAACTGCCAATGACACAGCTGGTTTCAGAAACAAGACCCGTAAGCCTGTGTGGGCACTCCTCCCCTCCCTTCCCTCCTACTCCTGGCTCAGATTTTTCACCCCTGCCCTCAGAATTGAGACATCTGTGTCACACGGACCCCGCACCTCTTGCCTTCTGCCCTAATTGTGGCCAATTTGTCCCCACGGCCCATCAAGTCTCATTATCATGGTCACAGCTCGAGCCTTATTAACTCACATCACAAGGCACACGCTCAGTGTCCCCCCACCCCCTTCTTGGACCAAAACCAACCTCTTTACTGTCTTTGGGAACTTCCGGTTCCCAACCAGCCCATTAAGGCAGTTCCGCCCTTCCCACAACTCATCCTCTCAGAACTCTTTCAACACTGCTCCCTGGCATCACCCATTGGTATGTTAAGTCTTGGCTTAATGCACCACCGGCAGCTTTTTCTTTAATCCTTACTGCATGCCAGCATGAATGTGTCCGTCCGGACCTAAGAAGACCTGTGTTACTTCCTATTCATCAGCTACAAGATAATTCTCTTCAACGTAGCTCTTTCTAGCTGCTTAAAAATGTCTTTCAATGGCTGCTCCGGATCTGCTGAGTCAACCCCTGATTCACTTCACCTAGAGAGTAAATGGCTCTGCTTTTATAATATCCAGGCAACAAGTTATGGGGGTGCCCCTTCCTATAACGTCTCTGTTCATGCTGCGTGTCCACGGGGAATGCTCTCTTTCTGAAATACTAAGTTTTATCTCTGCTCCCAAATCTGGTTCCTGCAAATATCCTCAGCAAAGCTCTCACACTCTGGGCCCACACTGATCTCTGAATTCTCAAAACGATCAATAATGACAGATTTGCAGAAATGAAAGAAAGCTTTAGATGACCTAACCAAATCATTTCATTTTACAGATGAAGGAATTGAGATTCGCAGAAGCAAAGAAACAGTCTCTGGTCATATAACTCGTTAAGTACCAGGCTGCGACTCAGGGCTATCCTGTCCTGCCCAGTGAGCAATTTGATAATATTCACATACCTTTCAGAAAAAGATGCTTTTCTTAAAAAAAAAACATGCTTTTGGATACATGCTAGAAGGAGAATTCTACTATGCTTCATATTGTCATTCATTCAGCATTTAAAAATGAAAATGTTTTATTTGCAACATATTCTTATACTACATGGAAATGTAATGCAAATATCCAGTTCCTATTTCCCTTGTTCATTTCAGTTTTCTTCAGTCAATAACCATCTCCAGTTTGCATTGTGGGACAACAGAGCCATGCCAAAAAGTCTTAAATGGAGTCACCTTATAAATACCTTACCTGAAGCTTTTTAAGTTTTATAGAATTTCAGTTTCAAAGCAGGTTTATTTCACAAGTGATTTTCATTTCTATTTTATGACTATATAGAAAGGAAAGAGTAAAAATCACAATATTTAATCTGAAATCATTTTTAAAATTTCTAAACTGTGCCTTGAGCGCCTAACTATTGTTAATTAGCCAGCCATGATTCACACACTCTTCAAGCTCTTGTTGTCTTGTCTCTTTGCAATTTCTCAGTCCTCAAACACTTAGGTGGTAAATACACATTTGGCTAGTAAATGTTTGAAGTGACCAGATTAGCTTACATTTTTTTTTCATAAACTTATTTTTACTCTTCATTTCTTTTACATTTATGTACCATGAGTTGACTCTTTAATGTTATCGTTGACTCTTACATTTTTTAATGGTACCTGAAGAGAAGACCCCAGTCAAAATCCAGATACCAACTCACTTCACATCTGCAGGTGTGTATTACTGTGCTGAAGGCACTTCACCAGCCTTGAAAATCTGATGTTTCTATCCTTTGAAGAACTTCTCTCCTTTGAAGTTATTTTACACTCTACTTTAAACACAATCAAAATGTGGAAAAGGAAAGTGGATAGTCTTCCAAAGCCACTGAACTGAATGACAAAACAGGGAAGGGTTTCAAAGATACTGGCTCAGATTTCATTTTCTTAATCTCTAGACCCACAGAGTAATTCTCTCTCTCTCTCTCTTTCACACACACACACACACACACACACACACACACACACACACACACACCTTCCTGAAAAGGGTTTAGTCACCCATCTCTTTTTAGCTTCTCCCCAATTCTGCTTCAAGGTTTTACTCTATCATTAAGGAAATACACCTTATGGAAGTATTTTATATACTGCTGAAAAATTTCAATTAGCTGTTTCATCTCCATGAAAACTCTTCAGTAAAATTCTTATCATTACAGCCATCTGATATTGAAGCAAACTAGTGTGATATGGTAGCTGGGCGGGTAATACACCTGAAGATCTGTAACACGTTATCTGTGACTTAAAGGAGAGAGGCCAGAGACCGCCTGTCTGTTATTGACTGTGTCATCTTGAATGTGGCGCTCATCTCTCTGGGCTGCTTCCTTCTTTGAAAATCACGGGGGTAGAGAATGTGAACACACCATCTGTTTAAGTTAGAAATTTGTATGGTTCTAGCAAATTACAAAAAATATAGTGACATTTTTCTATAACACACCTAAATGAAGAAAATATTTTTCCTTAAATGTGTATTTATATATGTATGTATGTGTGTGTATGTGCACAGCTGGCCCTCAATACAAGCACTGTCTAAGAGCTAAACTATGAATCTCTTTTGTTTACAACATCAGCTCGGGTTACGGCATATTACATGTGGCCAACTGAATCTATAGATAGTCCCTTAGTTTTATTTTCATAAGGTGTCACTTCTACTTTTCATTTTTTAAATATTGACAAAGTTGCTAGTAAGAGAGTAAAATAGCCTAGAAGGAGTAACAATAACTTGCACTTACTGAGCCATCACTATCGGCCGGGAACTCGCTCAAATATTTCACAGGTGTTTTTGCATTTACTCCTCACCACAACCTTCTCTACTGATTCGCCAGTTGAGAAATAGAAGGGCGAAGTGGTTAAGTAACTTGAAAGGTTACACCACAGGTAGGAGAGCTGGATTTGGACGCCAGGCAAGCACCTTCAGCTCACTCAGGTAGGTAAACCCTTCACTTTACAACCTCTAATTGGGAGGCTGAGTGGCAACATGAAAGTCAGTTCAGCTTGATACTAACAGTCTAATACCCCTGCAACTCATTTTCCATACCTGCCACGAGAACAGCTGCTGGAGCAGCACTGGCACTCCGGTACCTGGTATTACTGTCTAGAAAATCCATACAAGTACTTACATACACATCTAAAAAGACTGGCATTTCTCTCTGGAGCAGATCTTATAGCACAGCCACCTGCCCTTTGTCCTACTTCTCATAAATGAATGTATAACCAAGCCTTGGTTCTAAACCATAAGAGATATGAGAAAGTATTTCAGAAAGAATAAGCAACAGAGACTTAACTGCTTCTCCCCACCCCTTACTGCTTGGACAACACGTGGTCAATTTCTTCCCTCCGGCCCTTGCCTACCTGTGCTGCCAACCAAAACGCTCTCAGATCCAGACTAATTCCCATGCCGACGTCAACCAATAGCCACCTCACATCACCCTACTCCACCCCACTCTGCCCGTGCTTGCCCACAACAGGAGGAGCCAACTGTATCCCATGGAAGGACTGACCAATAAGTGGCCAAGGACTGTTTTTGATGGCAGCTCTTCTGCCAAAAAGAATCAAAACCCTGGTTAGCATCATGGGTCGGGGTCAGGCACTTGACCTAGGATAGCGAGCAGCTCAACTCTGATTCTTTTCTGGCTCTGTTCCACAAGAGGCTGTGGATGGAGAGAAGAATGGGAGAGTGGTGAGAGCAGATGTGGCCAAGTGTCTTCATTTCTGACCCAGCTGGCCAGTGTTCCGGCAGTAGCTGGGAAGGTGGTCAACCTGTGACAAACGCAATGTCTTCTTACAAGTGAAGAAGTAAGTACTGGTACTCTTGCTTTCTGACCACCCATAAAGGTTAAGTCACCCCCAAGAGCTACCTAAGGAGTAGCAGGTCAAATAACACCACTAGAACCTAAATACAGATTAAGGTATTAATTACTGAATTTTCACAAGTATATGAAACCACCACACTACCCCAAATCAACCGCTGACTCCCTAGGAAGGGGTGTACATACAGGCACATCGCATGGTTTATGAGCTCTCATAGCCTTAGCATCTCCACAGCGAGAGCTCATGCTAAAGACACTCCATCCATCCATATATAAATAACCACACTTCAATATGAGATTGTTGCAGTAATACTCTTTCGAATGCCTGGAAACCAAAATGCACCCAGTCAGCACTTAGCAAAGTTCACTAGGAATGCCAGGCTCTGTTCCTTCCCCAAGCAGCTGGATATGAGGAACCCAGAACAGCCATTAAACACCCGTCAGTGATGCCCATCACTAGCTGCTGTGGGTTTACCTGTCTTGACCTCCATCTCCTCGTGGGTAAAAGAAAGAGACCAAATGATGCCTGAAGTCCTCTATACACAAGAATCTGTGAATACAAGGTAAAAGTACTACCCTTTAAAATTACCTAAGAATCGGGGATTTATCTGAAAACAGATTTAGAGTTGTTTATACTTTTTTGCAAAAAAAAAAAAAAAAGGAAAACAGGATATTCAGGGACAATAACACCATTAATTTTTATATCACTGAACCTAAATACGTAAATCATAAGGCCAGATCTAAAACTACAAATTAAAGAAAACAGGATATTCAGGGACAATAACACCATTAATTTTTATATCGTTGAACCTAAATAAGTACATCATAAGGCCAGATCTAAAACTACAAATTAAGAGATTAAGAAATGGTGCCAAAGGTCAAGTTTAAAGAAAAAGTTACTTTTGTTAACGCATAGAGTCTTCACTGCTTTTTCTGTTGTTATTGTTGTTGTTCATAAAAATCATACTTGCTTATGATTATGAGTAACTGGTTTTAGGCAGTCTGGTGAACTCAACTTTCACAAAGCATGACCACTTAGAATTCTGGCTCTAAAAGAAACAAGACACCATTTTCAAGCCAGTCAGATTCTGCCTCTTAGACCAGACTTTTGGGTGTTATTTGTCAAAGTCCTAGAGCTGTCCTAAAATTGAACATCAGTGCTTGGGAAGCACACGCAAAAAAAAAGCAAAGGTTAAAATATTTCTCAGGAGTTCCCGTCGTGGCTCAGCAGGTTAAGATAGACTCTGTCTCGCTTGAGGATATGGCTCCATCCCTGACCTCGCTCAGTGGGTTAAGGAAGTGTTGTCACAAGCTGCAGCATAGGTTGCAGAGGTCGCAGATGCGGCTCGGATTCAGCGTTGCTGTGGCTGTGGTATAGGCCTCAGCTGCAGCTCCGGTACCATCCCTAGCATGGGAACTTCCATATGCCACAGGTATGCCCATAAAAAGAAAACAAAAATTTCTCAGATTTGTCACCACGAGGTGTACACTGAAAGGGTCATTGGCTTTTTCCCTGGACATACATCCCTGATCATGAGTCTCACCAAGGCCACTCTCAGGTTGCTTCTTCCTATCATCACATTGTCCTCATCCTCACAGAAACCTATGATCCCAAATTTTAGCACATTTACCATCAGCCAGAACTTAAAGCTTCCTACCCAGAGACAACACTACCATCAAAACTATGAGTAATTTTAACACGTGAGGGGAAAAGGGAATGCAAAACAGCAATAACCGACAGGTCACACGTGTACAAATGAAACTTGTATATCGAGTGCCATTCATGTTTTCTTTACGACGTGTGCTTCATGTTTTCACAAAGTAGAATTAAACCCATTGATGCAAGAACAAAGAAAGGCAGTCATGTACATACAGGAATGCGAGCTCACCTCGGGGGAGGGGCAGCCGTTAAGCTGGGTTTTTTTCAACCTGTGCCCCAGTGAACTCCAGGGACTCAATATAGGTAGGTCTCTGAGCGATAATATACACAAACTACATAATAAAAGTCCTTCTTACATCTCTGCACATATTTGAACTCAAATGTACCATTGTCTAAGAAGGTGCGGTTCCCCATGAATCTTTTTCTAAACCTAGGGTGACACATTTTTGCTCAAGCAAAACTGTACAAGTAAAGATATTGCTCAGTCATAGCCCATACACTCAATGGATGCCCAGCCAAACGCAGGAGCCATGGATTAAGCTCATGCAACCTGCAAATATTCTCAATTACCTACTCTGCCCAGTCTCTCCTCTAGGCGCTGGGGATACAGTGAACAGAACAGATAAAAATTCTTGTCCTAGGAGTTCCCTGGTAGCTCAGCAGGTTAAGGGTCTGGCATGGTCACTGTAGTGGCTCAGGTTGCTGCTATGGCATGGGTTTGATCCCTGGCCTAGGAATTTCGTCATGCTACATGTATAGGGGCAGAAAAAATTCTTGCATTTGCAGAGACATTGCAACCAAATACATCATAGTTTAGAAACAAAAACAACTATAAAAGGCACCTGGGGAAATACTGTGGAAACCTTAATACGGATCGTATTAGACTATAATTTATCTTTGGTGTGATAATAGTTTATTACAGTAGTTTTCAAACTTGTCTTCACACTGGAATCACCTGGGAGTTTAAAAAAAAACAAAGACAAAGAAACTGCTGATGTCTCAGACCATCCTAGGACCAAGATTTAATTAGCCTGGAGTGTGGCCTGAGCTTTGGAATTTTAAACTTTTTCAAATTAAAACTTTGAATCCCGATGAAAGATTTATGTGTATACATTAACCGTTTTAAAACGGTTCTCAGTGCTTACAATTTTTTGCAATAAAAATTGAGGAAACAAAATCAATCATCTAGTTCATTTGATCATCTTAGGATATTGTTCTGAGTATAAAATTCAGCAATTTACAAGCAGAAACCTACTTTCAGATGATGGGAAGTGTTTCAGAATTTACCAAGGGAATTCTTAATTTTAATTTACACTTACTACAACAGTTTTACTGTAAACTTTCTGTATCAATCTTTACCTTAAAATGTTTACAGGCCACCCTATCTTTGAAAGAACAGTGCCTCAGAGACATTATCGTGAATATCCATTGCTTCTGCAGAATGTTGAAAGCATAAGATACATTGGGTTTTTCCCTATACTTACCCTAAAAACACAATTTAAAGTACATTTAAAAATAAGTCCTTAGGAAGTCCCCGTTGTGGCTCAGCGGTAACAAACCCGAGTACCCATGAGGATGCGGGTTCCATCCCTGGTTGTGCTCAGTGGGTTAAAAGGTCCCATACTGCCATGAGCTGTGGTGTAGGTCACAGATGGTGGCTTGGATCCTGCATTGCTGTGGTTGTGGTGTAGGCCACCAGCTACAGCTCCAATTTGATCCCTAGCCTGGGAACTTCCATATACCACAAGTGCAGTCCTAAAAAAAAAAAAAAATCCTTAATAAATGTTTGATTTGTCCTAAATTGCCTCTTTCTCCTAAAGCTGTAACAAAACATTCCAATTATTATACAATGTCCATCCCAAGGTCCTATGTCATCTGGACAGTTAATGAGAGACAGTAGTTATTATTATTTATATGTCCCCAACTTTTTATCTTCCTGGCAAGAATACACACACACACACACACACACACACACGCACACAGAAGGAGGGAGGGAGGAAGGGAGAAACGTAGCTGGAAAAGCAGATCGGAGCCTTGGTTAGAAAGATACTCACAGTTAAGCATGTACGCATGTACTCATTTGGAAAATATTTACTAAGAACCTACTAGGTGCCAAGCAATGTGGAAACAATTATAAATAAGCCAAACCAGAACCCCAAATTTATAGTCATCTTGGGAATACACACAAACAAGCATGACACAATTAGAGAACTGTTTTCGGAAAGTTAATCTGATGATCAGGATTAAAATAAGTTAGACCAGGCTTGCATTCAAAGTACATATTATGCATAAGTAATAAAGGGGGATTCTTTCTAAAAAATTAATTTGGAGTTCCCGTTGTAGCTGAGTGGTTAATGAATCCGACTAGGAACCATGAGGTTGCGGGTTCGATCCCTGGCATCGCTAAGTGGGTTAAGGATCTGGTGTAGGTTGCAGACACAGCTCGGATCTCGTGTTGCTGTGGCTGTGGCGAAGGCCGGCAGCTACAGCTCCTGTTAGACCGCTAGCCTGGGAACCTCCGTATGCCACGAGTGCGGTCCTAGAAAAGGCGAAAAGACAATCAATCAATCAATCAATCAATAAATTATTAAATTTGATGGTATAGTCCCGAGTTGCTTCCATTTCATTTTTGTTTCTTTTCCCTGTGTAAGTTCCATTGCTAATTATTACAAACTTTGTGGCTTAAAGTAACAGCGATTTACTCTCTCATAATTCTAGAGGATAGAAAGTCAAAATCAGGAATCACAGGTGTCAAGGTGTCACTGGAGACAAAGTCCTGCCAGAGCCTCTCGGGCAGCCATTCCTCACCTCTTCCTGCATCTACAGGTACAAGGGTCCCTTTGCTCGTGGCCACGCTGATTCCAATTTCTGCCTCCATTTTCACAGGCCATATGCGAGTATTTGTGTGTGTGCACTTGTGTGTTTGTGAGCTCTCCCTCTGTCTTTCATAAAGACAGTGATTGCAGTTGGAACTCAACTGCATAATCCAGGATAATCTCCCATCTCAAGATCCTTAACTTAACTGCATCTCAAAAGACTTTTTCTAAGTAAAGTGACATTCATAGAATCCAGAGATTAGGACCTTAAATCAATGGGAACCATTATCATACTACCACACCTACCTAGAAAGCCAAAGAGTGAAAAAGGACACCAGGGAAAAAAGCCAACTTGACTGAACTAGAGCATTTGCAGATCTGCTCCAAATACATCTGAAAAGGCTGATTGCCTCTGTTCAGGTCCCTAAATGCAAGGTGGTTTACTCCTCTGACACATTCATATGGTTATGTGAGAATAAGTACACGACATTAGAAAGCACCATACAAATTGAAAGAAATATTAGCTTTTTTTCTCTCTTCTGCCTCCTCAGTCCTTATCTCAAATATCCTTTACAGAACAGTTCTGTAACTTTCACTTACCCATTTCAGGACCCTGGCTTGATTTTTCGCTGTACTGGGTGTGGGAAGAAAGAACCCTCAAATTTCGGTAAGGCGGTCCTACACAGGGCACTAATTCTCACGAGCAGGTAGGACCAGAGGCGAACGTGGGCAAGGCCGCGGGCTGGCCTGGGGGCACCCTGGAGCTAGAACCTTGCTCGTCCCTAGAACAGGAAGAGTGGCCTGCCACTTACGCGGGGGACACTCTACTTACAGTCATTTTTCCATCATTACAGAAGTCAGTGTTGACTAGAGACGCTAAGAAGTCTAAGGCCAAAACTGTGTGGACAAAAAAAGAGTGGTACAGAGAAACAAGACTTCCAGTCAAATCACCCAGGAGCCGTCCTGCCTTTTGTACTGCAGCACCTGCAATAACGGAGGTTGGGCCAAGCCTTTGCTTTCCTGACCAAGCCATTTCAGTAGAACTAGAAGACGGACCATAATCCTGACTTGCCTCACCCTCTAGTGGCCCGGATATGGAGAATTTCTCCTCTTCCAGAGCCCTAGGCAGTGATCTTTAGCTAAAATTCGTACTCAGAAGTTTTTTCTTAATACTGTTAATACATAAAGTTGCCCTCTAAAATTGCAAACATCCTGATGTGGAAAATTTAACATGACCCAATAATCACTCCGTCTACTTTCTCCTCACTCCAGATCTGCACGGGCATATAAACTCAATCCTTAGCCTCTCAGAGGAGAATAAAAACACCACCTCATATGTTATGATGCCATTACAATTATATTTCCTTTTTATTTGTGCTATTAACGTTTTTTGCTTTTATAAACAGAGTAAAACAATTCATTTCATTTTTGCATTGGCTTAAAATACAGTAACATGACAGAAAATGTAAAATGAATAACCTAAAATCCATAGGATATCAGTCGTGTTGCCTGATGTAGGGCAAGCACTATGGGACAGTCCAAAGACATAAATATTGAATTTCACCTTATTTTCCAAGCACGTGAACAGCAAGCTCATGAGTAGGCAATTCATTACCTTCTCTTCCGCACTGATCAGCTTGCCTTCAGGTAGCAGAAATTTCAGGAAGCTACATAAGCCATCCGTTCTTGCTTCTCCACTATCTTACACACACTCTCCTTTCACTGCAATGAAAAAACCTATATTCTCTTATAGAAACCATTTTAACGTATTTCAAATTATAATGCAACAATTGTGCTGATGGACTGCCCTGAAATTAACAGAATCACAGAATGTTTAAAAGAAAGGGTCGTTGAAGATCCACTATGGGAAAGCAGACACTGCTTCAATCCCCATCATACTTTCTGAATAAAAGTCCTTCCACACCTCTCCTCCCATCCCCAGTCTTGGCTGAGCCAAGGAAAGGATGAAATTGGTGTCTGTGAGTATAAAGGCATACCAGGGCCACAGAAGAGAAAGCTTCAGCTTTGGAAGATATAACAACCCATGCAATTTCTCTTTGTCAAGCCAGAATACCGATATGTCCGCTGAAGCATATCTCATGTGGTCTCAGGTTAGATGCTCTTTTCAGCCCAGTACCCAAAGCAAGGATGAGGTCTTAAAGCCAAGTAATAGCACAAGAGGCATCAACCCATAGCTGCCACCTAAACAGGTTACAAATGAAACCTCCTAGTGAACAACCGGGAGCCACTTTCTGTGGCAGTCGTTGAAACATGGATTTCTGATACTGGTATTAGAGAGTCAAATTATTTCACTCTGTTGGGTAAACATAAACTAAAACTCTGGAAGTACAAAGAAAGATTATTCTGTCCCCAAACACTGTCATATAATCAGAAGTAATTTATTGACTGTACACTGCATGCCTGGCATTAACTAGATGTTGATATTCAGGGATAAAGAAAACAACAGGTTCGATGCTTTTATGGTTATTATTCAAAGACGGATACAATAAACGTACACATGTAGCTGAGAAGAAGGGACTACACAAAGGGAATGCATTTTTTTTTAATTTTACAAAAAATATTTTACAAAATTTGCACCATGATGCATCCTTATCAAAGAAAAACATACTCTTAATAATGCACTTTTATCAAAGGACATAACTTGATAATATTACTATCTCTTACTGGCTGTCCTATTTCCTTATCTCTCCCCTTTCCGCTTCTCCTTTTCTTTTCACTGCTGTGTTTTGAAGCAGTTTTTCCCAGACTTACATACCAGAACAAAAAATCTTAAAATTGGGGTGGAAAGTATAACGAAGTGGCAAAATTTTTATTAGCCAACTAAGGGCATTTTTATAAATGAAAAACTATATCTAAACACACTAGCTTTATTTCATTAAAGACACATAATAGCTGATCACATTCATTCAAATATCAACCACCAATATCAGATGCTTTCATATCTGACTAAGGTATGAATTACGGAGCAGGAAGAACACCAAATGACAAATAGGAGGGAAGAAAAACCCTTGTGGGTCAAAAAATGTGATGGAGAATAGGGGTTGCAGAAGGCAAATTCTGCTGATTTCACAGTTTTCACAGGGCCAACCACAAAGTAACAAATGACCAAGGTAAAATTACTTTTTTTTTTTTTTTGGTCTTTTTAGGGCCACACCTGCAGCATATGGAGGTTCCCAGGATAGGGGTCGAATCGGAGCTGTAGCAGCTGGCCTACACCACAGCTACAGCAACGCCAGATCTGAGCCCCATCTGCGACCTGCACCACGGCTCACGGCAACACCAGATCTTTAACCCACTGAGCGAGGCCAGGGATCAAACCTGTGTCCTCATGGATGCTAGTCAGATTCATTTCTGCTGAGCCACGACGGGAACTTCGAAAATTACTTTTTAAAGTGTGGATTGAAAAGAGAAGCAGCTCAAGGCCCAGAAACACACATCTGACATGGTGAAACAGCTGACATGTAGACCAAGGTTGCAGCCGTTGAAGAAATAAAGTGCAGATCTGAGAAATTTCAGGAAGGAAAAAAAAGGTAACCAAGCTTAGTAACAGGCTCTGCAAAGAGGCCTGGGGAGAGATATGTCAGCGATGAGTCAGATGTCACGAGGAGAGAACAGACAGGCCAGCAGCAGAACTGCCAGTGACACCGAGCAAGGAGGAGAGGAAATGATGCATGAGATAGCTAAGAAACACTATAAATAGTTACAGAGCTGTGGTTTCTCCAGCAAATTCATGTGCGAAACATCTTGTGTTCTACACCTTGGTTAAAATGTAACTGGGAGAATAACAACATAAGACCCAAACTGTTGCTTTAAGAGAGCATGTCTAGGAATGTGCATGTAGAGGAAAAAAAAAAAAGAGAGAGAGAAAGAAAGAAAAGAAAAGAAACAGAAGAAAAGTAAATTTCAACAGTAGCAAGCTCTGGAGTAGTACTACAAGTGACCTCTCTTTTTTTGCAGTCTGGTTTGTTTTTCCAAGTTTCCTCTGACGACAATGATAACTGGTTGGGAGAATTGCTGAAATTTCCTAACTGCTCGGGTTAGCATGTTGTGTTAGTTTTCCAAGTTTCATAGACCCACAGACAACACACCCAAAACGTGTCCACCTGCTTTAGGCATTATGGAGATCTCGGCATGCTCGGGGAACTCCAAAACACCACTCACATACCCATGGAAGGGACATGGACCATCCTGGTGTGCCATCTGGTGACTTCCACATTTAGCATAAATCAGAAGCATGGCCTGGTCTTACTTCAGCCAAAGTGAATCATGAAAGCCAATAAATTTTAGCCTAATAGTTAACCTAAAGCCTGCCAATGCCAACAACAACTATCCCAAGGAATTTTTCACTGAGATTAAAAAAAAAGCAACAAAAAAAAAACACTTCTTAGAAGTATAGAAGACATCAGCACTGCAATTTTCTAGTATTAAATAAGACACTCTACTGTCATAAGGAAATGCAATGCGGAGTTCCCACTGTAGCATTGTGGAAATGAATCTGACTAGCATCCAAGAGGATGAGGGTTTGATCCCTGACCTTGCTCAGTGGGCTAAGGATCTGGCATTGCCATGAGCTGTGGTGTAAGTCGCAGACACGGCTCAGATCCCACGCTGCCGTGGCTGTGGTGTAGGCCGGCCACTGTAGCTCCAGTTCTGCCCTTAGCCTAAGAATTTCCATATGCCACGGGTGCACCCTAAAAAGAAAAAAGGGGGAAAAAAAAGTATAATGAGTAGCTACAAAGTACACAGGGCAAATCCAGCACACAGTTTCACTGGAAGAGAAGAGCCATCATTCCTCCCTCACACTCAGGCTGTGGACACTGGAAACACGGCAGTCGCTAAGAGAACCAATGCTGGAAGCCAGATGGCCAAGATTTTGAACCCAGCTCTGCTCTACTGTTTTCCTAGTGTGTCCTCTCGAGCAAGTTTCTGAACTGCTAAGTGCCTCAGTTTCCTCCATCGTAAAGTACAGACAAAATGATACCTACCCTCATGCTATTATGAAGTACAGAGGAATCAATGTTCACCTACAAGATACTGTACAGCAGATAGGAAAGTGCCAATACAGGGGTCTGTGGGAAGGTTAGCCAGTGGTTATTTTTTGGAGTAAAGTGAGATGTTGAAAAAAGCTCAGTCCTTTCAATAATGGGCAACCAAAACTGTGCCCATCTTGCCGGCGATCATTTGGTAGAGTTTTGCCACTCAAAAATACGACGTTGCTTTTTTTTCTTTCTCACTTCCTCCTATTCCTCCCTTGTCTACATACAGAGATTAATAGACTCTACAGAGTTCCTCATAAATAACGGTATCCCAAAAGTAGAGTAAGAGAGAGGCCTAGATATTTTCCTCCTCGCTGTGCTGTGCTCTTCCCTGCTCAAGCCTGCCTCTAGGAAACCAAGGAAACTTATTTACTCAACAATCCAGCATGTTGGCAACAATTTTCAAAAAAAAAAAAGTCTGTGCTGCTAAAGGAAAATAAAATAAAGATATATTTTACATAAAGCTACAATAACTCTCTCCTGCAGAGCAATGCAGCCTCGGCAAAACCCACCTCTTGAGCATGTCTTCAAGTCACCTCCCTAGATAAAGAATCTTTTCCCAGCAGGACCGTCCATTTGTGTACTAAGTGCCAGCACAAACCGAAATACTAACTCCTGCTGAAGCCAAACCACACTGCAGTGGTTGGTTCTGTCTTCCTCAGCCAAGCTGTCATTGGCAACTGCTCTCTGCAGGCTGGGCTGCTCATTTCTTAGTGAGCTTGTCTTTTCCCAGGTATTCACACAAGGCTCCCTGCGCATTCTACGCATGATTCTCACGGAGCCCTAGAAAGCCCTCCCCAATTCCAAATCTGGCCAATGACAGCAGCTTCTAACCTAGCACTCCACCAATAAGATGCTAGGCCAAAGGCTCCCTGTTAGGTAAGCTGACAAGTGCCAGAGACTTACCCAGAATTCCCTTGGGTCCTCACAGATAGCTAATGGCCTCCAAGCTCGGCCTCTCTGGGAGACTAAGAAAGCCAAACACCTGGATATTCTAGCAAAATAGGGGCTAAGAGCTTCCGGAATTCTCAGAAATGCAACCACAGAAGAATTTATACACACTTCTGGCTTATTACAGGTTCACATTTCTTTCAGAAGTCAGGGGAGTCGCCATGTCAACTTTCACTAAATTGTCTCCCTATTCTTTATAAGCCCACAGTCTCATCACTTCGGGACAAACAACGGGCTGCAAGTGGCGGGCAGGTACTCCCTGCTCTTGGCAGAGCCTGCCTTCGATGCACCACAGCCTCAGGACTTGAAATTCTAGTTCATGGGCCTCAGAGAAATTGTCAACAATCACGGCTTCCATCCACGTTACTGCAAAGGATCGACATTGCAGATGCTAATTCAGGAAATACCAGGGGTCGGAGGACCTGCTGACAGAGCTTGTAGATGAAACCTTACCCCCCACCAGGGTCAAGAAAGTGTTTTCTGCTTGTCTGGGGCCGACAAGCTGTAACATCTTTTCTCTCCTTAGGCACCAAGTAGGACTCGGCAGGACACCGGGCTCAGGCTCAAAGCCCACCAACAGCAGCAGCCCGGCCGGAGGATGCTTCTTTCCTTCTCTTCCCTGAATAAGGGAGGTAAGCGAGCATCTTTGTTTTAGGAAGGCAGACTTAACTATAGGAAATGAACTCACAGAGAACTACTTACAGTTCATCCAAAATGCTGTACTTCCTTCTAACCTATACCTTACCTGTCTTGATCACCTTCCCATCTCCTCATCACACTGGCCCGCTCTGGACTCGTTCACAGACTTACCATGAGCTCTACTCATAATAGGGTAGCTGGGGAAAGAGACTGTCTCAGATGGCATAATCCTTTTTGGTCCCTCATCAGGACCAACTCCTTTGTTTGTTTTGGTTATTTGCAATGGGTCTTACGTGGCTTATCTCATTTAGTCCTCAGACCACTGAAGCACAGAGAGTTTTAGCAACTTGCCCAAGGTCACATATCTGGTAAGTAATGGGTCAAAAGTATGAAACCACACTGTCTCGCGATCCTGAGACCTCTCTTTTCACCACAGTGCCATCCCATCCCATCCGTCCCAGTTCAGGGGGCCCAAGGGTCCACGGTGGAGCAGCTGGGTATTCTGAAAAGTGGGCAGGTCACAAGCAGACACTGAGTGAAAGAAATCCCAACCCCTCAGTGAAGGCTGACTTTACGGCTTGCCCACAACCTCCCCCTTCCTTTCCTTCCTCCTCTCTCAAGTCTCCTGTCCTCTAGCCAAATTAGACTCCCCACGGAAGAAACCGCCATCTGAACCTCCCTCTCCTCAGAATGCCTTCAGCTTCCTCTTTGGAAGCTCAATCCTACCCAACCACTCCCAACCACTCCGACAAGATGAAACCTGAAACTCTCTCTGATCCTTAGCTGAATGCTCAATGTCTTTCCTCTGCAAACATCCAGAGCAGGGTTATTGGTTTATCTGAACTTCTATTAGAGTGGCTGTGACTTCCTGTAGTGATTGTTAACATGCAACACAGCTCATCGTCCTTAGCAGAAATTGGCAAACTCCTTACAGGGGTTATTTCTTTTTTTTTTTTTTTCTTTTCTGTCTTTTTGCCTTTTCTAGGGCCGCACCCGCGGCACATGGAGGTTCCCAGGCTAGGGATCAAATCGGAGCTGTAGCCGCTGGCCTACACTACAGCCACAGCAACACAGGATCCGAACCGTGTCTGCAACCTACACCACAGCTCACGGCAACGCCGGATCCTTAACCCACTGAGCAAGGCCTGGACAGAACACAGTACATTAACCCACTGAGCAAGGCTGGACAGAACACAGTACCTTAACCCACTGAGCAAGGCCAGGGATCGAACCCGCAACCTCATGGTTCCTAGTCGGATTCGTTAGCCACTGAGCCATGACGGGAACTCCGGGGGTTTATTTCTGAGGAGCACGGTATACCCAGCACAGGACAAAACACAGTACCTGTTCGACAAACTTCAGAGAAGAGTTAACATAGTACTGTTGACTGTTCTTGCTTTTAAAGATAGCTCACCACTGACAGCTGCTACCCTGGATAATGAAAACATTTGAGCTGCTACCAGCGGCGACAATTCCATCTTCTGGAGATTCAGTTAACCGATTCTAAGCGGGCTGCATCTAACGACCGTCTAACATAACAAACTCTATTTTCTTTCTATCTCTTTGAGGATCCCAGTGTCACAAGGCCGACAGGAAGCAGATTCTAAGTAACTCTTCGACATCCAAAACTGTACTTGCTGCTACTCTTCTTTGTCTGGAGTTTATTACACACACAGAACCAAGGGGGCCGATTTTAAACTTCTAGAGAAATTAATAGTTTTTACCCCTAATGATGGCTCCCTAGCCGGGCTTCTGAAGCCTCGTCAGCGGCTCAGGAACAAACATCAATCTCGAGCTTGCAAGACCAGAAGTGAGAGGCAGTGATACTGCCCTCAGATGGTGGTAGTGTCCCCGCAGGAAGAAGTAAATGGGCAGCTCCGGGGTTTGCGTTTGAAAACTCACCAGAGTACTTTCAGGAAAGATACAGGAAGGATAACTCACTTACACATCCTTTTGCATTAAGATGTCCTTCTGGCATAGCATCAAAAACCTTTGCACAGGTGAAGGCAAAACACAGACAGACATCTTTCCACTGCTCTCTTTCCTTACTTGGAAAAAGAGCACATCTTTTCCATTTGGTTTTTGTGAGGATTTAAGAAAACAGCATCCCTGGAAGAACAATTCTTTCTCTAGCTCCTCTCGTAGCATCCCAGCCTTCGAATTTTCACTCTGAATTCTGACACTGCAAAGATGTTTGACCATTTAAGTCAACCTGCCATTTAATTTTAAAAGAGGGCCAGTTAATTTCTATTTTTCAAACAATTACATAAATTTATATTACGGCTCTAACAGTAATAACAAGCAAACATATGATTGCTTTGGCTAAACAGTCCAATTAATAATGCTTTATTGGTCACAAAATCAATACAAATTTTCTGCCATGTAAATCCACAGGTATACCCATATGTATGTGTGCATGTGAAACGATTTATGTGTAAATTAAAAGTAAAAATGAACCAAATGAATAAATAAAAAGTGCTAATATTATCTTCATACATATGCAATATATAAAGTGGTACATGACATTAAAGTGCAATAAAAGCGGAGTTCCCCTCGTGGCTCAGCGGAAATGAATCCAGCTAGGAACCATGAGGTTTCAGGTTCAATCCCTGGCCTCGCTCAGTGGGTTCAGGATCTGGTGTTGCCGTGAGCTGTGGTGTAGGTTGCAGATGTGGCTCGGATCCCACGTTGCTGTGGCTGTGGCGTAGGCCAGCAGCTGTAGTTCCGATTCAACCCCTAACCTGGGAACCTCCATATGCCAAGGGTGAGGCCCTGAAAAGCAAAAAAAAAAAAAAGGCAATAAAATCACTGATCGACTAAATACATGCTTACCAGATATACCCCTATAAACGCTATACTTAAAATAGAAAACTCATAAATATCTGATGTGGATGGAGCAAAAGTGGTAGATTTTACCCTTGGCTCAAATCATCTGTCACTACATACAACATATAAAATTTTCCAAGTGTAAAATGACTCATGTTCCAAATATAATAAAAGATGATAAATTCAGAGAGTAAAGTAACAGTTGATTGTTTACATTAGTCACGAGTACAGTTTTAGAATCTATAGATAAGGTTTTCAAACAATCGATATTGTCTTCATTTACTTTTTAATCCAAGATGTAATGCAAATAAAATACTAAATAGTATAAATATTCACTTAAAAATATTCATGCAGAGGAGTTCCCATTATGGCTCAACAGCTAACAAATCTGACTAGTATCCATGAGGATGGAGGTGCAATCCCTGGCCTTGCTCAGTGGGGTAAGGATATGGCATTGCCGTGAATTGTGGTGTAAGTCACAGGCGCAGCTCAGATCCAGCGTTTCTGTGGCTGTGGTGAAGGCTGGCAGCTACAGCTCCAATTCAGCCTGCAGCCTGGGAATCTCCATATGCTGCAGGTGTGGCCTGAAAAAGGAAAAAAAAAAAAAAGAATTCATGCAGAGAGAAGAGGATCTATCTCAATAATACAGCATTGTGTAGATTTGTAGCATTTAACATCCCTCTGAAAAAGGACAACACTGCATACTGTAAGCTCATGAGCTTATAAACGTATGTCACAATTTAGAAGACTCATGAGGGACCAAATAAATCTTATATTTTCCACAATATTGGGATGTTTTCTTAAAATCTCTGAAACTGTAAATTTACTTCAAAGCTATCATCACTTATTCAATACACTCCCTGAGTGGCTGAAAAAAAGAGGAGAGTGGTACACACACACACACAAAAAAAAACCCCACAGGGTAACAACTGCAGTACATCCTGATCATTTATTTGCAGGGCTCAGTTTAAGCTGTTTTGGGGTGAGTAAATAAGGGGTGCTACAGCAGTGCACAAAATCCTCCCAGTTTAACAGGTAATTCAAGCCTTAATCTGGGTCATTAATAAAAATGAGATGGGGGAAGAAGCAGTGAGTGTGTGAGGGAGAGAGGAGGGAGTGAACCACCCAGAAATAATCACCTGCAACACAAACATGCTCAGACTGCCCCCAAAGCAGTCCTTGATAAAGGACGACACAGACCGAGGCCACAGCTCTCATCAGCCCAGGGCCCTGGGATGCCTGAGGACTCCACTTGGAGAGCAAGGAGACAGGGACCAGGGGCACGGAGGCCCTGAGTCAGGTGGATCCTTGGCTTCAGCCATCTCCAGGCAAAGACCTATCTAACCTGCAATGTATTTTGTGCACTCTAACATGGTGCCTGGGAAGCGAGTTTTTCCTCATGAAGTTCACTCTTTGGGTAACTTCTTCAAGATACTTGGATTATTAGGATTTCAGATGGAACTTTAGAGACCACCTCTCTCCAAGCTTTAAAATTGAACGGCCAAGGTTTCACAGAACGAAATTACCAATTTTCAGGAAGAGAATTTTTTTTTTAATTCTGTACTCTTAATTAGGAAATAAAAGCTGGAGTTCCCATCGTGGCGCAGCCGAAACAAATCCGACTAGGAACCATGAGGTTGCGAGTTCGATCCCTGGCCTTGCTCAGTGGGTTAAGGATCCGGCGTTGCCGTGAGCTGTGGTGTAGGTCGCAGACGCGGCTCGGATCCCGCGTTGCTGTGGCTGCGGCGTAGGCCGGCGGCTACAGCTCCTGTTAGACCCCTAGCCTGGGAACCTCCATATGCCGCGGGTGTAGCCATAAAAGGACAAAAAGGCAAATAAATAAAAATAAAAATAAAAAATAAAAGCTATGCCCTAACAGGTGCTTCCCTAGCTACCTTCCCAGGAAGCACACGTGAGGGGATGTGAACCATCCCACAGCGGCACGATGGTCTCTGGTTATACCCCACCCACGGTTCTGCAGGAAGCTTCTCTGGGCCACAGTCTGTTTACAGTTTCCCCAAAGGCTGCTGAGCGGCTATATACACACCTCCCGGCCTCTAAAAGCCTGGTACCTGCTTTGCCCACCAGCCTCATGCCCCCCACTCCTGGTCGGCCCACAGCGGCCTTCTGAGCTCCTGGCTGCTCCCACAGGCCACCTCGAAGGCCACAGGTCCCTCTGGTGAGGCTTCAGGTCTGGCCCCAGGTTTGCCTCAGCGCTGACACTGCCGGCACCTCTGAAGGGGACAGGAGCAACTGTCCCTTCCTTCCATAACCGCTCCCCTCCTCTCCCAGGCCTAGGCCCACTTTTCTGCTCCTGACACTGAAACTCCAGGGACCCGCCCCCGCCCCAACACACACACACTTTCCCTAGACTGAGACCTCTGGGCCCACTGGCCTGAAACAAGGACAAGGCAGCCTGGGCCTCATTCTTCGTAGATTTTTTTACATTGTGAAATGTTTGAATCCTTTTTTTCGGTTTTTGTTTGCTTTTTTAGGGCCACACTTGTGGCATACGTAGGTTCCCAGGCTAGGGGTCGCATCAGAACTGCAGCTGCCAGCCTACGCCACAGCCACAGCAACACAAGATCTGAGCTGCCTCTGAGACCTACACCACCGCTCACAGCAACGCTGGGTCCTTAACCCACTGAGCCACAAAGGGAACTCCCCATTTGACTCTTTTCAAAATGCAGGCTCCCTCCCCGCCTTCCTTCTCCCCAGAGGGGTAGGTTTGTCCATGGAGCTCAGCTTGCCTGGGCAGGCCCCTTTCTCAAGACTATTCTATCTCACCTAGATTCCTATTTCTCTACCCCCTCCCTGACCGCCCCCTCGCCCCCAACACACACTCTGGGTCTGCAGAGTTAGCCACTGTGGAAGATCGCTGCATGCAAACCATCTGCCTGGGTACAGAGAAAGGACATAATGACAAGTATCACAGAGGCAGACAGGGACGGCATCCTAGGAAAGCAGGAGGAGCACACTGAGCAGACACAGGATTCTATTTTTGCCAAGACGAGCGGTTTGTGGCAGCGGGACATTTGTGGGAACATGTCACACAGGGACAGCTTGGCCCGGAAACTGACTATATTTATAAAACAGGTCTAGGTTTCGGACCAAGAAGAAGGTATTCCCCAATCTCTGGCTTTCTGACAAGTCTCAAATTACTTTGCCTGAACGTGGGGAAGCTTCAGAAAGAGCTGTGGTGAGCTGATCCCTTGGTCAGTAGTTTTAAAGTGAGAAAATCTCTCTGCTACGAAAAATCATCCATGGCTAGAAGACGGTTGTAAGTATACGCTATCCAGTCAGCCAGCCCTCGTTCACCACCTTCCTCAATATTTTCAGTAATTTAATCAAAAGCGCCTTTGAAACACCAAATAGGTCATTTTATTTTGAGACTCTTCGGTCTGTGGTAGGCCAAGGCTTTAATGTCCCTGCAGCCCCCTGAAGTGTTTGGATGACTTTACCCAAGAGCAGTTCATTAGCAACTGCTACATTTCCACACTTTCACAGCTAAAGACGACAAAGAGGACTCACTTGGATCTCCCTGGAAAGTTCTCAAGTAACAGAAAGGGTGTTGAGACCACCTAGATTGCTGGGCAGGGCCTGGGGAAAATGCAGCCTCATGGCTGTCCTACTGTCCTATTTTTCTAGAACTAACTAAGGAAAGTCTGACTATTCAGCCTTCATATAAAACTACAACCGGGTGTTCTCATTGTGGCTTCGCAGTTAACAAACCTGACTAGGATCTATGAGGATGAGGGTTCAATCCCTGACCTCGATCAGTGGGTTAAGGATCTGGTATTGCTGTGAGCTGTGGTGTAGGTCGCAGGTGCAGCTCAGATCTCACATTGCTGTGGCGTAAGCTGTCAACTATAGCTCCGATTTGACCCCCAGCCAGAGAACCTCCATATGACACGGGTGCAGCCCTAAAAGTCAAAAAAGAAAAAAGAAAGAAAACTACAAGCACCGTCACAGCAATGATGCTGGCAATAGTGGCAGTACTTTAAAAGTATATCTCGGAGTTCCCTTCGTGGCTCAGTGGTTAAGAATTCGACTAGGAACCATGAGGTTGCTGGTTCGATCCCTGGCCTTGCTCAGTGGGTTAAGGATCCGGTGTTGCCGTGAGCTGTGGTGTAGGTTGCAGACGCGGCTCGGATCCCGCGTTGCTGTGGCTGTGGCGAAGGCCGGCAGCTACAGCTCCTGTTAGACCCCTAGCCTGGGAACCTCCACATGCAGCGGGTGCGGCTCTAGATAAAAAAAAAAAAGGCAAAAAGACAAAAAAAAACGTATATCTTGTCACTTCCTCATGCTGGTTCAGGGAGATCAGTGCATTTGAAAGAGTTTCCAGTTTGCAAATGGCTATTGAAGGCAAGACAAAAGAAGCCCCAGTCTGGCACTTGCTCCTCTCCTTTTCTTTTTTTGGCTGCCCTGTGGCATATGGAGTACCCGGGCCAGGGATCAGATCGGAGCCGCAGTCACAACTGAAGCTGCAGCTGTAGCAACACCAGATCCTTAACCTACTGTGCCGGGTTGGGGATCGAACAGGCCCCCAGGGCTTCCAAAACACTGCTGATCCTGTTGCAGGAACCATAGCAGGAACTCCTGCTTTATCTACAGGAACCCTTACTTCCCCATGGCTCCTGAGGCCCCCACCACAGTCACGGCCTGCCCAGACTGCACCTCTGCAAGATCCAGATCAGGGCCTGCCACAGAAGACATCATTTTCTTGAACTAAGACCCTGTTATTCAGACACACGTGCTTTGAAAGGAGAAAAACGATAATGGCCCTTATTTCACACCAGTCGGTAGACGGAAAATGACCAGGGTTCACATCAGAATTGATCTACACAGAAGCTGTGCCATCTGGGACCTGTGATTCCACATACAAGAGCCTTCCCTTTCTTAAGATATGGATAATAATTCTCGCCTTATGAAAATTAAGCAAATTCCATTTTAAAGGGCTTTGCACATAGAGAGTACTCCATAAATATTTGTTTTCCTTTTCCTCTGTGATACAGTTTGCCCCAGTTACATGAATAGCTGACCACAAAATGCCAGGAGACACCTCAAGGCCACACAAAATTATTTGCTCAAAGGGCAGAATTTAGCAAAACCATTTACTACTTCATTGCAGTAAATGATATCTTGGGGTTTGAAAGGTTATCTCCCAAGGTGCCTATTTTACTACCAGTGAATTGCTTAGAACCCAGACTGGCATAATCTTCTTTCAGTACCAAAGAGAGCAGAGTTTTATGATAAACAGGCATGAAAACTACCAGTCAAACATTCTGCTGTAATTTCAACGGCTCTGCATATACTTCTAGAAACCACATTCTGTTGACAAAAGTTGTAAACAAATCATTTCTATCAAGGGCATAATGGTGACAGCAGATTGCCTGGGTTCAAATCCCAGTCCAGCCGCTTAGTTCCAGGACTTCAAGTGAGTTATTGTCCCACACCATGCCTCCATTTCTCCATGTACAAACTGGGTAGAGTATCACCTACCTGCCTGGGTAGTTATGAGGGTTAAGTAAGTTAAAATAACCTAATTTAGTGTCAACAATCCTTACCTGAAAAAAGGCACTGACCTTGTCCTATCCTTTGACCTTGTCCTATCACGTAACAGATAACATGACTACCCAAGCCCCTCCACTCATTTTCCAAAACAAAACACACAGCACAACTCCAAAACATACTTAACAAACTATCAAGTTGAAAGTAGAATGCTTAAAATGCCATTTACTGAACATCAAATCATTCGTAAAATGAAGTGTTGTTTCAAGGCAGTGGCATGGCACATATATCCTCTTGGCTGACACTGGGTAGGTTTTTCAAGATGTCATCATACTAAAAATGGAACTCAAGATATTTCCCTCACATTTGTGTTTAAAATGTCATTATTGGGAGTTCCCTTCGTGGCTCAGTGGTTAACGAATCCGACTAAGAACCATGAGGTTGCGGGTTCGATCCCTGGCCTTGCTTGGTGGGTTAAGGATCCGGCGTGGCCGTGAGCTGTGGTGAAGGTTGCAGTCGCGGCTCGGATCCTGCGTTGCTGTGGCTGTGGCGTAGGCCAGTGGCTACAGCTCTGATTAGACCCCTAGCCTGAGAACCTCCATGTGCCCCAGGTGCAGCTCTACATAAAAAAGGCAAAAGGACAAAATAAAAAAAAAGTCATTATTGGGTTTGGAGACATATATATATATATATATATATATATTAAGTTTCCCTATAAAAATAGAAGCTAAAAAATGTTCTACTAAAAGATGTGTATTCTGTAAATCTTTGGTATTAAAAAGCAAAAAAAAAAAAAAAATCTTCCCGTGGAAGCATGTTCATCAAGGGCAGATTTTACAGGGTATACCTGTATTGATGAAATAGACAGTGGCCACAAAAGAAAGGGGAATTTTTTTAAACAACTATTACTATTATTATTACCATTAACTATTATTATTAATAGTTGTTAATTATTTAACAGCTATGAAAGAAAAATCCCAAAATATGCCACTAACTCCAAAGTACACAATTTTTGACATTTTCTCTCTTTTAAAGAAAGGGCAGTATTTTGGCATTCTATAAATTGTGTTCCCTAAAATCTTTGTAATAAGTGTTCTAAAAAAAAAAAGGGGGGGTATACAACTATAAATGTAATAAAATTCATTGAGTAACAAAAAAAATTTATATAAAAAAAGGGTGGGGGGCTCCTAGGTCAAATAAATTTATAATGTTTAGCATATGCTTCTTGCCACCAGTTTTTTGGGGTTTTTTTTCAGAAATTCATAATACTAGCTAGCTAAAATATTATATGCTAGAAGGCATGTTTCAGTAAACTTTTGTTTAAACTAAAATATTAGACCACAAAACCCTTTTTTAAGAGAACACCTAGTAATGATATTCTACACACAATTTGGGAGACATATCTATCCCTTTGGCTCATTTATTGAAGAAATTTTGCTTTAAGCAGATTATCAAAGTATTAATTTCTACTGAAATATGCAAAAAGCTATTAGAACGGTTTGGTTTGAAGCACACATAGCCTGGCCTTGGCTTTCAAGCTTCAGGCTTCAAACTAAGCTCAAAAAGAATTAGTCTCTTCCCTTTACCTGCAAAATGGAGATGATATGCTGTCCGATCTATATTATAGGGTGGGGAAACTGGTGTTAATCTATTTCTTAAATGACCCTCAAATCTTAGGAATTAAGTGATCTGACAAATAAAACATTACCATCATTACTACAGGCAGATAATTAAAATTTATGTAGTAGGGAGTCTCCATTGTGGCATAGTGGAAACGAATCCGACTAGTATCCATGAGGATGTGGATTCAATCCCTGGCTTTGCTCAGTGAGTCAGGGAATCTGGCATCGCCATGAGCTGTGGTGTAGGCCTCAGACACCGCTTGGATCCTGCTTGGCTATGGCTGTGGCGTAGGCCAGCAGCTGTAGCTCTAATTCTACCCCTAGCCTGGGAACTTTCATATGTCACTGGTGTGGCCCTAAAAAGCAAAAAATAAAAATTTTTTAAATAAAAATAATTAAAATAGTAAAATAAAATCGGTGGCAGCTCTAAGCTGGAGATACAAAGTATCTTTAAATAAGGTACATAGCCTAATCTTCAAGTACTGCTTTAAAAATAAGTTCCCTTCTTTAAGGAAAAAAATGCTTCCTCCTGCTCCAGAATTTGGAAGGTATCCTAGTCACTCTGCTTTAAAGGAAATGTGGCAAGTGGCAAAGACTTAGTAACGGGTATAGTAAAGCAATGTTTCTAGACAAGAAATACAGGAAATCCTACAGTGATGCTATTTAGGAATGCTAAGGCACAATGATAAGAATTATTGGGCGACTGCTAAATTTAACTAATGTTCTGGGAGTAGAAAAAGCAGGCAACTCAAATACTGGCAATTAATTTTTATATAGCCTCTGGGATGTTTTCCATATGTACTATGTGATTTCGAAAATATTAGGTACTCCAAAACACTGTATCTGTGTCCAAGAGTCCCTTAGAGTAAACATCACTGCATGTAAACAAAACAAGGGCCTTTGGCAGTTCTGCTGCCATCAAACAGAGGAAACATATTCTTTATAAGGAAGATCTCATTTCTCAGGATTTTGTTCTTTCCAAATTCGAATTCACTTGTGCCTAAAATGAAATTTAAATTTAGAAACTTGTGAAAAACGTTTTTGAGAATCAAGCATATTTTTTGGTGGAAAGAAAAAAAAAGGCTCCATAGTAAATTGTCCTGCAAACATAAAAACCGAACCCTTCCAAAACATCAATCAATGAACAAATTCAGTTGAATTCCTATTACATACAGGTTGCTGAATCCATCTAGCACGTGGGATAAAGAAAAATTAGGCCCATGCTTAAGGCATTTATGATCCTCATGAATAGAAAAAATTTCTTCAACATAAACTTACTTAACAAAGTAAGACAGAGGGATAAATGCACACAGGATGTGTAGGTATTAGCGGAGGATTTTAAAGTTAAGCTCCAGGGAACACAGATCTCTGTCTAAGAGCAACTGACACTAAGAGCAGAAAGGGCAGCTAGGGCCAAATACAGAGAGACCGGAATGATAACTGAGTAGTTCATTGCCAAAGATGACCTCGTAACAAAGATACGTAAGCCATTCCCTCACTGAGAGTTGAAGCCTCTTCCTCCATGCTCTTGAATTTGAGCTAGGCTATGATTAATTGGCCAAAAGAGTATGGCCAAGTGGCACTGAGTCACTTCTTACCCTAGAGCCTAAGAAGCCTGGCAGTCTTCACCTGGACTTCTTAGAACGCTCACTCTGGGGTAAGCCAGCAAGAACGTAGGAAGTCTGACTCCTCTGACACTGCCACGATTAGATGAAGCCCAAGCCAGTCGTGTGGAGAAGCTGCACAAGAAAGATGACCTACCAGTCCGGGTGTCAAACCTGTGCCTGAAGAAGCCTCTGAGGACCCCCAGGCCTCAGCCCATCTTGCTTGATGGACCCCAAGAAAGAACTTGATTGTGATCCAGAATCAAGAGAGAACACTGTTACTTTATTTTATTTTTTGGCTTTTGTCATTTTAGGGTCACACCCACGGCATGTGGAGGTTCCCAGGCCAGGGGTCTAATCGGAGCCATAGCTGCTGGCCTACGCCACAGCCACAGCAACGTGAGATCCGAGCCACATCTGTAACCTACACAACTCACGGCAATGCCGGATCCTTAACCCACTGAGTGAGGCCAGGGATCGAACCTGCAGCCTCATGGTTCCTAGTCGGATTCGTTTCCGCTGTGCCATGAGGGGAATTCCCAACACCGTTATTTTAAATCACCAAGTTTTGGGATGGTTTGTTACATGGCAGCAGACAAATGTAAGCCATTACCTTGACTTTCACCAAATGGGATGACTGGGTCAGATTCAACCGCCACCCAGGATCTGGGGGGTGGGGTGGCTTACTCAGCATTTTTAAAATTCTAGCTAACATTTTCTAACAAAATCCACGTTTTTCTGAGGCCTGCACTTTTCAATCCCCCACTTCACTTATTTCTTATACAACCTACCAGGCCCTGGCCCCTACTAATTCTTAAGTACAGAAAGCTTTTCCTAAAAAAAAAAAAGAAAAAAAAATGGGGAGCAAAGGATTAATACACTTAACACAACTCCCTAAATAGATCCAGTTGGATGACACTATGTAAATATACTATAATCCAGAATGATTCAAAACTGCTATAATCCAAAAGAATTTTAGCCTGGAACTACTAAAGCATGCATGTCCCCATTTTCAACAATAAATTTTAAAAATTAACAATCAGTGATTTATGGGGAGAAAAGAAGACATCATACAAAATTACTTCTACTTTGACGTAAATAACTTCCATCAGGTAATGGGCCATAGCTTTGACAGCATTATTTGGACTAAAGAGAAATGAAAAGACACACACTTAGTAACCCTAGTCAAAACATTAATTATAGAATAAGCTGATTGAATTACATGTTTCTAGACTACCTATAAATAGCCAAAGTTGCTTTCAACTTTCAGTTGTCAACTCATCTTTTCTACTCAAACCAAATCTTAGTTACTCTAATTCTTTTTAAGTTTTAGACCTCAAAAGACAGAACCATGCCATGGCTTCTAAATATGATACTGAAAAAGTTGTTTCAGAATCCATCTGAATTATAGTGCAAGCTCCTTCAGAGAAGAAATTCTTACACTTATTTTATTCTAAGTTTATTATTCACACCCAGCAAAGACCTTCACAGTTGTTTACTCAAGTACGTACTAAGATTT
>PVHT020000077.1:25596919-25641856 GCA_004024745.2 Catagonus wagneri | reverse complement strand
GTGGGTTAACGATCCGGCGTTGCCGTGAGCTGTGGTGTAGGTTGCAGACGCGGCTCGGATCCTGCGTTGCTGTGGCTGCGGCGCAGGCCAGTGGCCACAGCTCCGATTAGACCCCTAGCCTGGGAACCTCCACATGCCGCGGGTGCGGCCATAAACCCGCGGCCATAAAATGACAAAAGGCAAAAAAAAAAAAAAGAAAAGGTTTTAAAAAAAAAAAAAACATTTTTTCTAATAATTAAAATTTCAAGACATTCTACATTTACATATTTCTAAGGCCTTGCTCAATTACCTAAATCTCTTTCTAGACAGGATTTCAATTTTATGCTGCTTGACAATAAATAATTCCTACTATTTTCCTCAAAATACAGATGGTATCTGGCAGACGTTGAGCATTCAGAGATAAACCAGATCTCTACAGCCAAATCACTCAAGCTTCCAAAATTCTTGTTAGCGTGAATCCCAGTATTTGTCTACAGTTTCAGTTTTACAGCAGCATGATGTTAAAGCATTTCCCACTTTATTAACTATATTATGCAGTTCTAATCTGATTCAACTGGAGTCACAAGAACGTATTATCAATTTTCACATTCCTAAATCTTTCAACATAAATAACAAATGTATACGAGCACATACTCCATAACGGAAGACAGGCACATGTTGAGGACCTGAGGAAAGACACAGTGGGGCTTACAGAGCGCCCACGTACCCTGAGAAGCACATTGTACCAGAGTATAAAAAAACTAAAGGCAGCCAAAAAACATCCCCTTTGCGACTCAATTCACAAAGATCCTAAGAGGCAACAAAGAAGAGTCATCTTCCACCTGAAGATTTTATTTAAATTTGAAAAGTGTTATTTCAAAAGCTATTGTTGGGAACTCAAAACACACTCTCCCATAGCAACAATGCTACAAATCTGTGGTGTTTTGAGTTTTCTAGCTACTGAGAAGAACTCTATTAATCCAGAAAAGGGCATGACTGGAGAATTGACAGCTCTATGCAATTCAATTTTCATGTATGCTATTCCCCCCTTCTCCCCCATGGAAAATAGCTTCTGCATTACTCACTGGCATATGCCTCCACCTTCCCTCCAGTTCACCATCTCTTTCCTTTCTCCAGGGACGTCTACTCCCACCAAAAGAGTCCCCAGTCTCTTAGAGGTGGAAGCAAAACAGCCTGTTCTTGAGAGGCTTTCCTAAGCAGAAGTTTATAGCAACTTGAAAGGCAGGTATAGGAGCGATCTGAGAAAAACTGGCTACGGGGACAGTTTCCTAGCCTAGGCCCAGTGCACAGCAGGCAGTTAAAATAAATGTACTGGAGCTCCTATTGGGGCTCATCAGTAAGGAATCTGATTAGTAGCAATGAAGACGTGGGTTCTATCCCTGGCTTCGATCAGTAGGTTAAGGATCCAGCATTGCCCTGAGCTTTGATGTTCAGATTTGGTGTTGCTGCACCTATGGTGCAGGCCCGCAGCTACATCTCTCATTTGACCCCAGCTTGGGAACTTCCACATGCCATGGGTACAGCCCTAAAGAGACCAAAAAAAATTTTTTTTAATTTTTTAATAAAATAAACATATTATGTATAACACAGATAAAGAGAAAAAATCAACAGCATAGTCTTCAAAAGTGTGCACTAAATGGGAAAGCAGCTGGGGCTCTTCAGGAGCTGGGTGGGTGAGCAGGCCCATCCAGATCTGGGCAGTAGATAAAGGACCATCGACTTAGCTCTGCTCCATGAAACATCACTTCTTAGTTATAAGATCAACAGTTGTTCAGAAAGTACATAAATATAATTTAGTGGGGGGGTATACAAATTATTCTGTCTTCAAATACTTCAGATATGGTGATTGATATATTAGTATTTTTACCTACAAGTATTCAAATAACCTAAAGTCAATTTGGTCTTCGAGGAACATGAGCAAATAGCTTTCCTGACTCTGCATGAAATGGTTTTCCAACTTATTAAAAGTTTCAAATTATTTAGAAATTATATTCATATAAACTACAAAAACTGGTTTAAAACAGTCACTTGGGTCTAATAAGGGTTCAATAATTTTAAGCCCCTTTTAAAGAAACATTTTATTTTTTTAATTAATTTATTTAATGACCACAGCGTGCAACAGCTTGATGTGGGAATCTCAGTTCCCAGATCAGGGATTGAACTCAGGCTGCAGTGGTCAAAGTGCCAAATCCTTACCACTAGACCACCAGGGAACTCCCCTTAAGTCCTTTTTAAGAGACATTTTTGGTATTCTTAGTAGTTACTAAAATTAACATAATCTGAACTATTGTTATAAACATCATAAACTTATTCCACAAACATTATATTTCAAATTAAGTTCTACTGTATACATATTAAAGCAAATATTCTTTTGCCACACCACTTACAAATCAATTTCAAAAATGCTAGCACTATTTCCAAATCAATTTACCAACAGGTAACCATTTTTGACAGTCCTGCATCAAAGAAAATCATTGTGCTTTATGTCAAGCACTTTTCTTTTTTTCTTTCTCTTTCTTTTTTTTTTTTTGCCATGTCTGCAGCAAGTGGAAGCTCCCAGGCCAGGGATCAGACCTGGGCCAAAGTAGTGACAATGCTAGATCCTTAATCCACTGAGCCTCCAGGGAACTCCTCATAATAGCACCTGAGTTAGGTATTACTATGGCCAGTCTGCAGGAGGAAAAGAAAAAAACTGAGGCTCTATGACATTAAATAACTTGTCCAAGGTCATACAACTATTAAATGACAGAACCAGGACTCTGACCCAGACAATCTAGTTCCAAAGTGTATGTGTAATCACGAAGCACTATTCTCTCTCACACTCACTCACTCATTCATTCATTCAAACTTTTATTACCTGTCTAGTCAAACTCTTTGCTACTAAATCTAGGTAGAGAGACAAAATAAGGGAAGACCCTCATCCTCAAAAAAGACTTACATTTTAATACCTAGAAGAAAAAAACAGTAAAAATTAACCCATAAAGTTCAGTACGACAATTCTGGTTAAGTGAAATGTCCAGCGGAAAGTTAAGATATTGCTTTGCAAAGGATTTAGTAATTAATATTCCTTATGTGTACATTTTTTGGAATGCTCTCAAAAGCTACACATTTGATCTGTATAATAAGCCTTGCGAAGCACACGGAGTATTATTACATTCATTTCATAGATAAGGAATCAAAGTTCTCAACAGCTTAACAGAGATGCCATACCCCCTTAACAGGGAATCTGCCCATGTGCAGAACCTACTTTTTTATTTTTCTTTTTAGGGCGGCACCTGTGGCATACCAAAGTTCCCAGGCTAGGGGTCGAATTGGAGCTGCAGCTGCCGGCCTATGCCACAGCTGTGGCCACACCAGATCTGAGCCACAACTGTGACCTATGCTGCAATTTGTGGCCACGCAGATCCTTAGCTCACTGAGTGAGGCCAGGGACCGAACCTGCATCCTTATAGACACTATGTTGGGTTCTTAACTAGTTGAGCCACAACAGGAACTTCCTGTCTCTTTAAAAAGACCCCAGATGGTCAAATCGTAAGCTTCCTATGACAGCTCACAGGCAAACCTGACCCCCTTTCAAAAATTTGAAACTAGTCGTTTGCTCTGAGATGTATGACGACAGAGGGCAACAAGGCTGGGATATCCATTAAGATCCAAGCTCAAGCTTGAAAAGATGAGATTATAAAGCCAGTGGACAGAAAAGGGAGTCTCAAAAAATTAAGTAACATGCCATTTGACCAGTCCTGAGGGAAGACAGGGCACATGGTCTTTTCCTTATGACCCAGATGCTGCAATAAGCCTCTTTTTCCCCAAAGACACAAGTGTCCTTTGCAAAAGCAGCTACTGAAATAGCATGTGTAAAGGTGGTGATCTTTCGCATATTTTTTCCAACACAAAAGTTCAGACACTTAGTGAACTTGAGTGAAGGCTCCAGATGTAGTAACTGGCCACACAGATCTCCAGGGTTTCTGCTTACTTCTTGGGAAAAAAAAAAAAAAAAAATTAACTTGACCAGCTCACAGCAACAAAAACAGAAGTTACGAGAACGTGTCTTCAGAATTATCTAGATATCACCCCTTCTACTTCCTCTGCCCTAATCCATCCGCAACAACTTTACTTTTCCCTTACGGCTCTACGCTGCTCAAATACGGAGACTTCTCATCTTCTACCTGCTCTTATCTAATGTATAGCAAAGTCATTAAAAAACCAATACTGACCAAAACTTTGACCACACACTATTTCCTCTGAGAGCATCTGTATGAAGTGCAAGGTCTGGGTCGGAACAGAAGTCTCTCACCTACAGGAGAAGAGGGTTCAAGAAAGGACGGGTGTCACACCTACCCCAGGACACCTTCTTCCCCGAGCCAAGCATGGAGACCAACCCGGCCCACCCCACCCTCCACCCCCACCCTAGCAACAGCCTGAAGGCCTCCAGTTTCTGCTGTCCCAAGTTCTCTCTCAGGGACGTCACTAGAGTGACAAGCATAGGACCTCTGAGCAGAGTTCAAGTCAAGAAAATGTAGGAGAGGGAGGCGCAAGGCCCCCAAGTGCAGCCTTGGCTTCTAGGATGCTGGGTTCTTCTTCTAACCTGTGAACCATACTCAGGTTTAGGTAACAAGGAATTTTAAAACAAGAGAGAAAAAAAAGGTAATTCACTCTGGTCGGCCAATGATTACAAACTCTTTAGGCCAAACTGCCGTGCAATCCAGAAGTCATTGCATGAGTTGTAAAATGCATCAATCTGGGGGGAGTTTGTTTTGCTACAACGCTCTCAAAAACATCCCAAGTACTAAGAACTTAAACACAAAAAGGGCAATCGTAAACCTTCCAAATAAACACTTAGCCCCACCTAGAAAAGAGACAAGGGTGGACAGTGAAAGACATAAGGGTGCCATGGAAGACAAGTAAAGTTTTCAGCACTTTTTTCTTTTTTTCTTTTTTTTTGACAGAGTAGGGTTCTTAAGATTTATAAATCCTTATAATTGAAAAGCATAGGAGTTCTCATATGGCACAGGGGCTGAAGGAGCCAGCATGGTCACTGCCGCAGCTCCGTCACTGCTGCGGTGCAGGTTCGATCCCTGGTCTGGGAAATTCCACATGCTATAGGTATGGCAGAGAAAGAAAGAAAAGAGAAAGAGAGGGAGAGGGAGAAAGAGGAAGGAAGGAAGAGAGAGAAAGAAAGGGAGGAAAGAAGGAAGGAAGGAAGGAAATATCAAATATAAGTTCCATGAAGATAATTTTAAATAGGCCTATAAAAATCATAGGCCTCACAGATGAAGGCAGTTAAAAGGCAAATATCACATAACTCTAAATAAAGGTAAGACTTGCCCAGTTAGAATACCTGGGTGTGTCTTTGAAAAATTCAAGAGAAAATTTATGAATAGGGCTTCTAAATGACACGGTAATGAAAATTGTTTTTAGAAAGGACTCCTATGCCATGAAATGGAGGACTAGATGGATCCAGAAAACAATTATCCATATAGACAGCTTAGAAATGCAGCTGGTCACTAACTCTTGCAAGATTAGAATGAGGAATCATGCCTTAAACACCAAGGGTAGGAAAAGAAAAAGAAAACATTGCTTCACTTATTACATAACTGCATTATAAAAACTCTTTACTAGCCCTTGCTTCACCCAAAACAGATAGTTTCAGATAATACACAAATTCAGAAGGAAAGAACTCTATTCACGGCAGGTCTTTTAAACTGCTGCAAATTCATGTAAAAACTCTGACCTCAGCAAGAAAGACATAGGAAGGTGACAGCCCTCCTCCATGCAGCACGCTGGCTGCAGTAGCTTTTAAAGGAGGAGGACGGAAGCATGGAGGCCGCAATTAGTCCAGTGTTGCCAAAAGAGGACCCACCCACATTCCAACTTGCCATAAAAGTCAATGTTTGCAGACCTCAGGGTGGCCCATCAATGCCCCAAGGCAGGCCTGTTATAAGTGGCTGTCACTAGATCAAATTGTAAAGGCTGCTCTGGATCAAAAGGACATTTCCAAGGTCTTTTAACTTCAAACACCTGAACTTTTCCAGTTTTCTGTTACGCCATTTTCAGTTAAGCATATGGATCATGCCCATGTTTCTTAACAAAAGTGAAGATACTTCTGAAAGGTGAAGGTATGTTCGATGCCACAAAGCTCAGTAAGTTCTTCCCTTTTCTGTATCTAGAGAGCTAGCTACAAACCAGGCACTATTCTATGGGCTTTACATGGATAATTCCACTTAATCCTCCCAGGGAAGGGAGCACGATTATGAAGTTCAATTTGTGGGTAGAAAATTAAATAACCCCTCCAAGGACACATGGCTAATAAGTGGGAGAATCAGGATGTGAACCCAGGCAGGCTGGCCCCCAAGCCCAGAGTTTCAGGGTTTATGTCACCATAACTTAGTACCTCTTGGTTCTCCTTGCCCAACACCGTTGGCAAATGGGATCAACCAAACAAGGTCTTACCTAATGAACGCCATACATTTATTTGCAGGAGATGTAAAAATATCTTATACAATAACTAGAGTTAAAAGGTCCAATAAGAGGAGTTCCCTGGTGGCTAAGCAGGTTAAGGATCCCATGTCGTCACTGCTCTTGGTGCAGGTTTGATCCCTGGCCTGGAAACTTCTACATGTGGTGGCAGGCACAGCCAAAAAAAACAAACAAAAAAAAACAAAGTCAAACAACAATAGCAACAACAAAAAAGTTCCAATAAGAAGAAAAATATCATTTGACATTAATTTTTATCAAATATTAGCAAAAACCAAGAGAAAGCAAACAGAATAGTTTTTTTTTTAAATGACGGGAAAGCCAAGGGCCAAAGGAGAATTATAAGACTAGACAAGCATTCTTTGAAAAACTGCTTTGCAAAAGTAAACACTAAGAAATGCACTTGAAAATTAACAAGTAAACAAAGTCTTATAAATACAGCCCCTCATAAAAAGTGGTTTCCTCTGAAAACATTTGACTATGTACATGTCAGTCAGAACAACTAGTGTTAGCGTATTTCTTCAAATCCTAATGTTTTCAGAAAGAAATATAACAAAAAATTGAAAACAGAATGCTGTAAATATTTGAGAGGCTCTAAGCAAGAGTAGGAAGAATTCCTTAATCAGGCATCCAATGAATGTGTCCTGATAAAGATGGATAATTAATGGAATGGAGGGAATTTTAGATCAACAGACTACTTACAAAAGTATTAAATCCTTACTATCTCAGCTTTCTCAGAGACCAAAACAACAATAAAAAAGAACTAGGCAACTTAGGGCTAAAAATCAAACATTTACTATAAAATATCCTAAATCACATACATAACCCTTTAAACTTTTCAGATGTCATATACACAAGTTCATTTACTGAACTAAACATTTGATTAAATAGTTCATCAAAGTGCATATTACTGGAGTTCTCATCCTGGCTCGGTGGTTAACTACCCGACTAGTACCCATGAGGATGTGAGTTCAATTCCTGGCCTTGCTCAGTGGGTTGAGGATCCAGTGTGTTGCCGTGAGCTGTAGTGTAGGTCACAGATGTGGCTCGGATCCAGCATTGCTGTGGCTATGGTGTAGGCTGGCAGCTGCAGCTCCGATTCTACCCCTAGCCTGGGAACCCATGTGCTGTGGATGTGGCTCTAAAAAAAAGAGAGAAAAAGAGACAAAAAATAGAAATTTTTTAAAAAGTGGGAGTTCCCGTCGTGGCTCAGTGGTTAACGAATCCGACTAAGAGGTTGCGGGTTTGATCCCTGGCCCTGCTCAGTGGGTTAAGGATCTGGCGTTGCAGTGAGCTGTGGTGAAGGTTGCAGACGTGGCTCGGATCCCGCGTTGCTGTGGCTGTGGTGAAGGCCGACAGCCACAGCTCCTGTTAGACCCCTAGCCTGGGAACCTCCATATGCCACGGGTGCAGCCCAACTAAGGCCAAAGAAAAAAAAAAAGAAATTTTTTAAAAAGTGCATATTATTTAGAAGAGACAAAGTCTTGCAATAAGCCAAATTAGACTTCTGGGCTCTCTTCAACAACTGCTAAATAGGTGGATGGGAACATAGAGCCTAACTTTTGTCTCTTTTTAAGAGTTCTTTTGGTTTTGACTTTTGAAGAGCCTTCCAAAATTAATATCCTACATCAACACCGCGCCTCAGAGCAGCTTCCCAATGCTCAATGGACCAACTGACCAGCCCAGCCAGAGCCAAAGCCCTGTGCAAATTCCCTCTCACCTTTGGTGGGGTGGTGCGGGGGCGGGTCACTCCTGACCCCATTCCAGTCTCAAATCCCTTGTCCCTCCACCCATCCCTTTCCCATCCCAACTAAAACATCTCAACCCTTCCAGGCTAAAGAAGGTTCCTCCCAAACACTCAGCTTATCTGAAAAATGACTTCGACCTTAAGGGTAAAAGCCAGTAAGGACGGCCCCTCCTCTCTCCTCCCTGCCTTTCCTGCTAGCCCTCAAACCATGGCTCCCAGCTTCTCCAGCCTAGGATTCGAATTCAGTGGTGGGAATTTGGGGCTAGTATGGGCAGGCAATACGGCAGCCAGAGGGAGAGGCACTTGGGAACAGACCCGGTGCTGCAGGCCCATGGAGGGCGCTCCCTGTGTGAGCAGGCTGCCTTGCCTTGGTATCTCTGGATTGTGCTCTAGCCTAGGTTGAGGATGATCAGTTCCTCTCTTTTGTTCCTTCAACCCACTCAAGTATAGGCCACCCCTACCATGCTGCAAAACTACAAACATAACCGGAAGTCTCCAGACCTTGACAGGCAGCCCTGGGCCAAACCCTAGAACAAAAACCTTGCAAAGGCCTAATCCCTAGAGTCTGAGACCTCAAGGTAAAAATGAGAGGTCAGGACTCAAGGTCCCTTAGGTTCTTTTCACTCTAAACAATCAAGATCCAAAATTCAACTTGGATCCCCCAGGCCATCCCAGAGTAAAGTCTTTGGAGAATGTGCTAAGTTTGCACAATTCTGGCAATTCTGTCATGTGGAGCCCAAACTATGGACAGGAAGTGACAGGCATTGGAGTCTGCTTACTGCTGAAAGGTTACTGTCCAGTTAGCGTTCTCCTGAAAAATGGATGAGAAGACTCTATGACCTCTCACAGAAAATACTTAACATGGCAGAAAATAAAATGACAACACATTCAAAGTACAAGCAGCAAATCTCTTTTATCTTTGAAAATGAGTTAATAAAATTTAATACATATGGTGGTTGCTATGTGAGGAACAAACTCTAGTCAGCCTGGGAACGTAAGCAGTATTACAGCCATTTCTTTGACTTGCATTTCCCTCCCCCACATCTGGGGATTTTAAAACAAATGAAAGAAGGCATTATTCCAGCTTAAGGCATAAGCATAAGTCACAGAAGAACAAAGAAGGTTTTATTATCACATTAAACATCAAGGAGGAAATGTGCTTACTGATAACTAATTTAGCATTCTACCCTATTAGGTGAGCATTTGCTCTTTGTAAGCTTCTAGGCCAATACTTACAATTTATATCTAAGACAAGGGTAAAAATGTTTGGCTAGTGAGAAGGTCATTAAGGAAAGGGAGAAGAAAAAAAAAAAAACCTTGGAAAAACAGAACAAAGTACACAGAGAGAAAGGCACTCTTTGCACCTCAAGGGTCTATAGAACACTCGCCTTCTCTGCCTATAAAGTGATTTAACATTAACCACAGGTCACTCTGGCAGCAGAGTACTGCTTCCTGACAAAACCTTTCTGCAAGCTCCCTCCACCAACAAAAAAAAAACCCACATACACCAAAGAATGAGAAACATATTGCCACAGGCCAGTATCTTGGGCTTTCTGCCTAAGAAGTTTGCTTTCTTTCAGTAAGAAGGAGAAACACACACACACACACACACACACATTTTCTGCCTAAGAAGTTTGCTTTCTTTCAGTAAGGAGAAACATACACACACACACACACACATTTTCTGCCTAAGAAGTTTGCTTTCTTTCAGTAAGAAGGAGAAACACACACACACACACACTTTCTGCCTAAGAAGTTTGCTTTCTTTCAGTAAGAAGGAGAAACACACACACACACACACACACACACACACACACACACTAACACTGTACAATGAATAGCCCCCTTGCTTGCTGGCACCCTTCCCAAGCAGCAGTTCCAGTGACTGGGCCTTGAGCCCATTCAAGAATTCCATCTCATAGAAGTGTTTCAAAAATAGCTATTTGATCTTCCAGCATTTGCAAGTGCACCTGCTGAGCAAGGAGCCTGACAGCCATCGCCCCAGTTCCTTCCTATGCTATCTGTCAGCACCAGTCGGGGTAGGGGCGGTTTCAGACTCAGACTGGGTGAGATGCAAAGTACAGAAAACCCCAGCCCAGCATTACTGCGGCCGGCCGCATGAGGCTGGCTGCGACCTGCGACCTGCCGATGTCGGTTTCTCTCCGCACACCAACTTCCCTGTCACTTTCTTCCCGGAGCAGGTAAGAGGGTTTTGTTTTGCTCTCTGGCTTACCTCGCAGCGGCTTCCTCCCCTCCCTTGCCATGGCTGCCCCCCACGGTCTGGTCCTTGCCGCTGGGGTGGTAGGCAGTGAGCACAACCCCCTGGGAACTGGACAGCCAGCTCATGGTGAGAGAACGGGCATAATTTCTGCGATCCCGACACAGAGAAGGGGAGTGAAGTTCCTGGCTCGCCCAACAACTCCGCTCATTAGCATCGGCCGGCTCCTCCCCCGCCCAGGCCAGCGAGTCACACGAGAGGGGCGGGGCCTCCCCAGCGCCCGGCTCTCCAATGGGGAGACCCGTGACTCAGAGCAGTGTCCCAGCCCTGGACGATCCCAGCCTGAGCGCTTCAGTTAAGGCGGGTGGGTGGGGGTGGGGGAGGTGGACGGGGTTCTTGCTGCCTCCTCCCCAAGTAATTACGATCTGATTAAACTGCCAGGTTGTAGCCACCACTCATCACTGTATGCACAGGCCCGTCTCGGTTAGGAGACAATGAATTACAGCAGAGCCTTTCTCTGCCCTTCTTAATTCCTGTTTCCATGTGATAATTTCTGCTACCTTCATGTAACACGAGTAAGGGCTTAACTCCTTCAGGGTTGGCGTTAAAATGAACCGTAGCAACACCCAATGAACCTGCAGGGCAAAACTGTGTGATACAGGTTACAAGAAAGGTTACTTCTTGGGTTAAAAATGACCTCATGAAAAATGATGTGTACCTGGAATGTCATTTTCTTCCGCATGAAAGCCAATGCCATGTTTATCTTTTGGTTTTTGTTCTTCCTTTGCTTTTTAGAGCCATACCTGGGTATATGGAAGTTCCCAGGATAGGGTTCTCATCCTAGAGGCAGCACAGTGGGTTAGGGATCCTGTGTTGCTGCAGCTGCTGCTTAGGTCACAACTGTGGCTTTGATCTGAACTCCCTCCATATGTCGCGGGGGGGCCAAAAATGACCAAAAAATGGAGTTTCCCAGGCGGCTCAGCAGTAACAAACCCTCAGGGGACCCCTGGCCTGGGAATTTCCATACGCTACTGGGGGGGGGGTGTGTGTGCTAAAAACAAGACCAAAAAAATAGTACTATTTGTTGAGCACATACTCTATGCCAGGCCCTGTGAGAGGTGTTTTACATATATTCTCATTCAATTCAGTTTAATTCTTTTTTCCCCCTCTCTACCCTTCTCTCCCTCTCTCTCCTTTCCTTTCTTTTATCCCTCTCTCCCTCTGTCCCTCCCTCTCTCTCTGTCTCTGTCTCTCTCTCTCTCTCTCTCTCTCTCTCTCTCACACACACACACACACACACACCCTTACAACACAGGGGTTGTATGCCTGCAGGAAACTGAGGCTGAGGGGCAGATTAAGTAGCTTGTCTAAGATAACACAATTGTTCTGTGCCAGAAGCTAGATTCAAACAGAATCCTAGGCTAAATTCCTTTCTTTTTATCCTCCATGCTGTTCTTCGTCCTGCAGGTAAGTGCAAAAGTTATGAAAAGTATAAGAGATGTCTCTGTCTTTTCTCTTCTAAAAAATTCTACTCTCCTTTATATGCCTAATAGCCTGAACTGAAGTGGTTTTTGTTGGTGGCAGTTTTCATGATCTATACCATCTTCCTCATAAATAAGTTGATTTATGTATTTATTTTTGCTTTTTAGGGCCACACCCCTGGCACATGGAAGTTCCCAGGCTAGGGATCAAATCAGAGCTACAGCTGCAGGCCTACACTGCCGGCCACAGCAACACTGGATCTGAGCTGTGTCTGCAACCTACACCACAGCTCACGGCAATGCCAGATCTTTAACTCACTGAGCAGGACCAGGAATCTGAACCCACATCCTCATGGATACTAATCAGGTTCATCAACCACTGAGCCACAAAGGGACCGTCAATCTCATAAATAAGTTTAATGTCATGATTCCATAAAAACATACTGTTTACACTTCTTTTCATTATTTAAAGTGATCATGAGAAATAAGCACTGTATTCATACTTACATACTCATCAAGTATCAAAAATTCATTATTATTTTTATTTAATTATTTCCAATATTATTTTATTATTTTCGGTATGTATTGTGAAATCTCATTTACATGCCTTCCTTAAAAAAAAAAAAGTTTATTACACCTTCCTCCCTCTGCCCAATTAGTTGGTCAACCTTTGCTTATTTACCTCCATTTGGCTCTAGATACTGCCTCCTTTTGTCCCCATTGCCCAAGTCCTCTCCATACCTTATAATTAGACCCTAACTCCGATCCTTTTTTTTTTTTTTTTGCTTTTTTGGGCCACACCTGCAGCATATGGAGGAACCTCCAGGCTAGGGGTCTAATCGGAGCTGTAGACACCAGCCTACACCAGAGCCACAGTCACACCACATACAAGTCGTGTTCTGCGACCTACACCACAGTTCATGGCAATGCTGGATCATTAATCCACTGAGCAAGGTCAAGGATCAAACCCACAACCTCATGGTTCCTAGTCGGATTCGATAACCACTGCACCACGACGGGAACTCCCCTTAACTCCGATCTTACAACAGCCCTTTAGTTCATTCTCTTGCTTCCTCCTCCCAATTATTTTTGCACATTATTATCACACCCAAGCACAGCCCGAGTGGCATCTCTCCACACTTAAAAACTTTCACTGGCTCCCCACTGTTCACAGAAGCAGTTCCAAACTTTTGAGTAGACTACCACATGTTCTTGCTACCTTATACCTATAGGAGTCTCTCCAGCTCCTCTGCCACACACCACTCCCTCTGGTCCGCCTGTCATCCCTTTTCTGTCCCTTCCACAACCATCTTAGTCCTTTCACATAGTGGCTGTTCAGTCACTGCTGACTGGTAAAGAACTGAATGAACTTAATGCATCCTTGCAAAGTATACTAACTTTTTAAGTAAAAATTGGTAATATTAGTAAGTGAGCCCTATGCACATACTGGTGTGAACCTATGATGAAATGTTTACCAGTTCAGCCAAGATGAAAAATACAGGAAGAGAGCAAAGGGTAAGTGGACTGGAGCATCAGTTCTTTATAATGTCACTGTGTGGTAAAATGATGAATGTTTTCACATTCACACACACCCCCCTTTTTTTTCCTCTTTCCTTTTTAGGGCCACACCTGCAGCATATGGAAGCTCCGAGGCTAGGGGTCCAATCAGAGCTACAGCTGCCGGTCCACATCACAGACACAGCCAAGCCAGATCCAAGCCATGTCTGTGACCTACACAACAGCTCACGGCAACTCTGGATCCTCAACCCGCTGAGCGAGGCCTGGGATCGAACCCACATCCTCATGGATCTTAGGTTCATTAACTGCTGAGCCACAAAGGGAATTCCTCACCCTTCTTTCTGATGTGACTGCTCTGAAATGCAAAACACAAACACACACACACACACAACCAAGAATCACTACTTTTCACAATTATCAGTAGGCCAGACACTATCTGTTAAAAACTCTCTTTTCTGTTTTCCTCTCCATCACTCCAGCTTTGACCTTACTTCCCTGGATCTCCTTTTTAATCTTTATTTTTCTATTTTTTCCTTCTTCCTTTGCTCCATCCTCGGTCTGTCAGTGTCACGCAGGCCTATGGACAGCCATGGGCACCTCCAGCTCTCATGAGATCGTTTATGATAATGGGAGATTTTGTCCAGTTTTAACTGAAATGATTAAGTTTTATCTTTGTCTAATTATACTCTCTCCACTTGTTTAATAATAAGTGACAACGTGCAAATCGAAATGTAAGTATTTTACTAGCACAGAATAATATCTGGGTTCATGGTAGCCACGCTTTTTAATTTTTGTGGGGCATAAAATAAAATGTGGTACAAACTGATTTACATAGCTTATTATATAAAACCTGAAGGCTGCAAATTTAACTTTCAGGTACATGGAAATCTCTGGACTCCTCTTTTCCTCCTAACAAGCCCTGTTGTTACTGGCCTGAGAATGTTGCCTGTCACAGGGAGACAGCAGGTAGGCTTATGCCCTGGTCTACTCAGCCTCAAAAAACAGACTCAAGTAGGAGCTCCCATTGTGGCACAGTGGAAACAAATCCAACTGGTAACCATGAGGTTGCGGGTTTGATCGCTGGCCTTGCTCAGAGGATTAGGGATCCAGTGTTGCCGAGAGCTGTGGTGTAGGTTGCAGACGTGGTTCGGATCCCACGTAGCAACCTGTAGCAGCTGTAGCTTAGATTCGACCCTTAGCCTGGGAACTTCCATGTGCCACAGGTGCAGCCATAAAAAGTCAAAAAAAAAAAAAAATAGGCTCAAGTAGATGAAAAACAGTTCTCAGAATTTTCTTATGACTGTCACACAAACAAACCTTACCACCAATATGCTCTCTTGAAAGGCTATTCTTGTTTTACACCTAAAGCCCTACCAAGAATTAGCTAGTCCATCCCTCATACCACATCCTTCTTCCTCATAGGCATTTTATGGAAAAAAAAAAAGTATTATTTTACTCTCTTCCGCAACAACTTTAAACGTCCTTGAAGATGTTCATATTCCAAGCTATTGACTGCATGCCAAACACTTTCCTGTTATGAAACGTCTCACAAACTAACAACATTCATTTCATTCATTCCCTTCAAATGGGATGTACTAGATGACACAGGGAGGAAAAGGAAGCTGTAATTTATATACTCAAATCAGTTATAAACAGGGTGGATATGGTACTGCAATCTCAAATAAGTTGACAACCATGTTCAGAAATAATGGGAAAAAAAAATCTGAGGTTCATTGCTAGTGGTATCAAATGGTTTATTAACTGGTTTTCATATTTTAACTTAGGCGCCTATGTAGTAGTGTGGCACTGCATTTGCAGGGTACCAAAACCAAAACAGAACCAAAGTTATTTATCACCTTTTTTTCCTCGAATTGTTTCTGTTGCTTTAATGGAATTAACTGAGGAGAATGTGTATAGTCAAACAAACATGCTAACATGTTCGGAAGCCTGTATTGGGACACGGAGCAATGTGAAAACTGACCTCCCAACTGTCAAAGTTATAAACTCAATTTACAATAACCCAACAAAGAGTTCCTGTCGTGGCTCAGCGGAAACAAATCTGACTCGCATCTGTGAGGACGCAGGTTCGATCCCTGGCCTGGCTCAGCGTGTTACACATCCAGCGTTGCCATGAGCTGTGCAGGTCACAGACACGGCTCAGATCTGGTGTGGCTGTGGCTGTGGTGTAGGCCAGAGGCTACACCTCCAATTCAAGCCCTAGCCTGGGAACTTCCATATGCCTCAGATATGGCCCTAAAACAAACAAACAAACAAACAAAAAAAAACCAATAACAAGAACTTGAATAACTGAATCATCAACTGTTAAGTTTAAGTTTACATAGGTGATAAAGCCTAGATTCACATAGTAGCATTAACTAATGAAGAGGGAGTGTTTGAACACTTCCTACCTGATGTTTTATCAAGCTTTTGTACGAGTAATTCTGTGAGTGTGCCAGTAAGCCCGTTCTGTCCTGAGGAGCTGTGACTGAAAGCTACTCCGAACACAGAACCTAAACCTACTTCCTTGGAAATTCCCTTCATTATTACTAATTTTGTCTCTGGAGCAACAAGGAAAGAGCCTTTTCCCTCTCTGGATAGCTCTACACATTTCTGCACCATTCTCAAAGTTATTTTCTTAACTATTCCTCCAGGGACAAAATACTAGCCATGCCTGGAATGACTTCTAAATGCTATTGCCAGAGGCTAATTTAGGCTTCTTGGCAAACATCTGGAAAAGATCTTACAGTTCAGAGCTCACTACCAATAAATAACAATACCTAATGTTTGAGTGTTTGCTCTTTGCTAGACATGGCACACACCGTCTCTCATTTAATTGTCATCGCAAGCTCAGAGATAAATACTAGAATTCTGCCCACTCTAGAGATGAGGAATGTAAGGTCACCCCACCTAAGAGGTGGCAGAACTGAGACTTGTCAACCTAGGTTTATAGGCCTATTGAGCCTGAGCTCTTAAAAGCTGTCTTGGAACTGACTCTATTTTGTGAAAAAGCCTATATGAATAATGAATGAGGTAAAATAATCTATGGCAAATCTAAAGTGTTTAACCAAATGGAATATTGATGTAAGTGCAGTTCTGTGGAGATCAACAGACAGGAACAACCACATTAGTTTTTTTCTGGTACTTGGAAACTTTTTTATGTCAAATTAGCAGTGGGGTGTGGCATAGCGTACACACTACTGTACAATGTCATCGTCATTATGCCATCATACCTCAAGTTGTTTTTCCCTTTTTTTTTTATTTTAGGGCCACATCCCCCACATATAGAGGTTCCCAGGCTAGAAGTCAAATTGGAGCTGTAGCCGCCAGCCTAGGCCAGAGCCACAGTCACACCAGATCTTTAACCCATTGAGTGAGGCCTGGGATCGAACCCACATCCTCATGGATCCTAGTCGGGTTCATTAACTGCTGAGCCATGAAAGGAACTCCCCTAAAATTGTTTTTGCTGATGAAAATGAAAGAAAACTCCTCTGGCCATTATGATTGATTACAAACATTCCTTTTCTTTCTCTTTTTTTTTTTCTTTTTCTTTTTTGCCATACCTGCAACATGTGGAAGTTCCTGGGTAAAGGACTGAAACTGCATCACAGCAGTGACAATGCTGGATGTTTAGCCACTAGGACACCAAAGGACTCCTAAACATCACTTTCCTTTTTTTTTCCTTAAATTTTTAAATTTTTGAATTGATTTTTTTAATGGCCACCATCTGCAACCTATGGAAGTTCCTGGGCCAGAGGATTGAACCTGCAACTTCACAATGACCTGAGCTGTTATGGTGGATTTTTTTTTTTTTTTTTTTGTCTTTTTAGAGTCGCAGGTGTGGCATATGGAGGTTCTCAGGCTAGGGGTCTAATCGGAGCTGTAGCTGCCAGCCTATGCCACAGCCACAGCAATGTCAGATCCGAGCCACGTCTGCAACCTACACCATGGCTTACAGCAACGCCGGATCTTAACCTACTGAGCAACGCCAGGAATCGAACCCTCAACGTTATGGTTCCTAGTCGTATTCGTTTCTGCTGTGCCACAATGGGAACTCTTACAGTGGATTCTTAACCCACTGCGCCATGGCTCCAACTCCCCTTTTTCTTTTCATTAAATTTCTTTTTTTAAATATCAAGCAAAGGCAGATCTAGGTGTATGGACCTTAAAGCTTACAGAATTTCTTAAACACTGGGCTTTAGAAGGAATTTGGCAAGATGTTTACCTTGATTTAGCTTCATGGCAAATCCACCTCACCATCAAAACTAGCCTCAACTGGAAATCAGCCAAGATAAGAAAAAGCAATGACCCTAAACTCTCCTTTGGTTTTCTCTTCATTGTTAAATACAATGGGACCCGTGTTACAAACACTTGCATTTAGAAGCATCAAGTAAGGAAGAGTGAAGTGTATCTGGAGGTAGGTACATTCTGGAAAAGTAGTATTTTGCTTATGAACAAAGACTCAATTTGGAACATACAGAATTAGAGCAGTACTCAGATTTGCACCAGTACAAAAGCCTTGTCCTGAAGTAGATTACAAAAGCATATTTTTACTAAGAAAAAAAAGGTACTGGAGTTCCCATCGTGGCTCAGTGGTTAACGAATCCGACTAGGAACCATAAGGTTGTGGGTTCGATTCCTGGCCTTGCTCAGTGGGTTAAGGATCCGGCGTTGCTGTGAGCTGTGGTGTAGGTTGCAGACGCGGCTCGGATCCCGCGTTGCTGTGGCTGTGGCGAAGGCTGGCGGCTACAGCTCCCGTTAGACCCCTAGCCTGGGAACCTCCATATGCCGCAGGTGCGGCCCTAGAAAAAGGTAAAAAGACCAAAAAAAGAAAAGAAAAAAAGGTCTTCTTAATCAGTTTACAGACAAGACTTTTGTTTCCAAAAAAACTACTGATTTATTTTACATTTAATGGCCATATAGAATCATCAAAATATTCTGTCTCTGTACAATTATGGTATAATATACTGACCTGACTGGGTATAACAAATTTTCTTTACTGGTTATAATTTACTTATTTCACTGGAAATTTATTCCTGTGAAAGAATAAGTTTCATATGAAATATGTAAATTATATCAAAAAATTTGGTATTTTTTCTTTTGGAACCAGGGTCCACATGCCTCCAGAACTCTCAATATGCCTCCAAAAAAGATGAAGAACCACTGCTCTAGACATTACTGTAAAGGATTTTCACCTAAATGCCCCATACCTCACTGTAATTGAGAAAGCTCTCCTCACATAATATCCTAGCCCCAAACTGTTTGTGCTCCTGAAATATGCTCCTAAAATATCTGGAAGAGTTATCTGCCACCATCATTCTAGTTAATAATTTGGCTAGCTGGCTTGTTACAAAGGCTCAAAGAACATGGCTACACCCATGAGGATCTTAGCTTTCTGATATTTTTAAAAAGACCCCAAGTTACAGGGTTGAGGTAATTCAAAGCTTATCCATACCTGCTCCAAACTACTTCTTTTATTGGAGCAGCTGCTAAGGAACAAAAGGTTAGGCAAAAACTATCAGGCAGATGGTTACAAAGCCCAGACTCCAAGAATGCAGAAAAATGCCATACGCTGCCACCGGCATGTGGACTTTCCTGCAGTATTAACTGCTCAAGTTCAGAGACTGCCTCAACTCACAGTCCTGGGCTCAATCAAAATGTTGGTTATAAGAACTGATATCTGGCTCCGGCGAATCATTCCTACTAAATGATGTCTTTAAAATTTCTCTTCCATCCCCCCACCCCCCAAAATCTATGAGATTCCCTATAATTCGAATAGTGAAAAAGACGTGAATTTCACTACATAAAGTAGACAATATATTATTTTCCATCATCAAACTGTCTTCCTGCTGACAGTATTTCATGTTGGTATTTTTCTTTAAAAGTATGTAAGATACACATTTTTCTTTCCCAATAATGAAATTATGTTTAATATTAGATATGTCACATTCCTGTAGGTAAGGATTAATAAGTAACAATAAATATAATAAAATTCCTTCTAGTTATCACTCTTCCAAGCATGTCACAATGCATTTTATCTATACATCTAATATCTACAAACACTGTAGACTAGATATACTCATCAAGAACCACTTTTATCACAAATTGGCACAGCAGAAGAAAAGCAGCAAGAGAGGCACCTTGGTGTGACAAAGGTAGATTATTCTTTCAGTTTCCAAACACACATTATATCACATTGCCTTTCCCTCTTAAACAGAAGTAGCTTTGAAAAAAAAATCTTTTTCCAGAAGGTGAATATAACCTTCCAAGTCTTTGAGTTTAAATCATACTCTGTGATGTTCTGGGAAATTGATATCACGGTAAGTTATCAAGAATTCAAATCAAGACAGCAGAGCCACATTTTTTGTTAAGAAAAATGAGACATGTACCTGAATTCTCTTACCGCCAGTCTGCCCCTCGAAAAAGTACTACTTGCAAAGATCACCAAAATAAACCATGGTGACCAAGTAAATACATCACTTAGAACAAATAAAGTGACAAGGACAGAGCCCTCTAGGATTTGATTTCTTTCAAGAGAGACTGCCGCAGAGTCTATTACAGGCATTCATATACTAGAAGATAATAAAAAGAAACTTGATAGTCACCATCAAACATTTAAACAGACTTCTTCAAAGGTTTCAGACCAGAGCAAATGTTCTACCACCTCGATGTGAACTAGAGGCACAAAACGAGCCCAACAAAGACTTCTCGAATGTCCCAAGAGCAGGTACTAGACACCAGCAACGGTCTGCTGGGGTACTGGAGGAAGACTAGCAGGCCTGCCTCTAAAAAAAAAAAAAATTCTCTAGCAGGCCATGGTTTCACGAAAGTCACATGCAGAGTTATACTGAATAGCCACTGGCTCACTTCAAAGAGATAACCTAAGGGAGGTATTAATGAGTCAGATACAACCCAGCCCCCAGCAGTTCATTTTCAATTAGAACGGACAGGTGTGTATATATTTATAATATCAAGCACTGAATAATAGTAAATGCAAAAATAAACAAAGAAATAAAGGAAAAGCTTGCCCAAATGCTAAGGGAACAATTCCAAGGTGGTAAATAACTCCAAGATCTATTAAAGTTTCAGGGAAGAGGACAAAGTTAATGTGCATATATAATTTTCCCCTAAGCTTTCTGTATTAAACATTATTTCACAATCAAAGGAAATACTACTAAACTCAGATAAATAATAACAACTCACTAGGTCTTAAATTAGGGTGGGTAGTGCCTGGCTTTTCACAAGGAGAGAGAACAAAAGAAGAAAAGCCCAGGTTCAGGGTGCTTGCTTATACAAAGTCAAGGTGTGTTCACAGCCGAAGCTCTGTGAAGAATGCAAATGGGGAAAGGGAGACCAGATCGATGATTAAACATAAAAATATATAAGTTCATGCCAGATGTTTAAGGACTTTCAGCGCCTTGCAACTAGTTAGTCTATATTCCATAGGCAGTGGGGAGTAATCAAAGGTTATAGAGACAATAGTAAAATCAACTACACTCTAAGAAAGAACATCACAGAAGCTGTAAATAGCATGGATAGGAGGAAAATGATGGAGAAGAGAGATGCCCTAGGTCATTACCGCGGAGCTTGTTGGTTTGGAAGGTGCTGTAAGACGACAGCAGTGGCGGACCTGTCTGATCTTCTCTCCCAAGCCATGCCACCCATGGCAGTGGCAGGGCACAGACCTGAAAGAACAGCATCTTTTGGAACTGATAGGTATGCGGAAGTGGGAATAGAAGGGGTCCCAAATGACCCTATGGTTTCTAACCTAGATGACTGGAGACGAGAGGTTAGATACAAATGGTTAAAACAAAGTTGTTTGAAGGACAGCTCTAATATGTCCCCAGGGCAGGAAGGCCTCAGGAAATGTGTGGTTATAAAATAAATACCTGGTAACAGCTGCTAGGTGAGGACAACGTTGAAAACTTTTTCACATTTCAAGTTTTGGCTCTCTAGCCAGTTCTCCCCAAGAGAACTGTCTGCTCAAAGGGTTTCTGTCTTGCACCTGCCTTGTGGACAAGTCACAGCACTTACCCATTTCTCAAGGATGCTTAATTTCCACAATGGGCGTCTGCTTAGAACACTTAAATTTCCAAACTGTTTCAGACAATGAAAGTTTTCTATCAAGAGTGAAGGATTTACACAAGTTCCTGTTGTGGCTCAGCGGAAATGAACCCGACTAGTTAGTATCCATGAGGACGTGGGTTCAATCCCTGGACTCACTCAATGGGTTAAGGATCCAGTGTTGCCGTGAGCCATGGTGTAGGTCGCAGAATCAGCTCAGATCTGGTGTTGCTGTGGCTGTGTTGTCGCTCAGGCCAGCAGCTGCAGCTCTGATTCGACCCCTAGCCTGGGAGCTTCCATATGCTGCAGGTAAAGCCTTTTAAAAAAAAAAGGGATTAAAACAGAAGAAAAGAAGAAAAGTAGGAAAGGTGAATTTTATGATTCACCTCTCAAATTTCAGGTACTTGCTAGGCCCTTTGGAGTATTTTCTCTCAATCCACCATCTTATAGACAGGGGCACTAAAGCTTTAAGAGGCATCCATGCACTAGCCCTTGGTAGAGTCTGGAAGCAGGTTAGGCTCACTCAGAAACCCAACTGCATTTTCAAACAGAAGGCACTCATTTCCTTTTCATTTAGGTTTGATGACATTTTATTACTAAAATAAGTCAATTTCCTTGTTATTTGATCTATTTGCAGCCTAATTAAAAAAAAATGTGATTACTGGAGTTCCCATTGTGGCACAGTGGAAATGTATCCGACCTGTATACATGAGGATGTGGGTTTGATCCCTGGTCTTGCTCAGTGGGTTAAGGATCCAGCGTTGTCATGAGCTGTGGTGTAGGTCGCAGGCGCGGCTCAGATCCAGCATTGCTGTGGCTGTGGTGTAGGCTGGCAGCTACAGCTCCAATTCCACCCCTAGCCTGGGAACTTCTATATGCCTCGGGTAGCCCTAAAATGAAAAAAAAAAAAATGTGATTACCAAATAGAGATAGAAATGCTGAGGCTTAGAAAAAAAGAGATCTTGAAATTTCTCAGTTGAAACTGAGAAAATATAAAAGCAATTTCTGCAGTAACTACCAGTGACTCCATCCTGGATTTTTAAGGCCTGAAACTCTAACATCCACTGGATGTTACTGGTCTCTCATCCACTGGTCTCTCATTGTACAGTCCTGATAACTTGCTTTCAGTTTTGCACCGAGCCCTGAGGTTTTAGGACCGATCTTTAATTTCAATCTATCTTCACAGTTTTGCCCTATCTTAACAAAAGAACAGTGTGAACTGATGGGTGAATCACAGTATTTTTGAACATTTGGTTTATACCACCTTGGACCGATTTTCTGTGAACAATGAGATGAGGAAAACATCTGCCTCAAAAATTGTGAGGCCAGGTGATATAATATCCTTTTCCCACTTCCTTTTCCTCTTCTTTAAATAGAGGCCCATCCTTGTTTACAGGATGAGGGCAAGAGGTGAAATCCTCTCCAAAAAGGATGTAGTGTGTGACATTGTTATTAAGGTGTTGTGTGAAACTGTTACCCAGGCTGCCTAGGGAAATTCAACAAAAAAGTAGCTGAGCTCTCACCTGTGTGGAGACTGCCTGTGTGGACCCGAAGGGAGCACTGGGGGACAGTGGGAAACCAAAGGCTCTAGGGAGGTCTTTCTTTCAACTCACTTAAGCTGCCAAGTCTCTGAACCAGGAAAATGCAAATTACACGTTCTTACCTGACTGGGCCATTTTCAAGTGCAAATAATAAGCTGGTGGAGGTGATTGAAAGAAAATAAGGAAAACATTCACTGAATCTGCTCACTTAATATCTATTTAGTGCAGATCCCTAATATGAATGTTTTATTCCCATCATACAGATGAGAACACTGAAACTCAAAGATTAATATCAGGGCGAGCTCTTTGTTCAGACTTTTTTTTTAAAGGCAGACCCAGGATTGACTATAAAATTCCTTTGATATAAATGCTTTTCCTGTTCTTCCATGATTCTTTCCTGTACATTGGGCAGCACATGTGTTATTAAGATGAGTTACATATTATTTTGATAGTTTACCAAATCCAAAGAAACACAGCCCTTTTTAGACTCATCCCGTCATTATTTTGCAAAGCACCAGCAAAGAAAAATACTGCCAATAATGTTATGAAAACCATCAATTCTAAGCTGTATCACAATTTCAGAGATGTTCAACTGTGAATGAAACAAATGTACATCTTAGAGTAAATACAGAAATAGAACGTCCAAGTAGAACCAATTCTTTAATTTCACCAAAAAGCCACAAATTCGAGTCCTTTAAGATCTGTCAAGTATTTCAAAACTTTAATAAACGATACCAATACATTTATTCAGCCATTAAATTATGTATTCATTTAACTACTATATGCTTAGCACTGCCTCAACCATCAAGGCCATGTTATCACATAGTAAACAAATCGAGTTACTAAACATGTTACCAGAAAACAGCAATGCTAACAACAACAAAAAAAGCAATCAAGTTAGTGCTCTGGACAGAAAATTGCAAGGTAAGACGGAGCGCAGAGCATGGAGTAGCCAGCTCTTCCAAGAGACGAAACAAGTCATCGGTTTCTTATGGAAACACAAAGGTGGCTTAGTTGCAGTAGTTACCTCTTCTTCTCTCTTACAAATAACTGACTTCAAGTGCAAAGCTCCCATATCCAACATAAAAAAAAAAAAACCTTCTGTAGATTTCTTTACTTGGTTATCTGTGGGTCCTTCTTCATCTTTAAAAAGAAGGCTCAGGCTCGTGGCCTTTCACAGTGTCACGGAAGTCCCTGCAATGGGGCATGGTTTAATTGGAACCTGTCCCAGTCTGGAGTCTTCCAGACTTTGCAAGTCAGCACCTACACCCATCACGTTCCTGGCTTGGTTTGGGGGCTCCTGGAAAGACTTTGGGAACCATCTCCTGGTTGACCCACAGCTCAGCACTGTCACTGAGCCAGCTCTGCTGGGACAAGTTTCCGTATTCTCTGTGAGCGCACATGAACCCCCAGGGAAGTCCTAGAAACCATCTGATATGCCCTGGGTCACTTGGCAAGGATGAGGCTTACTTCCTTTCAGATTTCTGTTTCATACCAGCCAGTGAACTTATCGTGGCCTGAAAGATCTCAGATAGAAAGTCATTCCTTTCTTAATACCAAGCCACTTGCCTGTCCTGTAAATTGATACAGCAAACTTAATATTAATAGAAGAAAACTCCTACCTATCTTTTAAAGAAAGTACAGTTGACTCACAATATTATATTTGTTTCAGATATACAGCATAGTGATTCAATATTTTTATAGATTATACAAAGTTATTATAAAATATTGCCTATATTTCCTGTGCTATACATTACATCATTGTGACTCAACTATTTTTATTTTTTTTTTAAAAATGTTTGGCCATGCCTACTGCATGCAGTGTGAACCTGCACCACAGCTGTACCAGAACCACAAGAGTGACAATACCAAGTCCTTAACCCAATGAACCATCAGGGAACTCCCCATCTATTTTTTCCATTTTTTTTCCTTTTTAGGGCTGCACTCAACGCATATGAAAGCTCCCAAGCTAGGGGTCAAATCGGGCTGTAGCTGCCGGTCCACACCACAGCCACTTGGGATCTGAGCGGCATCTGCAACCTACACCACAACTCACAGCAATGCCAGATCCTTTAACCCACCGAGCAAGGCCAGGAATTGAACCCACATCCTCATTGATGCTATTCAGATTCGTTTCCGCTGCACCACAATAGGAATGCCTGCCCATCTATTTTATACCTAGCAGTTTGTTCCTCTTAATCCCCTTCACCTGCTTCACCCCTCCCTCTATCCCCACTCTCCTCTGGCAACCACTATTTTGTTCTCTGTATCTGTGAGCTTATTTCTATTTTGTTGTATTTGCTTGTTTTGTTTTTTAGATTCTGCATACAAATGATTACATGTAGTTTTTGGCCTTCTTTAATTTATTTCACTAAGCATAATACTGCCTCCATTCCATCCATGTTGTTGCAAATGGCAACATTTCTTTTTTTTTTTTTGTCTTTTTGCCTTTTCTAGGACCGCACCCGCAGCATACAGAGGTTCCCAGGTTAGGGGTCGAATCAGAGCTATAGCCGCCGGCCTACGCCACGGCCACAGCAACGACAGATCCGAGCCACATCTGTGACCTACACCACAGCTCACGGCAACGCCGGATCCTTAACCCACTGAACAAGGCCAGGGATCGAACCTGCACCCTCATGGTTACTAGTCAGATTCGTTAACCACTGAACCATGATGGGAACTCCAAGATTTCTCTTTTTTAAAATCTAAATATCGTTTGATAGTTGTGGGATTCTCTAACCATTCATTTCCTGAATTAATGGAAGGGTCACTAGATTGGCCCCAAAATATCACTCATGACACAATTATTATCAGTTCACTGGTTTATTTTCCTATGAAAATGTGTTCCTTGGCCACATAAGGAACACGTTCTGCAAATACTTTTGCCACACACTAGTGCCAGGCACTGTATCAGCTGATGGTAATAAATTGATAAATGAGGAAGAAATAAGGAACTTTAAAAAACTAGTAATTTCAAATTTTTTAGATTCCCGCCAGCTTAAAAAAAAAAAAACTGCATGTATTAACTGTTATTCTGTGCTATTTTACTTCTCAATTAATCTCCTTTCTTTGCCTCTATTTCACAAAAAGGGAAACTGAGAGGTTAGAAAGATTAAGCAATTTACAAGAGACAGAACCAGCAGGGCTCACATTTGAACCCATGTCTCCTGCCTTTAAATCAATCATATCACCTCTTTACCAAGGCATACTGTTCACAGCATCTGTCAAAAGGAATATGATGGGGCAGTTCAAAGTTCCCATCTCAATCAGATTTGTGTTATATCAGTTCGAGCATTGCTGTGTCATTAAAGGAACGCTGAGCACAAATTACCAGCAGCTGGGCACGGTACTAGAGCCACAGTCCTCTGAACACTATTATGTATTTCAATTAAATATGTAAGACACACTCATATTTATTTTCATTTGACAAGAGAGATACCATGGCCCCATATTTTAATCATACAAGTGCTCTACACACCCTCAGCAGTGAGCAAGTCTGATTCTTTCAAGGGAAAAGTTAAGGCACTATTATTTCTCAGACTTTTGGGTTATAGTTATAATGTAGTTCTTGGAATCTCATTATATAGATTCTAGGTTCCCAACAGGACTGTTCCGAAGGTGACTTACTCTTACACCGAGATAATGCCTGGTCCCAATAACTAAATCCCCCTTGGACCAGAGGCAGCTCTGTAGCAAAGCACTGGTCCTACTTGCTTACTTTCCTCCTCTCTCTGCACGCTGCCCCCTTAGAAGCGGGATCAGAGGTGGTTTTTTCCGGCATTTTAGTTAAATGTGTAGAACTGAGACACGTACATGATGGAGCATTTTAAAAAGTGAGGAGCCTTTATCTCTTATAAGGATGGCTTAAGTATTAACTTAGATCTCCCTTGGACAGTCTAAAGAAAAGTTGAATTACTGAAGTATGAACAACACTTCAACATGTGATAATTTCACCGATAACATGTTCCCATAGACTATGCCTAGCCTTCCAGACTACCTCTCACCCTGTTAGACTTATTTCTGATAACCCCTTCCCCTACACACACTCTCACTCTCGCGTAGACTATGCCTAGCCTTCCAGACTACCTCTCACCCTGTTAGACTTATTTCTGATAACCCCTTCCCCTACACACACTCTCTCTCTCACATAACACACACGAGGCCTCTATAGGATTATATGGTCCTTGAGGGTAGAAACTTCGAACTATCTCTATACTCTCAATATAACATCTGGACTTAGTCACTCACTAGTATTTATTGACTGGATACGCTCACGTATATCCAGGTCAAAGCCACTGATCCGGCCAAGGACAAAGGAAAAGCCTAAAGAGTCCTGCTTTCCCACAGATGAGGGTGTAGGGGTCAGTTCAAACCCCAAGAAAAGCACAACAGAGAAATGCAGTGGATGCGGATCCCTGCTAGAACAGTTTCTTGGCTGAGAAGATAAACGCGGCAAGTCCGTGGTAAGACAGAGCTCTCCACCTGAATCGGTCATTGCTATCCAACCCTCTGTCACTGTGAACCCGGGAAGCCCTGTCAACTAGGCGCTCTGAAAGAGGAAGGAAAAAGGATCCTTTTCATTCGGTTCTTTTACCTCCCCTTTCCTGAATAAACCAGAATCACTATCATGCTAGAATTGACTAATTTGTCGACAGGCTCAGCCTGTCTTTTATCTTACAGAGTATCAGAAGGCATGGGAAACACGCATCAAGAAAAAAGCCCAAAGTCTGTAATTCCCCCCGCAGCACAGCGTTCAACCACCACTGGCATCGCTAATCAACAACTATAATTAAGCCTAATTATAAATTACAAGCATCTAATTTTAGGAGACCTTTGCTTTATAAGATCCTAGACATTAAAGATGTTATTAACTTAGCTACTTGAAATTACTCCAGAGCCAGCAACATCCTTCATGCATTCTTGCTCATGAATCGGTCCTAGAAACAATCCAACAATCAGGACCCTTTCCTCAGGTCTAGGGGGACCAGAGGCAGAAATCCCATGGGTTGAGCATCTCTGGGAAAGTAACTGTATGCAACTCACCCGAATCTCTCCTCTATTTACATCTGTGATATCCCCGGGGTTTCAGATTTTCTGTTACTTACTCCCCTGCGGTCCTGGTGTGATTTTTTTTTCTGTTTTTAGGGCTGCACTTGGAGGCATCACAATATATGGAGGTTCCCAGGCTAGGGGTCCAGTCGGAGCTGCAGCTGCTGGCCTACACCACAGCCACAGCAACACCAGATCTGCACCGAGTCTGTGACCTACACCACAGCTCATGGCAACGCCTGATCCTTACTTAACCCACTGTGCGAGGCTGGGGATTGAACCCACATTCTCATGGATATTAGTCAGGTTTCTTACTGCTGAGCCACAACAGGTATGAGTTTTGATATGAATAGTTTCCAGAAATGTGGTTAATCTCAGCCCTATCTACTTAACCAAGACCCGAGTCAGGGAGAGCCCTGAATGGGAAAAGTGTCAGAAAAGGGAGAAACAAGTCCACTACATAATAGGTACAAGTGCCCAGCAGAGTACTTAAGCCCCTTGCTGCCAGCTTTGAATCACCATCACTTATGTTTCGGTTGGGGTTCTTCTGTTTCTTGCTTCTGCTTTTTTAGGGCCACACCTGTGGCATAAGGAGGTTCCCAGGCTAGGGGCTGAATTGGAGCTGTAGCTGCCGGCCTACACCACAGCTCACAGCAACACAGGAATCTTAACCCACTGAGCGGGCACAGGGATCAAACCCGCATTTTCATGGATACTAGTAGGGTTCATCACCGCTGAGCCACAACAAGAACTCCTGTTTTTGGTTAGGTTTTGAACATTTCCAACTAGAATTAAGATGCCCAAAGTATCACCTTGCCAGGTACGGGGCCTGGCATTAAAAAAGCAAAGAGAAACTGCTGCAGGCATTCGGGATGTGACAGCACAACAAAGTCCCGCTGAGTTTTCTGATTTGTGAAATGAATGGCTACAGGGCACGTGGGGATCTGTGTGCTTCCCCAGCCCCCACGTGACAGGTCCAGGGTACATCTCGCAGTGAACTTCCCACTACACTTCCCAAGCTGTCAGGTTCAACACACGAGGGTGACAGTTACCGACTGATTCAAGGCACAGTGTCCAAAACCCCCTGACCTCTAGAGATGCTAGATGGCTAAGAGGTGAGTAGCAAGCTAAATAAGGCAGAAGACGTTTGCCCCCCATCTACTGCTTGAAAGGCCTTTTATAGGAAACTGCAAATCGTTAAGGATAGCAGCTTTAGCAGCGGGTGTCACTAAGCCTTTTTTCTGAAACACAGGTGGTGGTGGTGACACTGAGCCATTCCTGACAATCACAGGATGCTGGACATATATCAAGGACAATGGCCAAGAGGGAGGTCTTCCTGTTGAGAGAAAGGGGGCACAGCAGGGACTTACTCTGGAAAAGGAAGCTGGGAAGAGGGGTTTCTTTTACTATTTAGACTTGACTTTGTCTCAAAGGATATCAGCAGGACGCTATCACGTGACAATGCTTTGACCGTGACCTCTCTCCTAAAGACAGTCATCACAGCATCTGCCCGGCCCACGCCCCTGCCCACAGACCCCAGGAAAGAAGGAACTGATCCTCAAAGCCATGCTCCCACCATCCATCTCCAGCCAGAGCCGAGGATTAATCCAGAGATCAGTGTCAAAAAGAACAGTGCCTTCATGAGAGCTGGTTTCCAGAACTGAAGTGAATGCTAAAGATCTCTGTGACTTTGTGCAAGTTACCCTTTGTATGCCTTGGTTTCCTCATCGGATAGAGAAAGGGTTAGTTAGATTCTAATGGCCGTCAGATCCCTTCTACCTTCAGTGATTCAGTGATAATGACATAAATCATCTAAACAGTGCCATTGGTTATGCTTGCTTACCATGTGCCATGCACCAAACTGAGTGCTTTTCATACAGCCTCTACTTCAATCCTTCTGACACGTGATGACCACTTTACCCCCACTTTATAGGTAAACAAAACTACGACTCAATGACTGGATTTACAAAGGGTGCTATAGCGCCTAAACCCTTTTATATCTTTTGAGTCAAAAGGTGCGCTTTATTTTAAAAGTCACACAAATTCACAGTGGGCAAACCAAAAAAAAAAAACATTCACCAAAAGAAAATTTTTGCAAAAAAAAATGCATTAAAAATACAGTGAAATAGAATTTTTATAACCATTCTATTTTATCAGTTGATGACTTTGCTCTTTACTCTGTTTTTTAAACTGCCTAAGCAAATGAACAGATTCATTATTTTCAACACAATGTTGCATAAATCTGGATGATTCCTCTGACAGGCCTCTGAGAAGATGCATGACTGCAGCATTTCTGGTACCCAGATCCAAAGCGGCCTTAAGAAAGCGATTCTTCTAGATCTGGGGACTAGTATGAAAAAGGCCTGTGCCAGGAATGACTCCACTTCAGAGGCAAATGTATTCCATCCACCTGTCATTTCTATTGAGCATTAATATGAAGAGGCAATATTTTGGCCGGTTAGCCTAAGGAGGTGAACTTTTAGCTTTAATCGGGTTGCCACCTGCTGGCTAAAAGACAAAAATCCTCCCTTGGCAGCAAAGGCAGCTTGGGAGCCCAGGACAAGGGGAAACAAATCAATCCTCTATCCTCAGCCAAGTAAGTTTGGGTGACATGGGTTATCTTCCCAAGCAGAAGGGAACTAGTATGTAATGTTTCTACTGTCTCAGCTTTTTTTTCTTCATCAGCAGCACATGCTCCTTCCATTATTCCATCAGTCTTCGCTACCATGGTTTGACCAAGTAACCTTACACTCTACAGAAAATACTGATGGGTGGGGGCTTGGGCGCAGAGCTACAACTCACCGGGGAGAGTCACAGAGCCGTCATATTTCACCAGTTAAGCAGGGACAAGCCAAATACACACTTCATAAATCTGACAGGGAGAGCATCAATGATTAGTCAGAGAAAGGGAGAATGAGAATGCTATGAGAGCCATTAATAAAAGCAATTTCAGGAGGTCAGGAAAAAAAATACATTGAAATTTGAAACATTCAATCCTTTAGCAAAAACATTTGAAAACAAGAGGGTGGGCTATTTTTTCTCTGGTCCCTTTAGGAAACACTCCGCTATGTTCCCCTCTCTTCATGGCTACCAGGGTACCCGGTGCCGTGTGGCACAGATCCAGCCCAGCTCCTGGTCTTAAGGGGTTGACTTGAGGAGTCTAGTTGACCAGACACCAATATAAAAGCGAGCTTCATAGGGGGCGGGGGGTGCACTGGGGTCTTGGGATGGAAATGCTATAAAACTGGGTTGTGATGATCATGTACAACTATAAATAAGAGTCATTAAAAAAAAAGCGGGTTTCAGGGATTTCCCTTGTGGTGCTGTGGGTTAAGGATCGGGCATTGTCACTGCAGCAGCCCTGGGTCACTGCTGTCGCATGGGTTCAATCCCTGGCCACACGAACATCCACATACCAATAAATAAGTAAGATGCAGCCAATAAATAAGTAAATAAATAAAGAGAGGCGCAGTACTCAGAGCCCCTTTTCTCAGCCATCATCACCTTCTGTCTCTGAGGCATGCAGGCTGAAAAGAAGAATAGCTAATGTTTGAGTGCTATGTATCTGAACCGTTCTAAATTAGTTAATTATACGTAAAGTGCTTAATCTTCATGCAATAGTATGGGATCACCAATATCTATAATCTCTCTTGTCCATCACGCAAGGGTGAATAATTTGCCTAAAATCACACAGATCTCTTAAGTGAGGAAACTGGTGGTGTTCCAACCCGTGCACTCTGCTCCACAGCTCAGATGTTTAAAGACCAGACTACATAGCCTCTAAGAGAAGTATAACTGCCCTCGTTTCAAAGAAGAACAAGAACAGAAAGGTCAGGTAACTTATCAGATGTTGCACAGTCAAGTAGCCAGAAATGGAACTTGCTGTCTAACCATTAGTCTGGTTCTCAAGGACTACCATCACGTTGCTTCTAAAAATAAGAACGAAGACACAACAAGCATAAAGAATATTCACCCATGTCACCTAAGGAAGTTCAAGGTCAGGTTAATGGGAACAGAACCTTGTAGCAGTGAGACAACAGAGTGGACTTATTCCAAGCAAGGCTGCTTGGAGGCCCTCAGTTACTTCCAGACTCAGCCCATCCACCTGTGAATTCCTTTTCTACCCTGGACGTGCAGCTTCCTAGAAACACTGGGCACAAAGTACCAAGGCCATAAATGAGGGAAGTGACTGACGAGACATCTCAGCCGCTACGCTCTGAGGAAGCACGTGAACTGCCCCTTACATGATGTACATAGTTTATCAAATTAGAATGATCATGAATTTCTGGGGCAAAGTCAAAGTACGCTCTGGAGCCAACTGGAAAGACACGAAAGTTACAATCCACCCCATACATTCTGTGGAATTAACACCTACACAAACAAAATCATTATCCTCAGATGAAGTTTTACCTAGAAGTTTTAGAAGGAATCACCATTTTCCTGTAATAACCATATTTCACATTCATCTAAAACAGCTATAATTAGAAGATATATTTAGGACTTACCACTAATCAAACAAAATATGGGCCTTAAGGCAGAGTGCAAGGAATGTACACAGATCTGGAAATTATCCTGTCCAGAACTAGACAGATACAAAGTCATGGCTAAGGGTCACTCATGAGGAAAGCTAAAGTTTTTTTTATTCTTTTTATTCCATTTCTCAGGACATTAGCACCCATATAGCTCTTTTTCCCCCCTTTTTTCACCACAGAATGATGTGTTTGCTTTCCTTTATGAAGACTATGAAGAGAAGAAGAAAAATGCAAGTGGGAAAAAAAAAAAGCATACACTGTTAAATGTAGGTGATTCCATAAAGAATTTTTACAAGTCAGCTATATTTTTCATTGTTCTAAAATACTTCAGAATCATTGCAGTAGCTTGAAGAAACACACATCATACTCTGCCCTGAGCTAAATAAACTGTATTTGTTTTAAGCTCTAATGTCACATTTCAAGAAAAATGTGTATCTAGAGAAGATGACTGGGATGGTATGAAATTCCCAAAATATATCACATAGAAAAAAGGGAAGGAAATAGGGGTACTTGTCCTGAGAAAGACAAAAACATTCTGAAATAATAATAGCACCCATTAAAGTATATGTCAATCATATCTTAATAAAACCAAAAGAAAAAATAATTAACAGCAAATATTTATTGAAGGGGTATCCTACACAGACATTGTGCTAAGTAATTTATGAACATTATCTCTTTTAATCCTTACAACTACCATATGAGATAAGTAATATTACATTTTACAGACAAAGAATCCAAAGATTGGATATACTCAACCAAGAGTATCAGTTGACAAATGGGAAACGCAAAACCATTTAAAGCCTAACGCCTTATTCAATAATCTGTGACAATGGCTTCAATGTAAGGGACAGCAGCTCAGCCTCTCTTATAGGGGCTGGGTTCTGATACCAACTACTGCCACCACCTGGGAATATGACTTTAGGTAAAATATCATCTCAGTGCATCATTCTTCTGGGGTTCCCGTCGTGGCTCAGCGGAAACAAACCTGACTAGTATCCATGATGACGCAGGTTGATCCCTGGCCTCGCTCAATGGGTTAAGAATTCGATGTTGCCGTGAGCTGTAGGTTGCAGACACGGCTTGGATCTAGAGTGACTGTGACTATGGCACAGGCCAACAGTTGCAGCTCCAGTTCGACCCCTAGCATTTGAACCTACATATTCATATGCCACAGGTTCAGTTCTTAAGAAAGAAAAAAAAAAAAGGTCAATGCATCACTGCATCACTCTTCCATTTTGGGCAAAACAAGACTTGGAATGACCACTAGTTTCTCATGGTTCAAAATATCTATAACTCCAAATGCCTGAAAGTTTATTGAACACAGAATGAATTTCATGTTGCTCTAGATGACAGCTAGAATGTATGTGTGATTACTCAGACTGATTGTAAGGATTTTTCTGGCACTGCTCAAGAATAAAATGGCATGGAGGGACTGGCAAAATAAGAAAAAATGTGAACGAGAGTATAGATCTCAAACTCAATGTTGAATAATACATCTACATTTTAGCAGTATTTTGATACAGTGATGGTAGAGGAGAGCCAAAAGTAGACCCATAATTAAACATTTACAGTTAATTCGTTTTTTTTTTCCCCTCTAGAGTCAAGGCAGAGTCACTCAAAAGAACTAGTCAAATACTGAAGTCCCTAAATGCTCAAGTGATTTTTCGGGATCTAAAACAATTTTAGACTATCATCTGACAGTGCTAATAGAAAGTGTTTTCAAATATCCATAACTGACAAAAAAAAAAAATTCATAGTGACTATATGACAATCCATCCTCAACTATAAAGGTTTTAGATGGCAAATTTGTTTTTCCATCCAATTAAGATTATAATTTTAAAACGTTCAAGGCACTGATAGAAAATTCATGTTGTAGCCATGCTCCTATAAAAAACGATCATTTCTACAGAGATGACGTGTAGCCTTGATTTCTAATCTCAGTTTCTCCCCATTTTAATTAATATGTCAGTTTTGCATTCTGGCTCTCTGCTGGATACCCACCTCTGCTGGGCACCCCTTCAACATCTTAATACACGGGTCCGCGCTTTCATTCTATGGAGATGACTGAGAGGCGCCTCAAAGGACTTTAAAAAATGACGGCAACCAACACTCTCCAGTCTGCTGATCTAGAGTAATCTAAAGGACAGATCAGCTCTTAGGACAGCAAGACCATGCCGGTGGGACAAGTTTATAATCCTATTAATATTCTAAAGAATGATCAAAGGAGTGAGGGAGGAGAGGCTTGGGCAAAGCCGATGGAGAGGCTAAATGCATAGGAAATGGCAGTTTTCCTTCAAAGGATATTCAAGGGAGCCAAGAGCCTTACCAACAGGCCATGAAGGTTAGTTAGACATCCTCATTGAGAGGAACAGCACAAGCCTAACGCCTCTATCACCCCTTGTTTCTTTCTTTCTTTCTTTTTTTTTTGCTGACCAATCTTTTGGCGTATTGCTCTGCTTAGGAGATAATTGTGTTAAATCTTTTTTTTTTTCTTTTTATGGCCACACCTGCAGCATATGGAAGTTCTCAGGCTAGAGATCAAATCACAGCTGCAGTTGAGTCCACAGCCACAGCGGATCCGAGCCACATCTGCAACCTACAGCTGCAGCTTGTGGCAACGTCAGATCCTCAACCCACCGAGGGATGCCAGGGATCCAACCTGCATTCTCAGGGGTATTACACTGGGTTCTTAACCCACTGAGCCACAATAGGAAGTCCCTCAAACTTTTAAGAATTTCCTCCTTCTGTGTCACTGGTACCTAATAAGGTGTCAGTAATACGGTTTCTGAGTTGACTTTATAGGGTATGAAATGACTGTGTGGTACCAAGTACTCCAGTTCCTGTGACAGGTCGAATACACATGAAGTATGCAAAACAGAAATCTCTACATTTGTGATTTATCACAATGCAAACATTCAAGTAACCAACACCCCAGTTAAGAAATAGGATACTGGCCCCCAAGAAAACTTGCACACTTTCCGTCTCTGTCATCACCCCCCACATTCTGAACCATTAGGATAACCAATTCATTAGGGCTTTTTGGTAGAATTTCCACCTAAGCACACATCCTTAAAACTGTGTTTCAGTTTTACCTTTTTTTCTCAACTTTGTATGAATGCAAAAGGCAATATGTATTCTATACTGCCTGGCATTTTCTGTTGCTTCTAATTTATGCTGACAAGGTTCATCCACATTATTCAAATAAGTGTCATTTGGTCATTTTCATTGCTGCACAGTGTTCCATTATATGAGGAAATACAGTTTATCCACTCTGCTATAAAGAGAAGTTAGGGCTGTTTCCAATTTTTATCCATACAAAAAATGCCTATAAATACTCATGTATGACTCATGGTTCACTTATGAACATGTTTCAATTGAGTATATAGCCAGCAGTGGAATGCTGGTCATGGACATGCATATCTTCAACTTTGGTAACGTCAAATAGTTCTCCAAAGAGGTTCTACCTATTCCTTAACTCAGCAGTATAGCAAAGTTCCCACTGTCCCCCCTGCTCCAGTGTTAGCACTTGGTCATGTCAGTCATTTGAAGTCTGCTGGGTGAAAAAAAATGTTAATCATAGAGTTCAGTTTTATCAAATATAGACAATCAAATAATTTTTCTCCTTTTTTGTGTTATTGTAGTTACAGCTATTTTTTTGGGGGGGGGGCTCCCTGTGGCATATGGAGTTCTCCAGGCCAGCAGCCGTGACCTACATCACAGCTGTGGCAATGCTGGATCCTTTAACCCACTGTGCCAGGCCGGGGATTGAACCTGCTGTGGCCTGACCCTGCAGAGAATCTGCCAACTGTGCCGCAGCAGGAACTCTATAACGATTTTTTTTTTTTAAACATTAAGCTAAGGTTATATTTCTAAAGTAAACCCAACTTGATATACGTTATCCTTCCCATATAGTGCCAGATTTGGTGTGCTAGTATCTTGTTAAGGACTTCTGCATCAAGTGTCATAAATCGGACAGGGACGTGTGCTGTGGTAGGCAGAAGAATGTCCTCCTCCTAAAGACATCCACATCCTAATCCTCAGAATCTGCGAATATGTAATACTACCTGGCCAAAAGAATGAACGCTGCAGATGGAATTAGGCGTGCTAATCAGCTGACTTTCAAATAGGGTCAGTATCCTTGATTATCTAGGAGTCCCAAGGTCCTTAAAAGGAGAAGGCAGCATGGGAGGAGGTCAGATTGATACAACGGGTAAGGATTTGACTGCTGTTGCTGGCCAGCCTTGAAGGAGGAGAAAGAGGGCCAAGACCTAAGGAATGCTGACAGTCTCTAGAAGCTGGAAAGGACAGTTTCTCCTCTTGAGCTTTGGAAAAGAATGTAGCCACTAACACTGATTTTTAACCTAGTGAGACTTGTACCAGATTTCTAACCTACAGAACTGTAAGATAATAATAAATTTGTATTGTTTTAAGCCACTAAATTTGGTACAATTACAGTCACAGTAGAAAATTATTACATGTGCTTGGGTGGCCATTCTACAGAGAAGAGCAAAGAAATTATCATGTCAATTTCTTGTAATAACTTCAGCATTTGATATCAAGGTGATTCTGATCTAATAAAAAATGTTGGAGAGTTCCCTGGTAGCTTAGTGAGTTAAGGATTCAGCATTGTCACTGCTGGTGGCTCACATCCAATCCCTGGCCCAGGAACGTCTGCATGCCATGGGCATGGCCTGAAAAAACTGAGTGTTCCATCTTTTTGTATTGTCTCAAGAGTTTGAAAAAATTCTCGGGTAGTTTTTTCTTAAGTGTTTTGTGGAATTCATCCATGAAGCTAGGCTAACGGTACACTTTATAAAAGTTTTAATTACAAATTTGACTTATATTCATTTCAACTAAATTTTCAAACATATTTGTGCAAATTTATTCACGATATCTCCTTGTATTTATAATACCTTAGGATTTTGATTTACATCATGTTTTTTATTCATTTTTTATTTTTTTATTTTTTTTATTATTTATTTATTTATTTATTTTTTGGTCTTTTTGCCTTTATCTAGAGCCACACCCGCAGCATATGGAGGTTCCCAGGCTAAGGGTCTAACAGGAGCTGTAGCTGCCTGCCTTCACCACAGCCATAGCAACGTGGGATCCGAGCCGCGTCTGCAACCTACACCACAGCTCATGGCAACGCCAGATCCTTAACCCACTGAGCAAGGCCAGGGATCGAACCTACAACCTCATGGTTCTTAGTCGGATTCGTTAACCACCGAGCCACGACGGGAACTCCCATTTTTTATTTTTTTGCCTTTGTCTTTTAGGGCCGCACCAGCGACATATGAAGGTTCCCAGCTAGGGCTTGAATCAGAGCTGCAGCTGCCTGGCCTACACCACAGCCACAGCAATGCGGGATCCAAGCCGCGTCTGTGACCTACACCACAGCTCACGGCAATGCCAGATCCCTAACCCACTGAGAGAGGCCAGGGAATCCAACCTGTGTCCTCATGGATACTAGAAGGTTTCTTAACCACTGAGCCATGACGGGGAGTTACATCATGTTTCCTAGAGTTACATCATATTTTCTTTGATATTAGTTATTTGTGCCTTCTCTTTTCTTAATCTTAGTCTCACAAAAAGGGTATTTATTTCATTTGCCCTTTCAAAGAATCTGCTTTAGGATATGTCATTGTTCTTCATTATATTTTTATTTTTTATGTCATTTATTTCTACTGTCCACTATTTTTCCTTCCATGTTTTTAAGCTAAATTTGCTAGTCTTTTTACATCTCCCACATGGGATGCTTAACTCACTGAATTTCAGACTTTCTTCTATTCTAACATATACATGTCAAGTTATACATTTTCCTGCTAAATAGGACTTAGGTCTAACTGCATCTCCCAGATAGTAATATGCAGGATTTTTATTATTATCCAGCACAAAATATTACCAAATTTTACATTAGGTTCAAGAATTACTTAGAGAGTTCCTATACTGGCTCAGTGGATTATGAACCTGACTAGTATCCATGAGGATGCAGGTTCCATCCCTTGCCTCGCTCAGTGGGTTAAGGATCCAGTGTTGCCGTAAGACGGAGTGTAGGTCACAGATGCGGCTCGGATCTGGCATTACTGTGACTGTGGCTGTGGCTCTGGCAGGCACTGGCAGCTGCAGCTCCAGTTTGACCCCTAGCCTGGGAACTTCCATATGCTGCAGGTATGGCCCTAAAAAGCAAAATAAATTAAAAAATAAATTTTAAAAGGAGAATTACTTCAAAGTATATTTATTCCAACCATAAGGGATTTTTCTAGTTCTTTTTTGTTAATTTCTAGCTTATCTGAATTGTGAGCAGAGAACTAACTCTGTAGGATTTCTATCCTTTGAAATATTTTGAGATTATCCTTGATTGGATCCAGTATATAGTCAGTTTTAACAAATGTTTTGCATATGCTAAGAAGGTATATGCTGCAGTTGCTGGGCTCCGTATATGCTTGTAAAGTCAGGTTTGCTAATCATGCTATTTAAAGTCTCCATATTTTTACTGGGTCTTTAGTTTGTTTTTGTTGTTGTTGTTTTAATCTCTCTGCTTGTACTATTAGTTACCCAGTGAGATACGTTAAGATCTCCCACAGTGGGAGTTCCCTTCGTGGCTCAGTGGTTAACGAATCCAACTAAGAACCATGTGATTGTGGGTTCGATCCCTGGCCTTGCTCAATGGGTTAAGGATCCGGCGTTGCCGTGAGCTGTGGTGAAGGTTGCAGACGCATCTTGGATCCCGCGTTGCTGTGGCTGTGGCGAAGGCCGGAAGCTACAGCTCCTGTTAGACCCCTAGCCTGGGAACCTCCATATGCCGCAGGTGCGGCTCTAGATATATAAAAAAAAAAAGGGGGGGTGGGGGCAAAAGATCTCCCACAATGGTTATGACATTGTATATTTCTCCTTGTAACCCTGTAAATTTTACATGGTAGTTATCTCTTACTGCAAAATTAATGAACTGGTATTCTGATCAACCTTCCTAACTGTTATTTAGAGTAAATTAGGCTCTGAGAGCACAATGGCCTCCGAGTACGACTCTTTGTTGAGTTGAACCCCATTTGTCATTTGTCTGGTGAAATCTCTGAATACTTTTTTTTTTGGCCACACCCACGGCATGAAGAAGTTCTCAGCCCAGGGATTGAACCCACGCTACAGCTGCGACCCAAGCCACTGCAGTGGCAATGCTAGATCCTTAGCCTACTGAGCCACCAGGGATCTCCATCTATACATTGTCATTCAGTTGAGCAAATGAAAAAAAAAAATTCTTGCCTTCTATATTTCCTCTTTATTGTCCTATTTTTTTCTTGAATAATCTAAATCTAGATGAGGCACTCATTTTATTTATATAAGCCAAAACCTGGAACGCCCATTTACAGAAAAATGGACAAAACTATGGTATTTCTGTACAATCAACAGTTTAAAAAAAAAAAGAGTAACTTTTGATATATGAAATAATACAGGTGAATCTCAAGAGCATCATGTTATGAAAAAAGCCAGAGAAAAGACACATGTACTCCAATGTTCATTGCAGCACTATATACAATAACCAAGACATGGAAACAACCTAAACATCAGTTGACAGAGGACTGGATACTGTGGTACATATACACAATGGAATATTACGCAGACATTAAAAGGAAAGAACGGCATTTGCAGCACCATGGATGGACCTAGAAATTATCATGCTAAGTGAAGTCAGTCAGACGGTGAGACACCAACATCAAATGCTATCACTTACACGTGGAATCTAAAAAAAAGGACACAATGAACTTCTTTGCAGAACAGATACTGACTCACAGACTTTGAAAAACTTATGGTTTCCAAATGAGACAGGTTGGGTTGTGGGGGATCCACTGAGGGTTTGGGATGGAAACGCTATAAAACTGGGTTGTGATGATCACTGTACAACTATAAACGTAATAAAATTCATTGAGTAATAAAAAAAAGGAAAAAAGCCAGAGATAAAGTAAGCCAGACACAAAGCACACATGTTATTTCATTTAAATAAAGCTCAGTAACAGACAAAAATAAGGTACAGTGATAGAAGTCAGAGTAGTGGGGATAAGGGAGCAGGATCTGCAAAGAGCACAGGTGAACTTTCTGGGGTGATGGGTATACACCTTCCCTATGCAACAATCACAAAGCACATTTCAATCCCATTAAAAAATGTAAGTTTGTCGGGGCCTTGAGGATCCCCGGTTTTTGACACGAGTGTTTGGAAATGTTCAATACATAAAGGATCCATAACCTTATGGGGAAAGTGGGGGTGAAAACAGACTCGATCTAAAAAATATTCTAAGGGGCCCCCAAGGACTGCAGCAACATTTCCCAGCAAAGGGTGAGGGAGGGGCCAGTTGTTCTATGGTCAGTGTAGGAGACAGGCCATGTCATTTCTGACCCTAGGAAAATCAGGATATTCACATAGTAAAGTGATGCTCTCAGAAGTCATACAACAGAAAATAAAAACCCCGTTTTTACTATTTCCAAAACTGATTTGGTTACCTAAACCATTCCCCTACTCCCAACTCAAGTAACAAGTAAGAACATCTCAAACTAAGACCATTCTTTGGAAACACCAGCATATCAGCTGATCAGGGCCCAACATGACGTCCCCATAGGCCCTCTAACCTCCCCCCTAACCTTCTTTCAGACACACTAGTCGGCCACCACAGCAAGCCCACTGCCACCCCCGTGGACACCTTGGTGGCTCACGGGCTCCACACCTTGGTACCTGCTGCTTCCTCAGTGTAAATGGCCATCCATCCTTTGACCTCCCTAGCTGGTCACTGAGAACTTATCCTTTAAGTTAGAGTAAAACCAGCTCTGCTAGGGACGCTTGAGCAAACCTGCCTCTATTTACATTCCTATCTTCTACATTCTAGGCACTTAACGTAATATATTAAAATTGTCTTTTTCTGCACCTCCCTACACAGGGGTCTTCTTGCGATCACTGGAGTGCAGGACTTTTTCCTTTTGGTCTTTTACCAGGAAGCCTGGCAGATAGGAGATTCTTAATAATGGTGAAGTCAATGTATGAATGAATAGTCACATTGACACATGCTCTTCTCAGCAAGGCGAATCAAAGTGGAATAGCCTCTAAATGAAGATAACACATTTTCTTATTTTATCAACTAATTTGTGGTGGTAGAATTCTTACTAAAAGTGTATTTCTGAATGACTCCAGATTCCATTGGTTACCCAGTGAAAAAGCGAATGGACTTAGTGCCTCTGAATGGTACACTTAAAAAAAGGTTAAAATGATAAATTTCATCTCATGTAAATTTTGCCACAATTAAAAAAAAAAGCAAATGGAAACAAAGACTATTTAGAAGTCTGTTTTTTTTTTTTTTTTGATGGCTTCAGGGCGGAAGGTGGGGGGCACCAAAGATTAGTATCAAACCTACAATCTTTTTAAACCAATGTCTTTAAACAGACCAGCTATTTTAAAATGTGCCAAGCTGACTGAAAACAAAACTAAGTGTGGAAAAAGTAAATAAGTGAAAAAAGGTATACGAGACACCTGTTTTTATTATGAAATTAAAACACAAAGAGCTCCTTAATCAGAGAAAATAGAGAAGCACTGCTGCAAATGACATCCTCACTAGAACTGCTTAAATTGCAAGGGACAGCTTACAGCTCACAAGTGACCATAAAATTAGTTAACTGGTTTTACAATGAAACACATTCTAATACCACAAAAGAACTGTCTGTGAGAGAGATTTTTATGTGGCTCATAAGCCTATTCCAAAGCAGAGGGGTTCCTAGCCGACTTTGATCCGTGAGAGATGCTTGTAATCACAGATCCCTAAGGCGTTTACTCCTCATAAATTTTCTTCAAAGGGCACAACATTTCTGGTTTGCTTTAGAATAATCTGGAGCTGTAACTTTTTAGGCAGGCTGCTTCTTTATTCTAGATCCTCAGTCAAAAGCTCATGTATTTATGAGATAGGCAGAAACATCAACTACATTTAAACCTGATCCCTAAGTCACATGACCTATAAATACATGGACCAGACACATTCTGGTACTTTTATTCTTATCATCCTTAAAAATCAAGCACTTTTTAAATCGGCCTAAGACTTTCCACATTTCCCTTATAAAAATAAGGTAGTAGGTAACTATGAGGAAAAATGTCCAATGAAGAACTTAATACCTAAAACAGCAAAGACACTTTCCTACAAACAGCACATAGCAAGTAAACAAAACGGCATCAGAATAAAATCCTATGGCAGTTTTCTCTTGTGTATATCTTACAGCTGTTATTTTTCTTAAATGTGAAAAAAGAAAATAGTATCCATTTACTTTCATGATTTGGCAGGAGATAATAAATTTACTATTTTTTCTATCACCTTATTTTTACTGAGACTAAGGGAGGCCAGGAATGTGGGGACTTTTAATATTTACCCCATGATCTATTACAGGGTACACTGAGTTCATAGATTTATTTTTTCCCTTTTCTTTTTGAGATAATCCAGGATCATAAATTAGAAGAAACCAGTTCATCTAGAATGAGTAGAGCCAAGTGGCCATCAGCTGCTGCTTCTTCGCCCCACTGAGCGATTACTAAACAGTTGAGCTCCACGGACATTAACTGAACAGCAACACGCCCCTCACTTCCGTTTCTTGCTTTCTACTCCTTTAAAGATTTGAATCAGACAGGTGAAATTGGCTGGAACCTAAATAACTAACGAGAGGATTATAAAGTAAAATCTATTTAAATAATTCTGCATAACTTGCCATGCCCTGTCATTCATTATGAGGGCATAAGTTCCCCCAAATGAATAAAGCACCAAATGCCATTATTTTGCTGCTACTTGATCTACTGCTAAGGCCTGGTGTTTAGATTCTGACACATGGACTCATTAAAACGATCTTCTGGAGTTTCCTGCTCATTTGGGGGTTAAGGACTGGCATTGTCAATGCTATGGCTCAGGTTAGACTCCTGGTGCCAGAACTTCCACACGCACAGGTGCAGTAAAAAAAAAAAATAATAATAATACATTTTAAAAAGATCTAACTTTCTCACTGTGCAGTTTTCTCTGCCTGGGTTCACGACTGTCCCTCATAGGATTCTGAACTTGAATTTCTGATTCATCCCTCTGTTGATTTCTTAGAGTTGACAGTGTCCCAGCCTGTCCCTTACAACTTAGCCCAGTTCTCCCAAACTTGATTTCTGACAGGCTGGACTTTTGATAACAAGCAGCCTACCTTCTAGCATACCCAATTCTAGACATTGGCACCCCTGGCCTACTACTTTAATTGTAATTTCTTTTTTTATTTTACAGCCATGCCTGCAGCATATGGAAGTTCCCAGGCTAAGGGTCATTCTGGAGCTGTAGCTGCCAGCCTAGGCCACAGCCACTGCCACACCAGATTCAAGCTGCATCTGTGATCTACATTGCAGCCTGCAGCAATGCCGGATCCTTAACCCACTGAGCGAGGCCAGGGATTGAACCTGCAACCTCACAGACCCTATGACAGGTTCTTAACCCTCTGGGCCACAATGGGAACTTTAGTAATTTCTAGACTGGATAATCCGCAAAATAATGAGCATGAAGTTACTTTGCAAGCTATTCTGAGAGGTAGGAGAAGAGACACACCTGCCATAGCCAAAGCTTCAGACTCAATCATAAGGGCTCTGATTCAATAAGTGACATATATCAAGGAAAGATGACATCTTGTTAGCAAATTATAACGTGCAAGAGGTTCAACAGAACTATAATATATGATAAACCAAATAAGGCTTATCATCAAAATATAAGTGAAGAGAAACTGGTTACTGGTATCAGATCATTATATACTATTTAAAGAACATCGTGTATTAGCTACAGTATGCAAAGTTAGTGAATAGAGTGTAAATTCGGTCATTCTCAAAATAATCACAAATGTAAAAGAATCTCCCTTGTCTCTTGATAATGTCACAGGAGTGATGGTGGCGGGAAAACCAGAACAGCATGTGTGGTCTCCATCATTTCAGCAAAAACCAAACATATTGGGAGAAGTTCTCCCAGTCCAGGGTGAAACCCACTGGTAAAAGCAGAATGTCTGAGACTTGCAGGGTTCTGTCTAGGCTCAGGGAATTCTTCACTATTTGAATTATATGTGTACACCAAGAAAGAGGAAGCTATTCAGGCTAATTGGACCTATTATCTTAAGTAATTTAATTACATATTATTCAAACTGATAAAATAGGCAGTCAAAAGGAATTGTTTCCATGAAAACTAAACTGAATGCTTTGGAATCTATGACCAAGAAAAATGCTGTTGAATTGGGTGAGAGGCAATTACACACACAAAAAAAAAAATTAGAGGGAAAAGCATAC